>RWGZ01001118.1:0-43770 GCA_009725065.1 Utricularia reniformis | reverse complement strand
ATTCTCATTCCCAGAATCTGCTTGACCGGTCCCAGGTCCTTCATCTCGAATGCTTCGGACAGCTCCCACTTGACTTGTTTTATCTCCTCCATGTTACCCCCTGCGATCAACATGTCATCGACATATAGTAGAAGGATTACGTATGTCCCTTTGCCCCATCGGAGATAACAACAGTTGTCTGTCTCGCATCTTTTGAATCCCCGTTCGGTCATTAGGGAGTCAAACTTTAAATACCATTGCCGAGGAGCTTGTTTCAACCCATACAAGCTCTTTACCAATTTGCAAACTAGATTTTATTTACCATGCGCCTTAAACCCCTTGGGTTGTGCCATGTAAATCTCTTCCTCCAAATCACCGTGAAGGAAGGCCGTCTTCACATCCATCTGCTCAAGATGGAGATTCTCCGCAGCCACTATACTCAAAATCACCCTGATCGTCGTCATCTTGACGACCGGTGAGAATACCTCGGAATAGTCAATTCCCTTCTTCTGCAAGAATCCTTTGACCACTAGTCTCGCCTTGTAATGTTTGGACCCATCTGCCTCCTGCTTTACTCTGAAGACCCATCTATTGAGTAAGGCCCGATGTCCCCTCGGCAATTCAGTCAAGACCCAAGTCTTGTTCTTTGACAGAGACGCTATTTCGTCCTCCATGGCAAGCTCCCACTTTTCATGCTCACGAGACTGAACAACCTCTCGGAAACTCTCTGGCTCGCCATCATCAGTCAGCAATGTATGATACATTGCAGGAGTGTAACGATCGGGTGATCTCCTCTCCCTGGTTGACCGCCTCAACACAAGAGTGACTTCTTCGACATTGTCATCTGTCGCCTGGTCTTCATTCTGGTGATCGGTATCGGACCGATCAGACTGAGATTTTGACTCCTCGTCAGAAGTGATACCGATCGGCTCATCCGATCGGTCCGGAGGTCCACTGCTCCCATTTGATGGTATCACCACTATGACCTCGGAAGACTTCTCCTTAGCCTTTGCGATAGCATCCTTGTAAAGTTGATCTTCGTTGAAAGTCGCGTCGACCGATCTAATTATTTTTCTCCCTTCGGTCCAGAACCGATAACCAAAATAATTAATTCCATAACCAACGAAAACAGTCTTTACATCTTTATCATCAAGTTTATCCCTCTTCTCAGGGTCTATGTGCACATACGCAATGCAACCGAACACTTTGAGATGATCCAGCTTCACCTCCTTCCCAGTCCACCTCTCTTCGAGCAACTCGCAATCCAGTGGTACCGATGGACTCCGATTGATCAGGTATGTCGCCGTACTCACAGCATCTTCCCAGATGGTCTTTGGTAGACTAGCGTGCAATCTCATCGATCGGGAACGCTCATTCAACGTTCGGTTCATTCGTTCGGCAACTCCATTCTGCCTCGGCTTGTTCGGGACAGATCGCTCCAGCTTAATACCGTTCGCCAAACAGTAGTTTCTGAACTCCTCCCCGTCATACTCTCCTCCATTGTCTGATTTCAGACACTTTAACTTGGTTCCAGCCTCGAGCTCCACCTCTGCTTTCCACCTCTTGAATGTCTGGAATACATCAGATTTCTTCTTTAGAAAATAGACCCATAACTTACGGGTACAGTCGTCAATGAAGGTGACGTAGTACTTCGAGCCTCCAACGGACTCGACCGATGCCATACCCCACACATCGGTAAGCATGAGTTCCAGTTTGCTGGTTTTCCGATCCCGCTTCACCTTCGTAAAGGTTACTCTCCTCTACTTGCCGAGCACACAATCTTCACAGAACCCAACCTCTTTGTCCTCAAAGGTCGGTAATAAGCCTTTCCGGGCCATGATCTTCATGCCCTTCTCACTCATGTGACCAAGGCGATCGTGCCACATCTTCAGCAACCTCCTTCGGTCCTCCGTGGATCGGTCCCATGGGGACCGATCGGTCTCCAGTGTAGTGAGAGTGGATCGGTCCCCATCTGACCCGATCGGTTTATCCACGTACAGAGTTCCCGACTTGATTCCTTTAGCAATGACCAAAGCCCCTTTGGTCACTTTCCACCGACCGCTCCCGAAAGAAGTTCAGTACCCCTTGGAATCCAACTGTCCGACCGATATCAGGTTCTTACTCAGTCTGGGTATATACATCACATCCTCCAAGTTCCAACAGTAACCATTTGAGGATCGAATCGGTATATCACCCCGGTCTGTGATCTCCAGGAAATTCACATCGGCAAGATAAACCTTCCCGAAATTCCCTACTCTGAAAGACTTAAACAACTTCTGGTTAAAACAGGAGTGAAAGGATGCACCTTAGTCAACCACCCATGACTCCACTGGACTCTCGAGACAGAGTACAAGTGCATCGTCAGATTCAGCCGCTACCGATGCTGAATTCTCCTCCTTCTTCGGCTCTTTGCATTCCCTGCGGAAATGTCCCTTCTTCCCGCAAATCCAGCAATCGGGATCCCCCCGATTCTTTGACTTTCCCCGATTCCTCGATCGGGCCCTGCTCTCGCCATTCTGCCCTTGGTTATTCTTCCGACCCCTGGAAGAATCTGCCACCAATGCATTACTTTTGGTATCTCCCTTATGCTTCCGTCTCAATTCTTCACTAATGAGTCGAGCCCGCACATCATCAAAATTGAGTTTCCCAGGTTGACTACTGATAATATCAACCGTCGTTGACCAGCTTTCGGGCATGGTACCAAGAACGGCAACGGCCTGCGTGTCATCATCCATGACATGTCCAGCCAGCGACAACTGGCTTGTAAGATTGTAGAAATCATTCAGATGTTCTGCAACCGAGGCACCCTCTCCCATCGTCATGGTATACAACTGCCGTATCAAGAGCACACGATTTGTCGATGAAGGCCGCTCGTACATATCAGACAGCGCCTTCATCATACCGTGAGTCGTCGTATGTTTGTTGTAGTTAAACGCCACCTTCTTCGACAACGATAGTTGAACGATCGCCAACGCCTTGCGATCCAATTTCTGCCAATCCGCATCCTCCATCTTTGCCGGCTTCTTTTCTTCCAATGCTTCCCCTAGATCATTCCGATATAGGGTATTGCGGATTTGCATTTTCCAAAAGGCAAAATCAGATCCGTCAAACATCCTTAGGCTTCCCTTATCGTCACCCATTGCCGATTGCACCACTACTACCCCACAGCCACCACCAATTGTTGGGGATTGAACACGTGTGTGAACAATCTCGTTAGATTAAGTAGAACCCGAGAATTAAAGCAAAGAGAAAAGAGCGACTCAAGAAATTAACGTGGAAACCCGGAAAGGGAAAAAACCACGTGACCGGCGGAAACGGCCAAATTCACTATCACTTGAGAAGATTACAACACACACACACAAAGAGAAAAACTCGGAATACAAGAGTATTGAAGTACATAACAATGAACCCTAAGACCTCTTTATATAGATGAGGTGGTTGAGATATTAAGGTAACAAACAAATATTCCCAATATTTGATCATATTTCCATATATGATTATCCATAATCAAATCATATATATGCGCCATATATACTGATTTGATATGATATTATTTCCTTCAATATGTCTTTCCATAACTGCCGATATCTTTGACTAATGAGCTCCACCATATCTCAGTTTGGTCCTTGACTTATTGCCTCCATCTCATATCTTCGGGTCACGTGCCATCGGTCATCTACCGATTGCTTCAGTCCTCTTTGTTACATTCGGTATCGCGTACTTCGGTCCTCGACCAATCGGTACCAATACCGACCATCCCGTCTTCCATGTGTGCCCCGATCGACCACATTGCCGATCGTCATCCAAGTGTCACCGATCGATACCAATACCGATCTCCACACTTAACAAAATGTTAGATAGATTGGGCGCGCTTTATGTCCGTTTCTAATACTAGGCGACTCATGACTTATGTTCCTTGATTCTTAGTGATGCGTAAGCCAAAGATTAAGGCATGGGTCAGGACTATTATGCTGGTAAATTTAATATGATAAGAGCAACAGTCTTCAGATTATGTGCTTATGTTTATGTGTTATGTTTCATGTTTATGTGATGATAAATGTTGTATTATTATATTGTTTGTTTTTATCATCACTCTTAGGACCACTCAATGAACCATTGTTACATAGGTAGTGAAGATGAGCAGTAGATTAGACGCTGCAAAGATCCGATAAGTATAAGAAGCAATTTTCCTAGTTTATTTTGTAAGAACTTTGGTTCAGTTTTATGTGTATATAGACTAGTTAGTAGATGACTATGTAAATTAGCTTCCGCTGGGTATGAATGACTAAGTTTGTTAGCTTTCGTTGTGTATTAAATAAATATTAGTATTATAGTTATGCAGAGCCTTGTGCTCTAAATTTTAGACCATTGCATCATGTCTTCGTATTAGAAAAATTAGGTGTAATTAATTAAGATAATAAATTCGATTAGATGTATTAGGGGGCATGACAGTTTTGACCAACAATCATCATGTTGTCCACATCAAACAATTGTACGATAAAAACATCTTTGTCTGTTTCAAGTCTTAAAGACTATTTTAGCTTAGAAACATACATACTTTCTCTTCCCCACAAAGTTTTTTCATTAATCCATATAGATTTCTTCTTCTAAATCTCATGTAGGAAAACATTATTTACATGTTGTTAATCAACCTTTAGGTTGAGACATGTTTATTGTTAAGGAAAATTAAAAAAACAAGGAACTAGAAAACGAAATGGAAGCTTATCCTCTAAGACTAGCAAGGTTGAACGAATTGATTCATGTTACTCATTTTCTCTTCTGTTTTTCCTCTGCTTGAACGGTGATGGAGTCTGGACTGAGCTGGGCAAGCAGGCGCGTGTCCAGACTGGGAGTAAAAGCCAATAAAGTAAAAGTGCTTAAACGAATAAAAAGCATGAATAAGGAAAACTTCCATTTGAGTGAAAGGAAGTTGACGCGTTTTAAATTGGACAGGATCGTATTTACGATTGTGTAAACCGTCAAAGATACACAGGGGAATAAAAGCAAACACAAGGAAGAAAATAGGGAGAATTTTTCAGCCGAATAGATCAAGCAACAAAAGAGGGAAGTCTTACCGAGAGATCATCAATTCAAAGAGCGCCATGCATTACAATCTGGGCATCCAGAGCGGATTGTTGGCTAATACGAAGAACTCCATTCTTGCCTCTGAAAGTTAGTGAATTGGATCGAATTATCGATCCAGAGGTTTTTCTCCGGGTTTGCTCCGATTTCCTCATAAAAGTCTAGCTCTCAAATCAAATTAAGATCAACAACGACTCTCAATTCAATTAAAAGGCTCTGGTTCATCTTGTTTTTGACATACCTGATCGAATCCGGATAGGATAAGGAAGGAATTCTTCCAAAATTGATGACCCAGTACAGTTCAGATGGATGTCATTTTCATAACGAGTGAGAATATCTCATCAAATTCAATATCTTTTCTTTGATTGTATCCATTTACGATAAGGCTTGTTTTAAACTGTGGTTGTGGATTATGATAACTATACTTAATCCAAAAAATAATCGATTCCTCAAATCATTCTTGTTTTTAGACAACGTGGCTAGCTCAAAACTCACATTCTCATGCATGGTATCTATCCACTTATGCTTAAATTCATCAATCATGGTTTCTTAGTATGATTCTAGTTCTCCCATATTAGTCAATGGTACATATTCATCTAAAGAATATCTAATATAGTATTGTAAACTCTAAAAGGATTAGGGACTTGACCTTTTCTAATTCATTTCAAATTTTTGGCGACTAAATTTTTCAAATTTTTCACTTATACAAATATCTTTAGGAGCACAATGTCATCACACACATAGATGTACTGATTGTTTTCGTCCACCCAATTTTTTTAAGTTGCCATACCAATGGAAAATGACATCAACTTTGTTGGTAACAATTCTATCATAGATAACAATACCGTTTATAAACATAATTAAATCGTTGATTCCGTGGCAATCATTATATGTGTCATGCCTTTTCATGTATTGATTTTACTCTGTGTAATACATATGTAAGTGTTTCCAAATGTTTTAAAACAGTAGTAATGCATGTTAAAACTGTAGAACTCACACAATTTTTAAAATTAGGGAATGTTCTACATATGCTTAGTTAAAAATTATTCTTATTTCTGTTCACAAACATGCCATACACAATCATATATGGATAGTTTTCGGGTCTAATGTTTGTTAACTACAGGTTTCGTCTACAAGGATGACTATCGAAAGGGCTAGACCACAAGAGAGTCTTTATTTTTTTTATGGATATGCTTCTATCTCAATAAAATTAACTGATCATCCACAACTGTTTTGTTTTCATCTATTGTTTTTCCTTCCAATTATGATTTTGAGGCCTTTTTATGGACATACTTCTCATGATAAACTTTCACATACTACACGAAACGTTTCACATATTTTCAATTTTCTGAATCCAATTTGTCTTATATGTCCACGAGTAAAATTAAAACGACTTGTTTTTCCTTCTCGAAATACCTGAAGTGATATTTTATTTGAATTATTTTGATGATACTTCGGGAATTTACATATGTCTCAGTCATTGCTAAAATCATGCTTATTCATAGATCTATCTTTCCCGACATTATCGGTGAGGGTTGGATTCAATCGGGTCCTTTCTTATTTACTATTGAGTCACCCAGAGACTTGTTGGTTTGCTGAAACCCATTCTAAAAGAAGTCATAGTTCATCTTGAGGTCGACGAAGGTTGTCAGATTTCTTAATGTTGGGGACTTGACCGCGAAGTCCCATGTGAATCTCTTCAGCGATTCTTTTAGACATCGAGGCCATTTTACAAGTTCGTCCTTATAATTCAAACACTCAGTCGTCATTTTCTCGGCAATCTCCTCCGCTTTCAACCTGACAAGGATCTCAGCAGCATTCTTACCCCAGGGGTTCATCAATATCGATTTTCAATAAGGTATTCTCAACTATTATAAGGGCTTTCTCTGCGTCCCTCTTTGGAGTTTGTATGCATCCCTGACCTTGCACCGCTCATAATCTAGGGAGTGTACCAGCTCCCGACATTCTCCAAGGTGGTCAACTTGAAGTAGCGAAACAATTGACTAGTGATCCCTAGCCAAAGCATCAACCACCTTTGTATGCTTCGCTTTCAATCTAGATATCTCAACGGAGTGTGTCTCCCTATGATTCCATAATATTAGGTGGGCTGCAGCACGGCCTTGTTCCACTTCAAGATCTTGATTACCCACGCAAATAGGAAAGACAATGTCGCAGAAAAGACCACAAAGATGCGATGTTTAACATAGGTAATTGGCGGAGAAGACCTCACTCGGGGGAGGCACCTAAGGTATGGAAAAGACCTTGCCTAGGGCAAGTCACTATGACAAGCTCGTGTAAGGATGAGCGGGATCGTGCCCCTCGGCCAGGGTATCTTCGGTGTCAACGTGACTAGGTCACGGTAGGAGCCAAACTCGGTCACCCCAAGAAGGAACACATAGATGTAGGGTACGGTTGGTTAAGATCGAACCCGAAGGCACCGTGGTATGGGACACGGAGTTGCCACCATAGGTTGACTCGAGACACCTCTTGGGCATGGTACAATAAGCTATATGGCATGACTATGGCACATGCATCATCGGGGTCACGGCATGGCACCGCGCTCAGTGCGAGCGCGGTATTCATGCGTGCGGGCACGGGCATGGAGGTTATGTTAATCGGTTGTCTCTTATTGAGTTATCAACTCATAAGTGTGTTTATGTTTTTGTAGTCTTATGTGAACCCGGGATCGATAGCGGTCGTGTGGAGTAAGGAAGTTACCCATGCAAGGACGGGCCGGTGCAGTTGTGCTGAATCTGTTAGNTGTTTCCAAATGTTTTAAAACAGTAGTAATGCATGTTAAAACTGTAGAACTCACACAATTTTTAAAATTAGGGAATGTTCTACATATGCTTAGTTAAAAATTATTCTTATTTCTGTTCACAAACATGCCATACACAATCATATATGGATAGTTTTCGGGTCTAATGTTTGTTAACTACAGGTTTCGTCTACAAGGATGACTATCGAAAGGGCTAGACCACAAGAGAGTCTTTATTTTTTTTATGGATATGCTTCTATCTCAATAAAATTAACTGATCATCCACAACTGTTTTGTTTTCATCTATTGTTTTTCCTTCCAATTATGATTTTGAGGCCTTTTTATGGACATACTTCTCATGATAAACTTTCACATACTACACGAAACGTTTCACATATTTTCAATTTTCTGAATCCAATTTGTCTTATATGTCCACGAGTAAAATTAAAACGACTTGTTTTTCCTTCTCGAAATACCTTAAGTGATATTTTATTTGAATTATTTTGATGATACTTCGGGCATTTACATATGTCTCAGTCATTGCTAAAATCATGCTTATTCATAGATGTATCTTTCCCGACATTATCGGTGAGGGTCGGATTCAATCGGGTCCTTTCTTCTTTACTATTGAGTCACCCAGAGACTTGTTGGTTTGCTGAAACCCATTCTTAAAGAAGTCATAGTTCATCTTGAGGTCGACGAAGGTTGTCAGATTTCTTAATGTTGGGGACTTGACCGCGAAGTCCCATGTGAATCTCTTCAGTGATTCTTTTAGACATCGAGGCCATTTTACAAGTTCGGCCTTATAATTCAAACACTCAGTCGTCATTTTCTCGGCAATCTCCTCCGCTTTCAACCTGACAAGGATCTCAGCAGCATTCTTACCCCAGGGCTTCATCAATATCGATTTTCAATAAGGTATTCTCAACTATTATAAGGGCTTTCTCTGCGCCCCTCTTTGGAGTTTGTATGCATCCCTGACCTTGCGCCGCTCATAATCTAGGGAGTGTACCAGCTCCCGACATTCTCCAAGGTGGCCAACTCGAAGTAGCGAAACAATTGACTAGTGATCCCTAGCCAAAGCATCAACCACCTTTGTATGCTTCGCTTTCAATCTAGATATCTCAACGGAGTGTGTCTCCCTATGATTCCATAATATTATGTGGGCTGCAGCACGGCCTTGTTCCACTTCAAGATCTTGATTATCCACGCAAATAGGAAAGACAATGTCACAGACAAGACCACAAAGATGCGATGTTTAACATAGGTAATTGGCGGCGAAGACCTCACTTGGGGGAGGCACCTAAGGTATGGAAAAGACCTTGCCTAGGGCAAGTCACTATGACAAGCTCGTGTAAGGATGAGCGGGATCGTGCCCCTCGGCCAGGGTATCTTCGGTGTCAACGTGACTAGGTCACGGTAGGAGCCAAACTCGGTCACCCCAAGAAGGAACACATAGATGTAGGGTACGGTTGGTTAAGATCGAACCCGAAGGCACCGTGGTATGGGACACGGAGTTGCCACCATAGGTTGACTCGAGACACCTCTTGGGCATGGTACAATAAGCTATATGGCATGACTATGGCACATGCATCATCGGGGTCACGGCATGGCACCGCGCTCAGTGCGAGCGCGGTATTCATGCGTGCGGGCACGGGCATGGAGGTTATGTTAATCGGTTGTCTCTTATTGAGTTATCAACTCATAAGTGTGTTTATGTTTTTGTAGTTTTATGTGAACCCGGGATCGATAGCGGTCGTGTGGAGTAAGGAAGTTACCCATGCAAGGACGGGCCGGTGCAGTTGTGCTGAACCTGTAAGTTGTTTTAGTATTTTCCTTAATTTGTTTGAATAATCGATGGATTGGAAATGAAGACTCGTTTATTCCCCTTTAGTTATAAATAAAGCACCGGTACTGATATTGCCCGATGTTATTTATGTAATTATGATAACCCCGGGCTCGTCTGACGTGGCTAAAGGGTATTTTTGATTTTTCTATTATATTTATTGAGCAATGTGATTTCAGGGGTAATATCGTAATTTGGGCATCTCGGGCCCACGTATGAGGATTCAGGTGGTGTTTTGAGCTGTTCTGGAAGATTTCGGTCGGAAATGATGCCAGGGGTATTTTTGTAATTTGGCACTCAGGGAGCTTGTTTTCGACCTTACACGATATTTTTTGTTATCTCCTAAGCATTTGGAGACTATCAATTGGTAAAAGAGTATTCCCGGGTATTTTCTAGCATTACGTGTTATTCAAGTTTGAAGTTCCGGGACGCTATGAAACTTTTTTCTGGTTTCATTGGGTATTTTCTAAATAAGTTGGGCTAATTTGATTAGGACTGGGCTTTTGGACCCTAAGCTGACTTATTGGGCCGAGTTTTTTTATAAATACAATACTCTAGGCCCCAGAAAAGAGTTCATACTTTTGGCACGCTTCCCAAAGTTCTCGTTTTCACGAGTTTATGACCCAGTCGCGACATTTTGTCACAATGCCGCGAGAGCCCTTGCTAAACCCATGACTCGCGACTTTTTGCACCCTTACTCGCGATATTGTGCCCCATCCGCGAGATTTTGCACATACTCGCAACATTTCGTATGTAGCCGCGCGGAGACTTGATTCACCACTCGCGACATTGTGCATGTGGTCGTGACATTGTGTCGAGAACTCGCGACCAGCATCCCTTCCGCGAGATTGCACATGTAGTCGCGACATTGTGTGAGTACTCGCGAGATTTTGGCAAAAACTCGCGACCAACTTGTTTTACGGTGCGACGGAGTGTTTTCGATCGTTTTTCGTACCGTTTTCAGGCGAATCATCATTATATCTCGATTGAACATGTACTTCAAGATTATTATAGTGAAACCAAGGTAGAGCTTCGCTCTACCGAGGACGTAAGCCACACATTATGGTCCCAACCTCGTATATCGCTCGTGTCGCCACAACAATTAAATTTTGAGTAATTAAAAAAATTTGACTAATCTAAAACAAACTCTCTAAAATATTTTTAGACGAGATTAGGTACCACTGATTTTAAAAAAACTTGTTCTACGAGGCTTCGGGCGTGAATGCGCCTGGTCGACTGTTAGACTCGGACCGAGCTATCATGGGTCCTAGTTGTGACATATGCATCTACCATCGGCCTTTGCTCTTGCCTGGCAAACCAGAAACCTGTATTGATACGTTGCTCTATACCGCTGCACGGTGTACCGACTGCCTACATATCGATAGCATGATTCCCTTCGTTCTAGAATCACTACACATGCATATTTACATGATATTCTTACGAACAAACATGAGAAATGTCAAACAAATAATAAATCAAATAAACTAATTGTTAAATTTAGCTTTCAATTCCCACTCACAACAAGTACAACTTCTAATAGGCATATCATCAGAGACTATTTCTCTACTGTGCTCTCAAGTTGCCTTGCAATCGTCTGTGATGGTAACATCACCAACATCACCTGCTTCAATATTCAATTCAATAAAATCATGAACACGAGGGCGAAAACCGTCATCCGTCATGTCCCTCGATTTGGTATGTCTGTCCAGCAGGCGTTTCCCAATGAAGTTGCAAATATCATCCAACGTCCACATAATTGGACGCTTACGAAAAGGAAGTAAACTACTGTTCAAAGACTTTGTTTGATTTAAGTACAATATCAAACTTGCAAACTGTGCAGAAGAATGCTTTGCACCAATGCTATTTTGGAATCAATCTCATGTACTCATACGCTTCAACACTGATGTCTCGCAACTCTCCGAAAAGCTAACTGAAGGATGCCTCTGTTGTTGCTCTTGCAGTACTCAATATAGCCTTGGCAACACGTGTTGATGAAAAGTCGGATTGGACCACAGTTTTAATATTGTGACGAACACAATGGCATACCTGTAACACAAGTAGTCACCACACAAACATGGAACATATCAAAACAAATAATACACACCTAGCGCAAACCTCAATCCGAGGGAATAACGCATCAAAAGCAAGTGTTAGCCCTTTCCCACATTCCGACATAATAGTGAACATGTGTTCGTTTTCTGTACATATGCCGCAATTTCGCTTAACTAATTCTAGAAACCACATCCAAGACTCTTTTGCTTCACCACATACGATGGCGTAGGCTAATGAAACACCGTTATTTGCATCAATTCCGAAGCCACTAGAATATGACCTTGTATTTTTTCCTTAATGTGAGCACTATCTATGCAAACAATTGAGCGACATCCGTCATGGAACCCATTGCAACATACGTGTGACAATGATAAAATCCCATAATACGATATATGCTGAATAATATATTGGAACATCAAATAAAATAACTTACTCCGGGCATATGTAGATCCCCTCAAATCGGGTACTACCAAACATGGTTGTAGAGTTCCTCTCTTTTAACACAATAGATGGCCCATGATTCGAAATCAAATATTGAGCACAATACATTCTTATGCTTTCGAACGACACCCTAGATCCCGAACGAACTAACCGTATAGAAATGCTCCCAAGCACATCTTGCCTTATGTTTCCCTAACTTCAACTTCAAATTGGTATTTACTTCGGGTTGTAGGTCCTTCCAACTTAGATTAGGTTTCTCCAAATAACTTTGATAATACTTCTTTGCTATCTAAGATGAAGTGACAGATGAATTGACTTTCTTACGATGTCAATGGGGGACATGCCGTACTACGGACTCCACACACCACATGATGTCATTGTCTCTCATGGAAACATTGACATAACATGGACACTGACGGTCACCATTACCTCTACAACGAACAAACAACTAATACTTGTCATTCTTAACAAAATAGAATTATGTACATGCTTTAACACGTAAGTCTTCAAGTGCAGTCTTTACAACCCATAAAGTGATATCCAAGTTATTTAAAAATTATTAAACCAGAATGTTCAAATAATATTTACTACTAATAAATTAAGACTTACACTAATTGTCTTGCCGTCAGTTCTCGTGTTGGAAAAAAAAGTGAACTTTTAGTTTTAAATGCATTCAAATGAGCAGCTGACATGGGATCTGTCGAGTCATGAATGGGATCATCATGAAGTTCTTCTTCATCAAATTTTGTATTGTGACCTTCCTCATAATCCGTGTCCATAAATTCGAACAATGGGTAATACACACTATCCTTGGAGAACCAATCGATGCCACTTGTATTTGAGGTGTTCCGTGATCTATGAGAATTGTAACTACCTGCATAATCAAATTCAATTATGACAAATTTAAATTGACATAACTACAAATTACATCCACTTTATATTCCCAAATTAGGAAAACACGTTCGAGTTCAAATCTCGACTAGACATTGCTTAGCCAAAACAAATGGAACAACCTACAACAATTAATTGAGGGTCTAAAACAAGCTACAACATCCATTACCATACATAACCAAATTACCTTTCATGCTCCAATACCAAAATCCAATGAAATTTGCAAAGGCTACAAACACTTATAGGAAAATCAATGTTTGAATAACGAAATACAATGAAGGCAAACCACGGATCACAACCCATACTGCGGCTTCGTGACCTAAGCTTCNGGAGGGGGAGGGGTAGATCGATATCTAGGCCTCCTCGTATTGACGCCACGCCTGAAGGTTTCTTCCTCATTAGTGTTGCGTTCGTCGGGATCACTTTCATATCCTCTGTCTCTGGGAACAGGACTTGAGATAGCCGGTGGTTCTGTTCCACTTTTCTCCGCCGTAATTTCCAGTACCACCTTCCTTACGACAGCTTCCAAATCCTGTAATGTGAATGTTGGTGCTGGAAGACTGTCGGGAATCACGTCACTATCATTTGTCGGAGTTCCAGTTGCCATGCCTTTAATTATCCTATCCCAGGTAGAAAACTCAAATGGGATTAGAAAAAATCGTCCCCACGGACGGCGCCAAACTGTTATGGTCCCTTTTTAGGGGGTACCAACAGTCGTCCGGTTCGTTCAACAAACGAACTCGGTTCTGATTTCTTTAAAATGTGGAAGACGATCAAAAGCTAAAAACCAAAGTAAATGCACAACAATATATAGTGGAAACCCCGTGAATCGGGGTGAAAACCACTCGACTAAGAGCTGATTATGCTCTTAGCCTGCTCACTAATAAAATAACTCAACAGTTTATACAAGACAGGCTAATGAAAATGACGAGGTAAAGAAAGCGAGAAGAATTCAGCAGAGTAACAGCCTGTTCTTCCGCATCCAAAGGGTCATGTTATTTCCTTCGTCTTGCCCTGTATTTATAGAGTCGCCGGCGAGTGTAATCCACGTCATGTAAACGCCTCTGACAAGTTTGTTAGAGATTGTTATCGCATGATGTAAAAGGAGGCTGGGACCGAGGCGTGGTCTGCGTGATCGGGCCCGAAGCATGATAAACGTGATAGGGCCCGAAGCGTGGAACATGTGAGCCTGTAACCGTTCGGACCGAACCCCGGATCCAGCTGGCAGATAACGCTTATATTTACTAAGGTTATCTTCGGTCCTTTGTGTTGAACCTCGGGCCGCTCTTCCTGAAGGTGTAAGTGGGCTATAAGAGTTCGTTTTGATTATTTAATTCAGCCCAACTGCTATCGGGCTTCACCCATTACAGGGTACCCGGTCCTAGAGTTCTCATCACCCATGACTCGCGACTTTTTGCACCCTTACTCGCGATATTGTGCCCCATCCGCGAGATTTTGCACATACTCGCGACATTTCGTATGTAGCTGCGTGGAGACTTGATTCACCACTCGCGACATTGTGCATGTGGTCGTGACATTGTGTCGGGAACTCTCGACCAGCATCCCTTCCGCGAGATTACGCATGTAGTCGCGACATTGTGTGAGTACTCGCGAGATTTTGGCAAAAAACTCGCGACCAGCTTGTTTTACGGTGCGACGGAGTGTTTTCGATCGTTTTTCGTACCGTTTTCAGGCGAATCATCATTATATCTCGATTG
This sequence comes from Utricularia reniformis, assembly GCA_009725065.1. Lineage (NCBI taxonomy): Eukaryota > Viridiplantae > Streptophyta > Magnoliopsida > Lamiales > Lentibulariaceae > Utricularia > Utricularia reniformis. The sequence goes on along the minus strand of RWGZ01001118.1, from coordinate 29,003 downwards.
TACATGTACTTCAAGATTATTATAGTGAAACCAAGGTAGAGCTTCGCTCTACCGAGGACGTAAGCCCACACATTATGGTCCCAACCTCGTATATCGCTCGTATGGCCACAACAATTAAATTTTGAGTAATTAAAAAAATTTGACTAATCTAAAACAACTCTCTAAAATATTTTTAGACGAGATCAGGTACCATTGATTTTAAAAAAACTTGTTCTACAAGGCTTCGGCGTGAATGCGCCTGGTCGACTGTTAGACTCGGATCGAGCTATCATGGGTCCTAGTCGTGACATATGCATCTACCATCGGCCTTTGCTCTTGCCTGGCAAACCAGAAACATGTATTGATACGTTGTTCTATACCGCTGCACGGTGTACTAACTGCCTACATATCGATAGCATGATTCCCCTTGTTCTAGAATCACTACACATGCATATTTACATGATATTCTTACGAACAAACATGAGAAATGTCAAACAAATAATAAATCAAATAAACTAATTGTTAAATTTAGCTTTCAATTCCCACTCACAACAAGTACAACTTCTAATAGGCATATCAATAGAGACTATTTCTCGACTGTGCTCTCAAGTTGCCTTGCAATCGTCTGTGATGGTAACATCACCAACATCACCTGCTTCAATATTCAATTCAATGAAATCATGAACACGAGGGCGAAAACCGTCATCCGTCATGTCCCTCGATTTGGTATGTCTGTCGAGCAGGCGTTTCCCAATGAAGTTGCAAATATCATCCAACGTCCACATAATTGGACACTTACGAAAAGGAAGTAAACTACTGTTCAAAGACTTTGTTTGATTTAAGTACAACATCAAACTTGTAAACTGTGCAGAAGAATGCTTTGCACCAATGCTATTTTGGAATCAATCTCATGTACTCATACGCTTCAACACTGATGTCTCGCAACTCTCCGAAAAGCTAATTGAAGGATGCCTCTGTTGTTGCTCTTGCAGTACTCAATATAGCCTTGGCAACACGTGTTGATGAAAAGTCGGATTGGACCACAGTTTTAATATTGTGACGAACACAATAGCATACCTGTAACACAAGTAGTCACCACACAAACATGGAACATATCAAAACAAATAATACACACGTAGCGCAAACCTCAATCCGAGGGAATTATGCATCAAAAGCAAGTGTTAGCCCTTTCCCACAGTCCGACATAATAGTGAACATGTGTTCGTTTTCTGTACATATGCCGCAATTTCGCTTAACTAATTCTAGAAACCACATCCAAGACTCTTTTGCTTCACCACATACGATGGCGTAGGCTAATGAAACACCGTTATTTGCATCAATTCCGAAGCCACTAGAATATGACCTTGTATTTTTTCCTTAATGTGAGCACTATCTATGCAAACAATTGAGCGACATCCGTCATGGAACCCATTGCAACATACGTGTGACAATGATAAAATCCCATAATACGATATATGCTGAATAATATATTGAAACATCAAATAAAATAACTTACTCCGGGCATATGTAGATCCCCTCAAATCGGGTACTACCAAACATGGTTGTAGAGTTCCTCTCTTCTAACATAATAGATGACCCATGATTAGAAATCAAATATTGAGCACAATACCTTCTTATGCTTTCGAACGACACCCTAGATCCCGAACGAACTAACCGTGTAGAAATGCTCCCAAGCACATCTTGCCTTATGTTTCCCTAACTTCAACTTCAAATTGGTATTTACTTCGGGTTGTAGGTCCTTCCAACTTAGATTAGGTTTCTCCAAATAACTTTGATAATACTTCTTTGCTATCTAAGATGAAGTGACAGATGAATTGACTTTCTTACGATGTCAATGGGGGACATGCCGTACTACGGACTCCACACACCACATGCTGTCATTGTCTCTCATGGAAACATTGACATAACATGAACACTGACGGTCACCATTACCTCTACAACGAACAAACAACTAATACTTGTCATTCTTAACAAAATAGAATTATGTACATGCTTTAACACGTAAGTCTTCAAGTGCAGTCTTTACAACCCATAAAGTGATATCCAAGTTATTTAAAAATTAATAAACCAGAATGTTCAAATAATATTTACTACTAATAAATTAAGACTTACACTAATTGTCTTGCCGTCAGTTCTCGTGTTAGAAAAAAAAGTGAACTTTTAGTTTTAAATGCATTCAAATGAGCAGCTGACATGGGATCCGTCGAGTCATGAATGGGAACATCATAAAGTTCTTCTTCATCAAATTTTGTATTGTGACCTTCCTCATAATCCGTGTCCATAAAGTCGAACAATGGGTAATACACACTATCCTTGGAGAACCAATCGATGCCACTTGTATTTGAGGTGTTCCGTGATCTATGAGAATTGTAACTACCTGCATAATCAAATTCAATTATGAAAAATTTAAATTGACATAACTACAAATTACATCCACTTTATATTCCCAAATTAGGAAAACACGTTCGAGTTCAAATCTCGACTAGACATTGCTTAGCCAAAACAAATGGAACAACCTACAACAATTAATTGAGGGTCTAAAACAAGCTACAACATCCATTACCATACATAACCAAATTACCTTTCATGCTCCAATACCAAAATCCAATGAAATTTGCAAAGGCTACAAACACTTATAGGAAAATCAATGTTTGAATAACGAAATACAATGAAGGCAAACCACGGATCACAACCCATACTGCGGCTTCGTGACCTAAGCTTCAAACACAAATGCAGGGAAAACAACACTTATAACAAAATAACGGCCTAAACCCTAAACCAAACGAACAGAATAACCCAAAACTTCGATAATAACTTAACTACGTAAGCATCGGGCAAACAAAAAACACAACAAGACCAACAATTTGTGTCGCTTGAGAATGAACAAACAATTTGCCCAAATTTCGCGTTTTAGAACACAACAAAACCTAAACTTTGCGCCGTTTGGGAATTAACAAATAATCTTTCCAAATTTCGCGTTTGAGAACACAATAACTAAAACTTTGCGCCGCTTGGGAACGAAGAAACAATATGCCCAAATTTTGCGTTTAACAACTAAACTCAAAGTTTGTGCCGCTTAGGAATGAAGTCGTTGATCTGCCCAAATTTTGCGTTTCTCATAAGTTGGACACCACGTAACCATTAACGTTAACGACATTAGGGTTAAGTAGAGATCGATTTTGCCCAAAATCCGAAACTTTGGGGACCACACTTGTTACTATGGGTTTGTTTGGTACTCAAATTAAAACTGCGGTGAGGTGCGATGTGATAATCGTTAAAAAATTTCTTATGTTACACAAAACATAAACTTAATTACGATGTGATAATCGTTAAAAATCACGATATCATCACAGATGTTAAAACTAGATGTGGCCTCATCGTGATTTTGGAAAAGACTAATTTACCCTTAATTCTATTAATTATAATATAATTATATTTATTATTTTATATATATAAGGGTATATTAGTATTTTTACATAAATCGCGATCATAATATCACAATTTTACCAAATATATTTAAAAATTCACGATTATCATATCTCACCGTACCTCACCACACCTCACCGCACCTCANGAATCTGAAACTCAATCTTATCGTGGTTAAATTTTGAATTTCTTAGTTTATGAACTCGAATGAAACATTGTTTATTTCGAGTGTAGCTCAATCATAAAAATCATTATATAAATAAGTTCAATTCGATTGGTTTCGTTTGAATATTATATAAGTATAATAATTATGATAACATGTGTTGTTATGTAAATTGAAATGTAAACCTAAAAAACTTAGTTGGGTGTTGATGAGTTGTGAACATATGAGGCTATCTAGTTCACATGGGATTCCACGTGTTCCATTCTACTCGGGTTAGTGAGTAAGCTAGTGATGCTTCCGACTACTGGATTGCCCCCACTCAAACGTCAAAAGGCAATGACAAGGTTCGTAGTTTTTCCTGATCTCAAGATGGTCTCGAAGCACACTCTCGTTCGCGCAACGCCAATCCCTTCACTCTGGTAATCCATATCTGATGTCTGGGATGGCGTAAGCACGTCTTCTATAAAAATGCAGAGTTTAGCCTTAGCCGTCTTTTTCGGAATACATATATGGGTTGGGTTCTGGTCTCGATTCTCAGGTGTCCTTACGAGGGAATCATCGTGCTTTGATGTGTGAACTTGACCGAGTTATTGATGTGGCGAAGGCCTACGTGCCGGAAAGCCTTCTAGGGTTGGGTATTTCCCACCGGGCGTCTTCTGTTGAAGTTTGCAGTGGAGATAAAGAACGTGGTGTATTCACCGTTGAGAAATTGAAGACGACGACGAAGAACTTGGGAAACGAAGATTGCAGTTACCAACAGTTGTAGTAATTGAGAAAGACAGAAAGAAAGGCAAGAGGACGAAAAGTTTTGTTGTATTGTATAACTTTATTGAGAGTTATTCACAAAGGCAATAGAAAAAGATTAAAACTGCTCAAAAAACTGTATTCTTTTAATTCTATCTTTTCTTCAATCTTCATATTCCAATACCCCTCAAGATGGGAGTGCATATTTTGCATTCTCATCTTAGAGATATGTTCATAGAAGTGGATTGTTGGTAGCTCTTTTGTGAGGGCATCAGCAATTTGATGCAGAGTAGGAATGTAACTTATGGATATTACCTTGGCCACTTCCTTTTCTATAATGAAGTGATAGTCTTGTGCAAGATGTTTCGTCCTTTCGTGAAGCATCGGGTTCTCCATATGTTGAATCTTTGATTTGTTATCACATAATACATGTGCAGTCTCTATATGAACACCAAAATCTGATAACAAGTCTTTGATCCACATTAACTCAAATGTGAATGATGATAAGGCTCTAAACTCAGCCTCTGTTGAGCTCCTCACCACCATAGATTGCCTCTTGGATTTCCAACTGATCAAGCCATATTCCAAAAATAAACAAAAAATCGATATTGCTTTGCTCGTCTTAGTGCATATACTTCAGTCACTATCACAATATCCGAGCAATGTTGTATTTGAATTCCTTGGCAAAAATATTCCCATTCCATATGACTGTTTAAATATTCTCATTCCCAGCATATTAGTTTCACATGGCTTATTGAGGAATTGAGATAGGATATGCTTGAAGTAAGCAATGTCTGTTTGGGTGAATGTGAGGTAGATCAAATTTCCGATTAATCTCCGATATTCTGTGGGGTCTATTAGGTTGTCTTCAATATGAACTAACTTATGGTTCGGTTTTATTTGTGTAGCAGCAATCTTGGCCCCCAACAGACCATATTCCTGAATGAGATCCAATGCAAATTTCCGTTGACAAAAGAAAATCCCTGTATGTGATTGAACTATTTCAACTCCCAAAAAATATATAAGAGTCCCCAAGTCCTTTATACCAAACATGGAGCATAAAATTTTGACACTGAATCAATAAGGGCTAGTGAACTACTTCCGATTAAGATGTCGTTCACATGTACCAAGAGTTCAACCATAGAGCCATCCACTGGAGATTTCAGAATATAGCATAATCTGACTTTGATTGAACGAAACCAAAGGATGAAATAGCTTTAGTCTATTTGATGTTCATTGCCTGGAAGACTACTTCAGTCCATTCAACGCTTTACGTAACTTGAAAACCTACTTGTAATGATTTGGTATAACATGATGCCCTATAAAAGGCAATTCAGGAGAAGGATGCATGTATACTTCATCATATAAATCACCATAAAAAAGCATTATTAATATCCAATTGACGAAGTGACCAGTTGTTCTGAGAAGCTAAGGAAAAGAAGATGCATACAGTGGTCTACATTACAACCGGGTTGAAAGTTTCGGTAAAAGTAAAGCCTTCAATATGACTGAATCCCTTGGCCATAAGACGAGCTTTACAAAAATCTAGGGAGCCATCAGCATTAAACTTTACATTATATTCCCCTTTGCAACCTACGATATGTTAAGAGGATGGAACCTAGACAATATCCCATGAGTGATTGAGTTGGAGTGCTAAGAGCTCGGAATGCATAGCCTCCTGCCAAATTGGTTGAGTGGAGGCCTCCAAGAAGGATTGGGGTTCAGAAATCTGCTAGAGGGAGACAATGAAGGTTTTATATGAAGAACTTAAACGGGCAGAGGAGAGAAAGTCTTGTATGTGATATGATGTTGAGGAACTAACTGCATTGCAGTTATAAATGCTCAAATGATGGGGTGATTTGCTAGTTCTAGAACTGTGACGAGTAGGGGGCAAAGGTGGATCATGTGATGGGGTGTCAATAGACACATGTGGAGTGATGAGGTGGAGAGGAGATGGGTAGTGCTTATGCCAACAATGAGGGTTGAGGTGTGGTTATGGGAAAATTCTGATGTAAAGAAGAGGCAGTGGCAATAGGTTGTGGTAATGGCAGACTTGAGGAGATTGTATTAAAATCATTCATAAGATTGGTGTCAGGACTGGTTATATGATTAAAATCAGAATTGTTGGAGCTAGAGGCAAATGGAAATTATGATCATAAAAAGTTACATCTCTAGAGTAAAAAATTTGGCCGGAATGAATATCAAGGAGTCGGTATCCTTTGATTGTAAGAGGATAACCAATAAACACAAGTTTTAGATCTAGGATCAAAATTCTTGTGGTGAGATTTGAGTGTAGATGCCACAAGCACCCAGACACGAAGGTGATCATTAAGTGGGGGCTTAGTGGTGGAGTAAGTGAAAAGGAGTGTCGAATTTGAGCACCCGAGAAGGGAGTCTGTTAATCATGTAGGCGGCAGTAAGGATGGCAAATCCACATAATTGGATGGCTAAATTAGAGTGAAAGAGTAAGGCCTTAGCAACTACAAGGTGCTGAAGCTTTCGCTCCACCACTATATTCTGTTGAGGTGTTTCAATGCAAGTGGTTTGGTGGAGAATACCATGATAGTTATAGAATGTAGAGATGTTGTATTCTCGTGCTTTATATGATTGTAGAACCTGGATAGGGTAACCATACTGCTTTTCAGCCATGAGACAAAAAGATGGGATGAGACTGCATGCTTCGCTCTTGAGTTTCATGAGATAGACCCAAGTAGTTTTAGTGAAATTATCCACAAAATAAAGAAAAAATTTATACACTCTGATTGACTCTGACTCATATGGCCCCAAGTATGCACATGGACTAAGGAAAAATATTTAGTTGACATTTTGATGTGATTCGGAAAGGGAAGGTGTTTGTGTTTAGCCTTATGACATGTTTCACAAGCACAATCAAGAGTGGAAAGCAAACGAAGTGCAATTTCATTGATATGATATGTAATTACACAGGCAGGATGTCCAAGCCTATGATGCCACAATCTAGAATGCAGAACATTTTTTGAAACAACAAAACTAGTCTGTAAGATAACACATGAAACATTATCAGAATCAAAAACATATTTATCTAGTACATAGAGTCCTCCGTCCAATTTAGCAAGCTCAATGGTCCTCCAAGGCGAGACGCCTTGAATCCAACATTTATCATCATTCATTGAGAAACAACAATTCAAGGATTTCGTCAACTGGGGTACATAGATCAAATTATACTGTAACAATGGTACATAGAGCATGTTATACAGAACGAACTCATTACCAAACACAATAGAGCCAATATGAGTAATTTGAAATTCAGAACTAGTGGGAAATTTAACATAAAGACCAGAAATCTCATGTAGAGTAGAAAATAGAATCTTATCATACGACATATGCTTAGTGTCACTAGAATCCAAAATCCAATGAGAAGCCGGTGAGGCATGCATCTTAGAAATTAAAGAACCATATATGTAAAGTGGTTTACCTCCAGAAGTTGTCTTAGCTCCATTATGTGAAATATATATTATATTTGCAACTGTTGGAATAGGGATATATGATGTTGCATTGTTATTTATTTGTAGTAAGACAAGGGGCTGAGCAACTTGTTCTGTTGTTAGAGAGGGCAGTGGTACTTGTGCAGTAAGATCGCTCGAAGATGCTTGACTTACTGATTATTGATGTGCCATTGGAAATGCATTTTGTAGAGTGTTGGATTTAGTGAACTTGAAGTTAGGTGGAAATCCAATTAGTCTGCAGTACTACTCTTGAGATATCATTTTTTCTTATAGTGGCTGCAAAAGTGTTCCTTTTTGTCAATTTTCTTCTCATATATGGCTGATATATCAGGAAATTGAAGAGTTTTTGGTGCAATTCGTTGTGTCTTCTTCTGGACTATAACATTATAGATCTCATTGATAATGAATAAAGGTTTTTTATTTAATATTTGAAATTGATTTGATGAATATGACTCATTCAGTTCATTGAGGACTTTAAAGACCATATCCTTCTTCTATAATTCTGCAAAGTCATCAAAATAACTAGATTGACAGAGTCCACACATGCAATGTGATAGAGGCTTGTAGTTGCGAAGTTCTTATAATAAGGTTAACAACTATGCACAATAATCGTCAATTGACTTGTTTCCTTGTGTTAGAACACTAACATCTACGTAAATGTTGCAAACGCTATTGTTATTTGGCTATGAGAACCAGTTTGAAAGAGTACCCCATATTCAATTGACTGAGTCGATGTAGAAAAATGTATGCGCCAAAGGTGCCTCCATAGATTACAAGAGCCATGAAACAAGCAAATCGTTGCACCATCAGCATCCACCATATTCTGCCTCGTTAGTGCTCAGTTATGGGATCGATCCATCAATAAATTGGATTTTGTTCTTGAATGATAGAACGAGCACAAAAGATCTGCACCATTTGATGAAATTGTAGGAGTTCAGTGTCACAACCACTAATCCCCATCAACTAAACCAATTTCCCACTATAGGTACGAGAAATTCTCAAGACTTGGAAGATGAAGAACAAGCTAGAAGAAATGATGCACCAGTGGTCCGTAACAAGCTTGATTCTTTTGCCCAACCAGGCCCAGTCACATTAGGCATTGCGCCCAATCAGGCCCAGTAATCCTTTATCTTTTGTACAATTATAATTCTGACAGAGTGTCATACTTTTGACTGTTTGAGACTCTAGTATAAAGAGTCATCCTCGCTTGTAACAGACTATGGAAAATTTGAATTAAAACAATCATTCCTTCAAATCCTTTCTTATCCCTACTCTTCTTATCCTATGGAAACTGACTCTGGCTCAACCTCAATTCCACCTACTGTCCCAGAGGAAGTCATCTTCCTTCACACCATTTCAGGAGAATCCATTGAGAACCATATCCGTATTATTGGTCGCCAAATGAACAAAGACATCCATATTCTCATTGATATCGGAAGTACTAGCAGCTTCCTCGACGAAGGATTTGCTGACTCCCTTTCACTACCCTGATCACCGCCCCTCCCTCTATTAATCGCTACTCCCGGGGGCAGCAAAACCATTAGCACTGAGGTTTGTAAGAACTTCCAATGAAGTATTCAAACTCACCATTTTACTTTCTCTTTCAGGATCTTCAATCTGTGTAGGGATATGATATGATTCTGTGTGGCAATTGGCTCTGTCATCATGGTCCTTTTACTGGGGACTACAAACATATGCTATTTACTGTTCATGTCGAGGGTAAACCCCTCACTTTACCGTGCCTGAACCCTTCTGCCGAAATGTCCTTAATTTTAACCCATGAAATTGAGAAGGTTATTAGAAAACCATCTACCTGCTGGTTAGGCCACCTTTTTATGCCTTAAATTCGTCACCTCTGCACACACCTCCCATACACCCCACAATTCAATCCATTCTCCTAAGCTACTCTGAAATTTTCGAAGAACCTACTATGTTACCACCCCGTCGTCGGTTTTACCATCAAATTCCCATGCTTCCAGGAGCTACCCCAAAATTTTTTTTTCTTATCGAATTCCTCATCACCTTAAGAACGAATTAGAAAAAATCATAAAAGAACTCCTCAAGTCAGGTTTTATACGCCCTAGTACCAGACCTTTTTCATCCCCTGTGCTTCTCGTCTCAAAGAAAGATGGGAGTTAGTGTATGTGTGTCGACTATCGGTACCTTAATGACATGTCGGTAAAACACCCTTTCCCTATCCCTTTGGTCGATGATCTTTTAGATGAACTACATGGAGCTAAGTATTTTTCTAAACTTGACATTCGTTCCAGATTTTTTCAAGTTCCTATGCATGATAATGATATTTTTAAAACTAGTTTTTCTACGCATTTGGGGCACTATGAATTTCTTGATATCCCTTTCAGATTGGCTAATGCTCCTTCAACGTTTTAGTCTCTCATGAATTATATTTTCTCTTCGGTTATTCGTAAATTCGTTTTGGTTTTCTTTGATGATATTCTCATTTATAGCAAAAATTGGTATGAGTATTTAGATCACATCTCTAGGACTTTACATATTATGCACACTAACAGTCTTTTCGCCAAGCGGTTGAAATGTTATTTTGGACAGCTTACTATTGAGTATTTGGGTCACATTATATCACAACAAGGCGTAGCGATAGATCCTCAAAATGTCTCATGCATGGTACATTGGTCGGTTCCTTACGGGCTATTACTGACGGGCTATTACCGACATTTCATCAAGCATTATGGCCTCATCAATCGCCCGTTAACTCAGCTTCTAAAAAAGGACAACTTCATCTGGACAGATGTCTTCACTGTTGCATTCCAGTAGCTAAAAGATGTTGTTATTGCCCTCCCCAGTGTTGGCTCTACCGGATTTCTCCCAACCTTTTATCTTGGAAACAAATGCTTGTGATACTGGCATAGGTGGAGTGCTTATGCAGTCCGCACACCCAATTATTTATTTCTCCAAGTCCCTTGGGAAGCAGTTTGCTGGCCATTCAATTTATGAGAATGAGCTTGTTGCTGTAGTGCACTCAGTACTCAAATGGAGACATTACCTTATGGGAAGACTATTCTATATTAAAACAGATCATCAAAATCTACACTTCTTAAATAATTAGCGTTTTGGTTCTCTATTTCAACAAAAGTGGATGAGCAAACTAATGGGATTTACATTCGAAATACAATACAGAATGGGCAAAACAAATGTTGCAGCAGATGCCCTATCGCGATCAGCCTCCCTATACACCGTATCCTCAGTTCAACCAGATTGGCTCAAAGAAATCCAAGCCTCTTAGGCTCGTGATCCACACTTAGGGTCAATCCTCAAGGGAAAACTTCCACATTCAACAACGTTTCCAGAATTCTCACTCCATGGAGGGTTGTTATCGTACAGGAACCGTCTATGCATCGCTAACGATCCGGACATCAAGGGTCGGCTATTCCTTTCTCTTCACGCCTCACGTATTGGGGACATTCGGGAATCACAACCTACCATCGTATCAAACAACTCTTTTATTGGCCTAAAATGAAGGATGATATCATCTCTTGGATATGATCTTGTGATACTTGCTATCGTATCCATTTTGACCGAGTTGCATCCCCCGGGCCTCTCCAACCACTTCTGCTCCCTGAAAAACAATGGGAAAGTATTAGCATGGATTTCATCGAGGGCTTACCGATATCCCTGTTGAAGAACTCTATATTTGTCGTTGTGGATCGCTTAACGAAATACGCCCATTTTGTGGCCTTATCACATCCTTATTCAGCAGAGGATATCGTTGTGGTCTTCATTGATAACATATATAAGCTCCATGGGCTATCTACTTCCATCATCTCTGACCGAGATGCCATCTTCACGAGCAACCTATGGACTGAACCATGCCGGTCAATCGGCGTCCATCTACGACTCTCTACCATTTACCACCCCCAAACTGACGTCCAGACAGAGCATGTTAACCAATGTTTGGAAACATATCTAAGAGGAATATGCTTGGACCACCCCCATCAGTAGGCTAACTTCCTTTCAATGGCTGAATTTTGGTACAATAATTCCTTTCATTCTAGCCTGAAAATATCTTCTTTTAAGGCATTATATGGTTACAATGCTACCTTACTTCCTTGGGGATCTACCAATCTGAACCCATCTCCCTGCTCACTGAATATCCTCTCTGAGCTCCAAGAATTCCTGAAAATTCTGCGTCAAAACCTCCTCCAAGACTAAAATAGATCCAAATTATACACCAATCGCCATAGAAGCGAACGAACGTTTGAAATCGGCAATCTAGTTTACCTCAAGTTACAACCATACCAACAATCTTCCTTAGTGTTACGAAAAAAATTGAAACTAGCAGCCCGTTACTATGGTCGTCACGAGATTCTATCCCGAATTGGTCACATCGCTTTTAAGTTATCCCTACCCTCTACTTCCAAGCTCCATCCCGTCTTCCACGTTTCCTTACTCAAAAAACATCTTAGCCCTTCATGCACCCCAGTCCCTGATATTCCCGATGTCTCTACATCCTGCACCCTCCAGCCCCAACCATTCCAAGTCCTCGGCCGACTATTAGTACCCCGTCGAAATAAACCCTTTACACAACTCCAAATTCACTCGCAAGATCTCCAACCTACAGCCGCAACTTGGGAGGACCTCCCATGGCTCCACCGTCGCTTTCCCAACTTTGATCTTTGGGGTCAAGGATCGTCTTCACTGGGAGGTAATGTCACAACCACTAATCCCCATCAACTAAACCAATTTCCCACTGCAGGTACGAGAGATTCTCAAGACTTGGAAGATGAAGAACAAGCTAGAAGAAATGATGCACCAGCAGTCCGTAACAAGCCCGACTCTTTTGCCCAACCAGGCCTAGTCACATTAGGCCTTGCGCCCAGTCAGGCCCAATAATCCTTTATCTTTCGTACCGTTATAATTTTGACTGAGTGTCGTACTTTTGACCGTTGGAGACTCTAGTATAAAGAGTCATCCTTACCTGTAACAGACTATCGAAAATTTGAATTAAAAAAATCCTTCCTTCAAATCCTCTCTTATCCCTACTCTTCTTACCCCTGACAATCTAGGATCGTCACATTCAACAGTGGAGTAACAAGTACGCTTAGGTGGATGTAAAGAGGGGAAATAACATTCTCAATATCACCTTGCTCCGATATCATATTGAAGTTTGCAGCAGAGATAAAGAACGTGGGTGTTTTCACTGGTGATAAATTGAGATGACGACGAAGAACTTGGGAAGCGACGATGGCGATTACCAATCGTCGTAGTAATCAAAAAAGAGAGGAACAAAGGCAAGAGGGGGAAAAATATTATTGTATTGTATAACTTTACACAGAGTTATTGTTATTTATACATAAAGGCAAAAAAAATTATAATTGCTAAAACATACTGCTTCTTCTCTAATCTTCTAATTCCAGTTTTTCTTCAATCTTAATATTATGATATCTTCCTTTATTCGATTCATCCGAGCTATATTAGAACACCATTTCACCCTTCTCCGTCTGTGTAAGATTGACTTCTTTCCCCTGGGAGGCCGTGGAATTGGCATATTTCTTGCATGTACCCATTAAGATCAGATATAATATAATAATAAGTATTATATAGAATAGAAGTTTTCAAAAATCGTATCCGACCCGATCCGATTAAATATTTGTAATTCGAATATCTGAAAAATTGGTTCGATTACTTCGGATATTCAGATAACCGAATTTCCATGCACACATGTAGTATTCGATATCATATTTAATACGCAATGAAAATGAGGAGTGATTTTACAAAAATATAAAATAGACTTGTTTTGCCACACCTCCTCAACTTTGAGGACCATACCATAATTACGAAACTTTAGAGTCAATTTGTGTTCAATATCATGATCAATGTTTTTATATCGGCCGGTATGCATAATTTCGCCCCCTCACCGGTAAAAAATCAAATACCACCCGGTAAATGTGATTTTAAAACCCCAAACGGACAAATGCAAATCCCTATATGTTTTTTCCATTCTTTTTCTATTTTTCCAAAAGACTCTGCAAGTCTGCATCTCTGAAATTTTTCGGCTTAGCATCTTTGATTTTGGGCAGTCCAATTTCAGAATTTGGAAACACAAAATTAGAGAGAACGAAGAAACCCGAACCTCAACTCGAGTTGGAGGAGGGAGCTTTCTTTGACATGAGCAGCATCATGTTTTCAAGATGTGGGTTTAAAGGGTGTCTTATCGTGTTTTCAAGACGGGGCAGTCTTAACAATTGATAGAATTGCGTTCAGAGTGTCCTCTAGTGGTATCAAGGTGCTGCTACTCACCAATTGCCTTGTCTTAAGTAACCTCTTCAAATTTCCATTTGAATTTGGATCTATGATGCTTGAATAAAATTTTTAATTACTTTGGAAGTCAAATGCTAGTTTCGGTGGATTAAATTTTTTGAAATCAAAATAACAATTGTTTTGAATTTTTGTATAGTTAGGGCTTGCCACCCGAACAATCATACCGATTGTTTTTTAATTGTTTTTGTTAGATGACTTTTTATATCAATTGTTTTCATATTTGATAGGGTTATGGCTTGGCACCCAAACAATCTTGTCCATTGTATCTAAATTTCATTGTTGTTGATTTTTTTACTATGATTTGTATGGATTGTTTGCTATTTTTAAATTCTTAAGATAGAGATGGAAGAAGTTGGTTCAGGATCGGGAACTCCTAATGAAACTGTGCCATCTTCANAAAGCAGGAGGCAGATGGGTCCAAACGTTACAAGGCGAGACTAGTGGTCAAAGGATTCTTGCAGAAGAAGGGAATTGACTATTCCGAAGTATTCTCACCGGTCGTCAAAATGACGACGATCAGGGTGATTTTGAGTATAGTGGCTGCGGAGAATCTCCATCTTGAGCAGATGGATGTGAAGACGGCTTTCCTTCATGGTGACTTGGAGGAAGAGATTTACATAGTACAACCCGAGGGGTTTAAGGCACATGGAAAAGAAAATCTAGTCTGCAAATTGGTAAAGAACTTGTATAGATTGAAACAAGCTCCTCGGCAATGGTACTTGAAGTTTGATTCCTTAATGACCGAACGAGGATTCAAAAGATGCGAGACAGACAACTGTTGTTATCTCCGATGGGGCAAAGGGACATACGTAATCCTTCTACTGTATGTCGATGACATGTTGATCGCAGGGGGTGACATGGAGGAGATAAAACAAGGCAAGCGAGAGTTGTCCGAAGCATTCGAGATGAAGGACCTGGGACCGGTCAAGCAGATTCTGGGAATGAGAATCTCGAGAGATCTGCAGAAGGGTACACTTACCTTGTCTCAGGAAAAGTATATTGAAAAGTGATTGATCGGTATCAAATGGGAGACTTGAAGGTTACTAAAACACATTTGGGAGCACACATGAAACTCTCAAAGGAGCAGACGCCGATGACCGACCAGGAGGCTGAAGAGATGAAGAATGTGCATTACTCTTCAGCGGTCGGTAGTTTGATGTATGCAATGGTCTGTACGAGGCCTGATATTGCACATGGAGTGGGAGTCGTGAGCAGGTTCATGTCGAACCCTTGGAAAGAGCATTGGGAAGCAGTGTTATGGTTGCTACGATACCTCAAAGGGACATCAGGGCGTGAGCTGTGTTTTAGAAGGGTACCGATCGAACTAACAGGGTACGTGGATGCCGACCTTGGAGGAGATCTGGACGATCGGAAGAGTACATTGGGTTATGTATTTGATGTTGGCGGTATAGCTGTTAGTTGGAAGTCGAAATTGCAAAAGTGTGCCTCACTTTCCTCCACTGAGGCAGAGTATGTTGCGATTTCGGAAACAGGAAAGGAGATGGTGTGGCTCCAGAATTTCCAGATGGAGATCAGTAAAGGGACCGATCTGCGGACTTTGTACAGTGACCGTCGGAGTGCCATTTGTTTGGCGAAGAACCCGATATTTCATGCTAGGACGAAGCACATTGAGTTGAAGTATCACTATATTAGGGATCTGCTCAAGAGAAAGGCGCTTCAGTTGATGAAAATCAAAGGCATTGAAAATCCGGCAGACATGCTGACAAAGGGAGTCACTGTGGCGAAGCTAAAGCTGTGCGTATCTCTAGTTAGTCTCACCAAGTGAGTTAGTGAGCGGGAATTATCAAGAGAATATGCATTATCGATCTCCAAGTGGGAGATTGTTAAGTGTGGAGATCCGTATTGGTATCGATCGGTCACACTTGGATGACGATCGGCAATGTAGTCGATCGGGGCACACATGGAAGATGGGATGGTCGGTATTGCTACCGATCGGTTTAGGACCGAAGTACGCAATACCGAATTTGACAAAGGGACCGAAGCAAGCGGTAGAGAACCGAAGCATGTGATCTGAAGATATGAGATGGAGGCAATCGGTTGAGGACCGAACTGAGATATGGTGGGGTCCACTGGTCAAAGATATCGACAGTTATGGAATGAGATATTGAAGAAAATAATATCATATCAAATCTATATATATGGATGCATATATATGATTTGATTATGGATAATCATATATGAGATATGGTCAAATATTAGGAATATTTGTTTGTTACCTTAATATCTCAACCATCTCATCTATATAAAGGGGTCTTATGGTTCATTGTTAGGTACTTCAATACTCTTGTATTCTGAGTTTTCCTCTTCGTGTGTGTGTGTTGTAATCTTCTCAAGTGATAGTGAATTTGGTCGTTTCCGCCGATCACGTGGTTTTTTCCCTTTCTGGGTTTCCACGTTAATTTCTTGTGTCGTTGTTTTCTCTTTGCTTTAATTCTCGGGTTCCACTTAATCTATCGAGGTTGTTCGCACACGTGTTTAATCCCCAACAGAAGTGAAAGGTGGTGGAATTACAAGAATGAAGAAACATTTGATTGGAAAAAGAGTTGATGTGAGAACATGTATGGGTGTTTCCGAATGTATTAGGATTGAGATAAGAAAATCAATGGAAGCTAAATCAAAGATGAAGAAGGTTACAAGGCAAAGAAAAATTGATGATTTCTCATATAATGATGTTGATAGTGAACAAGAGGATGATCTTATCGAGTTTAAATCAATTTCAAGAGACTCAAAAAAACCCACCAATGAGAATAAGAATCTGAAGAAACATGTTCAACAAATTTTGGTTGGATGTTTGGCTGGAAAAGAAGCTACATCACAAGCACACATGGAAATCACCAAGTTTTTATATGATCAATGTATTCCTTTCAATGCATGTAAGTCGGAGTTCTTTAGTTCGATGTTTGCAAAGACGATTGCTTGTGGTCCTGGCTTTCAAGTGACAAAATATCATGCACTTAGAAAAAAATTGTTACTCAGTACAAAAGTTAAAGTTGATGATTGGGTAGAAAGTTTGTGAGAAGATTGGAGTAAGTTCGGATGTACTATCATGGCAGACAGTTGGACGAGTACTTTACAACATGTTTTGATTAATTTTTTAATCTATTGTTCCAAAGGAGTCGTATTTTGGAAATCAATTGATGCATCTGATATTGTTAGAAATGCAATTTCATTGGCGGATCTATTTGAAGAATGCATTCAATTTTTTGGTATAACGAATGTAGTTCAGATAGTGACAGATAATGATTCAAATTTTAAGGCGGTTGGAAACTTAATCAATCAGAGACATCCACACATAAGTTGGACACCTTGTGCCACCCATTGTCTGAATTCGATGTTGAAAGAAATTGCCCAACTCCACATGTCACTGATGTTGTCAAACAAGTTGCAAATATTTCAAAATTTGTGTACAATCATTTGTTTTGGTTAGCTTGGTTGAGAAAGAGACCTGATTGGACTTAGATAGTAAGACTTGGTCCTACAAGCATGATCTGCAAGCTTTGATTATAGAGAGAGATTTTATAGTGTCTAATTTGTATAATGAGATAAAGATACGAGAGTTTGTAGACATCATCTTTGATGGTTATTTTTGGAGCAAGCAGATTTAATTGTTAAAGTGATGTTACCATTGCTACAAGTTTTGAGACTCGTTGATAGTGATTCATCACATTCTATGGGATTTGTGTACGCGGACATAAAGAAGATTAAACAAGAAATCAAGTCAGTGTGCTAAACAATGATCAAAATCAATATGGCATTTATCTTGAAATTAAATTTTAAAGGGACAATGGGATACACAGCTTAAAAGACATATGCATGCTGTAGCATTTTGGTTGAATCATAGGTTTCTTTTTGCGAATGATCCATTGAGAGACAAACTAGATATTCAAGAGGGAATTTTAGAAATTATTGTGTCTAAAAGTAGAATTGAAAAATGTAAAATGATTGAAAAGATGATGACTTTTGATGGAAAAATAGAAAGCTTTGGAAAAGAAATAACGGTGAATATGTCAGCTATACATCATTTAGGTAAAAATTTTAAATGATTTTCAACTAATGCAAAAATATGTAATTCTATTATTTCTTATTTAGTTCAGTCGTTGTCGGTTTTTGGATACTCGGCATCACATTTGTAATCACTAGCTAAAATGGCGCTTGAACAAACTAATAGTGCATCCGGATGTGAAAGAAATTAGAGTGTATTTGAAAAGATACATACCAAGAAAATAAATTGACTTGAGTCTCAACGTCTTAATGATTTAGTTTACATTCATTACAATATAAAGTTACAAAGGTATTTCCCTTATTTTTTATTTTTCATGATTATATTTTATCTTTAATGTTTCAATATTTGAATATTCGATTGATCCTTTTATATGTTACAGATGGAATTCAAAGACGACCTTATATAATCCAATTTATTGGGACAATGATTCACAAATTCAAGAATGAGTTATGGAAGATGACTCATTCTTGGATAATTAAGAGATTACAGCACTTTTGTATGGAGATGTTCCAGATCCCGAACCGGCTAATCAAAGTACTTAAAATGAAAGTCTTAAAAGTGATATCAAGTTGTAAACATTTATTGTTATAATAACAATCAAAAATTTATTATTTAAATGTTAAACTTGTTGTTAGAGTTTTTATGCTAGTCTTTTTGGTGTAAATATATGATTCAATTAGTTATGTATATATCAGTGTGTTACATATTAAATATATCGTAGTTGTCAATATATTTATCAATTATTTTTATAGTTAAAATGATTAATTGATAATCATTTGCATAATTAGTGAGATATCTAAAAGTATACAAAATCATGAATTACTTCCCATAATTATCAAACTAAATTATATATTTTAATTTAAAAAAATTATTTTTTAAAAAAATACCCTAAACCGGTCATGTGCGGTATACCGGTCCAGGCCGATATGAAAACTTTGATCATGATCCCTCATCCGGAAGGGTTGTGCCCTTGTCTAAAGCTTGATATCAAGATCCCTCACTATCCTGTCCCGTTCCCCTGAGAATCAGATTCTGATATTGGGGCTGAATCAATGTCCATAAAAAATCACTACCAATTTGGGCTGCAAACATAAAAGTAATGGCTTAATACATATCCTTGGAAACAAGAATTTGAACAAAAATACCTACTTCATGTCAACATGATGAATCGAATACCAATATACAAGCACAACATCAATGTTTTCGACAGTATCGGTATTTTTCGGTACCGCTTGGTATTTGGTTTTAGGGTCGAATTCCGAGTTATTTGGGTCCCGACCGGTATACGGAATTTAGAATTGGTATGAAAACATTGCATATCATACCTTAAATTTAGAAGCTCCAAATTTCAGACAAGAATTTCCCGACAAAAAACTCAGATGAACAGCTGAAACCAACACTTATCAATGGCTGCTGTAGTTTTCTTCTGTCTGCATACTTGCTGAATAACTTCTGTCCAAGTAGAAGCTTTTGGATAGAGACTTTTTTCAACCATAAATTCTATAATCCTACAGGCTCCAAATATTCTTTCTCTATTCTGTAACCTCAACACCAATTCATCTAAAAATTCTCTACCATCTTCAGGTGGTTCAACCTTACTTCTCAAAACAGACAGGAAAATTTTGCACGTAGTTGAATCAGGATCACAACATCGACTCAGCATCGTATTTAAAAGATCCACAGCATGAGAAATTCGGCCATTTCGACATAAAGCTGTAAAGAGTATGTTATAGGTGACAACGTCAGGTTTGGCGTTAGTCGCCTGACATAGCATTTCATTGAATAAGTCTAAACCCTGTTTTACTAAGCCACAATTGCAAAATCCATGGATCATGGAACTATAAGCTACAGAATCCAAAGTCAAACCTTTAGCCAAGATGTGCTTCCATACCATCAGAGCATCTCTCAATCGACCTTTCATACATAAGCCGTGAATTAGTATGCTGCAGCAAAATAAATTGTTCTTTACCTCCATTTCTTTCCACAAAAGGATTGCCTTTTCAATGTTTCGTATCTCAATGAAGCCCCTCATAAGAGAACCATAAGTGAAAGCATTTGGCTTGCAACCTCTTTCAACCATCTGTAAGAGAAAATTTTCAGCATCATATGGCTTTCCATCTTTACATAGACCATCTATAAGAGCACTATATAAAATCGTATTGGGCTTTTGCCCCTTCAGTATCATTTCATCCCATAGTTTCATTGCCTCCTCAGATTTTCCCAGTTTAAACAAGCCACTAATAAGGGCTGAATAACAATACTCATTTGTTTTGTAACCCCTTTCCTCAATTGCCATTAAGAAATGCATGCCTTCAACTGCTCTTCCTTGCTTGACAAGCCCGTTTATCATGGTTCCATACGTGACTTCAGATGGAATGAGATTATTTGACATCATTTGGGAGAGAAGGCTGATTGCCTTATCCAGCTTACCTTTAATGCATAACCCATGAATGAGAGTGTTGTAAGTCACAACATTTGGAATGCACCCTTTCAGGAACATGTTATCAACAAGCTTTGCTGCCCTAGCTAAGTCACCCTTCCTGCACAGTCCATGAATCAAGACATTAAATGTTGGTGCAGTAGGTAAACACCCTTCTACGTGCATCTCATCTAACAAAGCCATGGCATCATCAAGGCTATCTAACTTACACAATCCATCCATCAAAGTGCAATATGTATAGGCATCAGGCTCAAATTTCAAAAGAGTCATTTCCCGGAACATATCCAGTGCCCTACTCAGACACCCTAATCGGCATAACGCTTTTATTACTAAATTAAACGTTAGTCCATTAGGGAAAATATTTTTGTTATTATAAATGACATAATCATGAAATTCCAGAGCTTCATAATACAAGCTTTGCTGAATAACGACATTAAGAACGCAATTAAAAGATTTCACTGTTTGCTTACACAAGAATTCATCTGCCATCCTGTTGAAAAATTCGACAGCTTTGAGGGGCGATTGCGCTTTTCCACAAGCTTTAAATAAATAAATGAAGTTTTTCTCAATAAAAGATCTATTTTGACGTTTCATCTGCTGGAAAATTTTCTCCAGATTTCCAATATTCCCAGACTCAGCATTCCATTCAATAAGAGAGTAAAATGTAGAATCACCCAGTTTGTAAGAGCCCCTCAACGGTGAATCTCCAAATAAAGCGTTAGGTATTAGAGTTTCTTCTTCTTTAGTAGAAGCAAAATTACTTTCAGGACTTCCATCCAATTCATGAGCAATGTCAGATGAGTGCCTTGATGACGAGATATACTTACCCATGGATGACAAAAACTGGAAATTCAATAACTTTCTCCTTAAAACTAAGCAATTCATATCATTTTATACGAATCTTGAGATCGAGAGGGAATTTCGAGACGAGCAGGATAATCAAAACTGCATCATATCCGCACTCCACCGTGGGACCACAATTAATCGGATAACCTTCGCTTCTGCATTCGAATGCATAGGAAAACAAATGCACGAACACATACTCTACATCCCAACAGACTCTTGAGATCGCAGCGTGGGCACCCAAACGAAGTGAAGTGAAATGGGCAGAAAAACACAGAACCAGTTCGTCCACCACGGCAAAATCATCCAGCATCATCAACACCAAAATATAATAATTATCATCAAAACATTCATTCCATTGATTTAACATCAACAATTTCACCAATCCCGCTTCCTAACAACAGAAACTGGGAAAGGGAATACAAAACTAGATAATACATGCCCTAGATTTTGTCATAACATGAATTGGGCCTGTACTTTCAACCCGAGACCATTTATTTAAATGGGCTTGTAGTCCAATATTATGACTTAGTAATGGACTAATGGCATGCAATTTTTTTCTTCATAACTTGTTTTGTTTCTTCAATACATGTAAGTTATACAACTACTAGACTATCCGATATATCGATCGTACCAATAAATATCAGTCGTGGTCGGTATACTGGTATTTTGATATATTATTGATATACTAACGGCATATCGAAAAAATTGCTCGTATCAATCACAATTGGTACAAGTGGTATCGATCGAAATGACTTCCTTGCTAGAATCACATATTTCTTGTTGGAATATCCATCTTTTCCGACAATAATATCTATTTTTTTCCTACAATTAGGGGTTTCAAATAAATGGTTAATCGGAAACCTAAACACAACTCATCTATTATTTTAAGATCGGAATGTCAATTCAAGTAAATCGGAATGGCCTAAGATATAATCCAGTCCATTGTGAACAATGTTAGCTGAAGACGCGGTTAGGTCCACGAGGGATAGGCTCCGCTAAAGATGGACGTATCCGCCCACAATGTATCTCAACCAATGAACACCAATCAAGGGAAACCTACTAATTAATAGAGCGGTAATTGTAGTCAAAGCAGATTTGACGAGGTCAATGAGGCACAACATGGTTATAAAAACCAATTAACCGGAAATATCTTATATTGATCGGATCGGATAGATAGATAGATATTGATTTGATATAAAAATAAATAATAATGTTAAAAAATAAAAAGAATATATATATCAAAATCTCTAAATAAATTTTTAAAATGTATAATTAGATAATATAAAAAATTAATAAAATATAACGTTTACACTTATTTTAACCATTAAAGAACTAGAGTTTTGGTATCAAAATATCAATGATCAAGTAACAACATGAATTAAAATAAGAAAAGTTCATCCAACTTAATACAAGAGTCGATCTTCATAATTCCCTCTCATATAGTTCATCTAACTTCTAGCTATAAACATACTACAAGCACTAACGCACCGAAGGCATATTAGTATAAGTCAAAAGAAGAAACATTGAAGACATACATTATATTCCATCAAATAAAGATATATAATAACAACTGTTATCAAACAAATAAATGAACGAAAAAAAATTGAATCAAATGTTTGTGTGTACCTTCTAAAAATCTACAATAACAAGTATTTACGGGAGCAAAATCGCTATCTTGACAAACACAAAACTCGCACTAAGAATATCATATTAATTATTTCTTTTCATAGACAGTCGTAGGTTCATAGAGAAGAACCGAATATGAAGAAATGTATGGCCTATAGGGCCAATCTATCTTTAATATAATTTAAACAGTAAACCGGTTTTGCAACTCGTTTTTGGGAAAAAAACTAGTCCCACCCGGTTTTAGATGTAACCACACCGATTTAAAACACCATGTTAATCGGTTCAAATCGGATCGGTAGTATGATAGATTCCCAGTTGAACCGGCCGATTCTATTGGATATTTGTTCTAATATATCAGTTTTAACAAGAAGTTATACTACTTAAGTTGTCTAGTGTTTGAAAGCAGTAAAGAACATTCAGATTTTTAAGTGGTATCCGATCTCTATTCTTATATTAGAATCGATCGTCTCGACAATCCACTATCGGACCTACAGTTTCAATTAACACAAAAGAAACTTAGTAATGTTCACAAACAAAGAGCACCACTAACAGTAAGCACGAAAATAAGTGAGATACAGTTAACCCTCGGTTAACTTTAACTACAGTTACCGTCAATAGTCGTGAATATGATTGTTTCTGCCTCTAGAACTCAAAGATCTTACAGATCTCACAGATCTCACAGATATGATTTCTAAGTTTTAGATCTGACTATAACCTTTAAGATCTGGCACAGATCAAGCATTGAAACACCTGTAACTCAAAGAAACTTTAGTAGACGTTACGAAAAAGATTTTTAACCGTAGCGTTTGTAACAGACTAGGTCACAGGTTCAAACTGGACGTTTAAACCTGTGTTTTCTAGGCAGTAAGAACCACTTACAGTCCAAGTTCAACAGGTGAACAAGAACTACTAAGAGTTCGTATAGTAGCGTAACGAAGGGCTCCAAGCACACTGTCTACACTCAAAGCTTTAGAAATCGCTCAACTTCAACAGGTGAACAAGACGATGTATGATCTGGTTTTCTCACAAGAAAGATTTCAGTCACTTAAGAGAAGGAAAGATGAGGTTCTCAGTCGCAAGAACAGATAACAAAGGTTTCAAGCGTAAGAATCGCCAAGCGACAGAAGACTCACAATCGCAGAGAGAAAACGAAACGGCACAAGTGACAGAGTCTTTTCAGTTCAACAGTAAACCCCGATATTTATACTTAGGCTGCACTGCATTACTGTACACGTGGACAGCCCAAATCCAGAGCCCAAGTTTGCAACATAACTATAAGAGGCAACAGCGCAAGCAACAGCCCACTTACGACAGTCAGTAGGCCTAGACCGGTCAGCCCAGCAACAGCCCAATCGACACAGATAAACTATATACCAACACTCTCCCCCTTGATATTTGTTGAATTGTAAGTTGTACCTGTAACACCCAAGATTTACTTCCCTAACGAATTTCAATCTCACTCACACTTAAGAGGGCGATGAACTCCCCCTTAATTCGAAAAAAGACAATAGAAGAGGGATGAACAACCACAAGACATGCCTAATTCCAGGTAGGGATTTCTCCCCTTAAGTTTAGACACATATACTCCTCAAATGGAAGTACGTCAGGCCCTGGGAATGAAGGCAGTTAGTACAAAAACTAATACCAAATAGCAGTTTGCATACTCATACACAAAGTATAATGGGAGTAGTCATAAAGTTCATTCAACTCAAATGTGAGCACACCAGATTTTAGATTTGTACATAACGGATATTACCCGGGGGTATTTTCGGTATTATGACACCCTGGGAGTTCGTCCGACGTGGCTAGATGGTATTTTCGGTATTCTCGTATATTAATCGGTATTCTCATATATTTACGTCACTGTATATTTTTGGGGGTATTCTCGTAATTCGGACCTCTCGGGCCTACCTATGAGCATTACACTAACGTTTCTATCAGTTTCGGAAAAATTCGGTCCCGAACGGGGCCAATGGTATTTTCATAATTTAGCACCCAGGGGTGTGTCGGTAAGTATTAACCATAGTGTGGGATGTATATTCGATATCTGGAGGCAAGGAATTATTATACGAGGTTTTCCAGTATTATCTCACCGACATTTCCGGCTAATTCTCGATCGAGATGCATTTCCGAAGTTCCAGGGCGATATGACATTTATTATAGTTTAATTAAATATTATTTCAGTACTTTGAGCTGAATCAAGTGCAATTGGCTCCTGGGCTTGAAACTTATTAATTGGGCTTGATTTCTCTATAAACATGAGCCTCTAGGCACTGAAAAAATGGTTCAAACTCTTTTTGTACTTCCCAAGGCAAGACTCTCGCTCGAACTTGTGACGGTATCCGCGAGATTTCGTTTTAAAGCCTCAACTTGCGACTTTTCGCTCAAAAAGGCCCGACACATTGCCTAACTCGCGAGTTTTCACGCAGTTCACCTGGTTACACAGTTTCGTATCTTATTTCGTCAAGGCAGACCCGCGACTCTTTGCTTGAGTCGCGACTTTTCGCACTTCCTGTCTAGCGACTTTTCGCTTGTCCAGGGGATCCGCGAGTTTTTGTTGAAAAACTCGCGACCAGCTTCCTATTCGCGAGTTTTTGGCTGCTCCGGTGTGACGGAGCAAATTCAATTGTTTTTCGGGTCGTTTTCACCTGGATTATCATTATCTCTTGATTGTAATTGTATTTCTCGATTGTTATAGTGAAAACCAAGGTAGAGCTTCGCTCTCCCGAAGACGTAAGCTCACACATTGTGGGCCCAACCTCGTATATCGACTGTATCTCCACAACAATTGAATTCCGACTAATTAAAGAAATTGACTGATCTAAAAGTAAATATCCAAAATATTTTTAGATGAGATCAATAACGATTCAGAATTGTTCATTCATGCAGTGACATAACCAACACAGTTCATAGTTGAGACAAAAAAAACCGTATCATATTAAGAACAAAAATTATACCAGTGAAATGCAGAAGCTTAGGGACACAACATTAAACCAAGATCAGATCGTAATACAAAAAACTGAGCAAAATCAAGTAGTTTTGTAAAGATATCAGCAGTTTGATCGTGGGATGGCACGAAATTCACACTGATGGTTCTATTTTCAACTAAGTCCATTATAAAATTATGTCTAATCTCGATATGTTTACTCCTAGAGTGATACACCGGATTTTTTGCAAGATTAATTGCACTAGTGTTATCACAAAATATAGGTACAGTCTCAACATGCACATTACAATCTGATAATTGTGATTTGATCCACAGAATTTGTGTGCAACTATTTGATAGTGCCACATACTCAGCCTCGGTTAAGGACAGAGCTAGGGTATTTTGTTTATTGCAAAACCATGATACTAGACATCCTCCTAGAAAATGTCATGATCCACTTGTACTCTTACTATCCAATTTACACCCGTCATAATCGACATCCGAAAATGCAGAAATAGAGAGTATCAAATTTTGGATAAAACAACCCATTATTCGTAGTTCCTAGTAAATATCTAAGGATGCGTTTTACAGCTTTTAAGTGCGACAGTTTCGGATCAGATTAGAATCTAGCACACATGTAAACACTAAACATTATATTGGATCTAGAGGAGGTTACATAAAGTAGGGATCCTATCATACTCATATATAATGTTTCACTAACTGATTCCTCATTTTCATCTAGATGTAGATCTAGGTTTGTTTGCATATGTGTCTTCATGGATTTATCATTTACAATATCATATTTTTTTAAAAGTTCTTTTATATATTTTGATTGACAAATGAAAGTACCATTTTCAAAATTGTTTAATCTGCATGCCTAAGCAAAAAGATAATTCACCTAAGTCACTCATCTCAAATTCAGTAGACATCATTTCACAGAATTCAGAATTTAAGTTCACACTAGTGGTACCATATATGATATCATCAACATATACTTGTACAAGAATTAAATCAGATTCCACACTCTTATCAAACAAAGTCTTATCTACACAACCTTTCCTATAACCTTTAGACACTAAAAAGTTACTTAGTGTATCATGCCATGCTCTATGTGCTTGTTTTAAACCATATAAATCTTTGTTCAGTTTGAAAACAAAATCAAGTTTTGAGGGATCAACAAAACCAACGGGTTGTTTCACATAGACAGTTTCAGCAATCACCCCATTCAAAAACGCAGATTTAACATCCATTTTATACAACTTAAAACTTTTAAAAACTGAGAAAGCAATTAACATGCGAATAGATTCTATTCTAGCTATAGGAGCAAATGTTTCCCCATAATCTATTTCCTTTTCTTAACAATACCTTTGAGCTACTAACCTAGCCTTATTCTCAGTGATATTCCTATGTTCATCTAATTTATTTTTAAAGATCCATTTTGTACCTATTACATTCTGATTATTAGGAAGAGGGACTAGTTCCCAAACTTTATTTTTCTTAAATTGTAACAATTCAGTTTGCATTGAATCTATCCAACTTGAATCATTTAAAGCATCATTGACATTCTTAGGTTCACTCAATGAAATGAAAGCATTTAATTTGCAGAATGCATTAAAAGAACTTCTAGTTCTTATTGGGTCTTTTTTATCTTCTAAAATGTTTTATTTATCTAGGCATTTTGGAATATTTGGAATATAGGATGGTTTGCTAGTTTCAGGATATACCTCATTTTGTTCTTCTAATTGTTCTAGGTTTTCTAAGTTCTTATCGACTGTTGGTGTTTTATTTTCATGTTGGATTAGTGTATCATCTTCATTTTCTGAATCTAGGGGTTTAGGGTCTGTTACGACTGGTTCAATAGGGTGTTCCAGGAATTTTACATGAATAGATTCAATCACTATTTTTGTCTCCTTAAAATAGACTATAAACGCTTTTCTAGTTGATGAGTACCCTACAAAGATAGCTTCTTTATTTTTACTATTAAACTTTCCTAAGTGTTCCTTATTGTTGTTATGAACAAAGCATTTACAACCAAATATGTGAATGTAGTCCACATTTGGTGTTTTATTAAAATATAGTTCACAAGGTGTTCTTTTTAGAATTCCAATAATTGTGATTCTATTAATAACATGGCAGGCTGTATTTACGGCCTCTGCCCATAGGGTTTTAAGTGTTTTGTACTCAACTAACATAGACCTAACCATTTCTTATAATGTTATATTCTTTCTTTTTACTATACCGTGTTCGGGTGTCCTAGGGCTGTTAAAATTCTGTTCTATTCCAAATTCTAAACATAGAGAAGTAAATTCTAGATTATTGAATTCACCACAATTGTCACTTCTAAAGTATTTAATTTTTAGGTCATTTTTGTTTTCAACAAGTCTCTTAAAATTTTTAAACACTAAAAACGTCTCAGATTTTGTTTCAAAAAGAAGACCCATGTATACCTAGAGTAATCATTTACAATTACAAAACACCAAGATTTTCCATTTAAACTACAAGGTTAAATTTTTCAAAAAGATCCATATGTAGTTTTTCTAAAATCTTAGAAGAATTGATAGTATTAAGAGGTTTAAAGGATGCTCTAGTTTGTTTAGCCCTAATACACACTTCACATTCATGCTTATTTTTTGTTATCTTATTATTAATTCCACGGACAAGATTTAATTTTACTAGTTTCTCTATTAAACCAAAGCTAGCATGTTATAGTTTCCTATGCCATTCAATAGCATATTCAATAGAAGTAAGTAAATTTGCTTACACATTTTCAGATTTTTCTAGCATATAGATATTCTTAATTCTAGGTGCTCGAAAAATCACAGAATCATGTTTTGTCACACAACATCCATCTTTGCTTAATGAAACAGTAAAATCATTATCACATAGTTGACTCACACTAAGTAAATTATGCTTCAAGTTATCAACTAACATAATATCATTATCTCAAGATTGCAAGAAATAAAAGAGCTAATACATAATATGGTACCTTTAGAGTTGTCCCCATAAATAACTCTACCAACTCTAGT
>RWGZ01001117.1:0-289980 GCA_009725065.1 Utricularia reniformis | reverse complement strand
CACTGCTACATGTCACCGCACCCTCCGCCACTTGAAAACAAAAACAAACCAAACCCGCTGTGAGTAGGGCCACGTAAAAGGCTTTCAAGATGCCGCCCATTCAACTTAAAGGTTATCTGTAATTCTTGCTGCAACACTCCCCTGGTTTATATAGTCAAATAAACGCCCTTCCCTTTTACAAATTCATTATTTTAATATGACAATGTCAAACAACACAAATATGTATTTTTAATAAGTATACGCTACGGCTCCATTTATTATTTGTAAATGACGTGTTATATAAGAATCAAATTTATCATAAAGGGTAGTTTTTGAAAAAAACTTATTTTCAAAATCATTCCACAAAACTACACTCATTTAAAAACATCTTTCAAAACTACATTTCTTAATTTTTTAAATTATAATAAATCCTCTTTTATAATTACTCAAAATTATAAATCCTTTTTTATATTTTTAAAAACTATGTAATTAACTCTCTCAATTAGCACCAATATGAACGGTACGATCGGTATATTGATCGGTATCAAATACTAATTTATTTTTTTAAAAAATAATATTTAATTAGTTTTTCTGTGTCAGATCAGCAAAGAAATTGTAAATCGATCATAATACCCGTATACCGGTCGGCATCAAATATTATTGTATTTTTTTAAAAAATAATATTTAATTAGTTTTTTAATGTCGGATTTGACAAAAAACCGGAAACCGACCCTAATCTCCGATACCGGGCTGTACGAAAAAAAATACCGATCAAGCCCGACATTTGATCTACGTATGAAAACATTGCTTGGCATGACATTCTCCGTTTCTCGAGCATATTCGCTTGTAGTTATCGTTTGTCTTGAAATAAGACGTAATTAACAAAACTATTTTTTATTGCAAAGTGGTATGAATCATCTGTTTGCGGCATGTAATTGAGGTTGACAATGATATAATTTTGTTGAATTTTCAATGAGTAAACACGAAAAATTAATCATTATTTAAACTGATGAATTGTTTCTAACATGATATACATATTTGTTTCGATTGGTTTATAAGAGGGTTAATAATCATTGTTTTATACTGAACGGTATACTAGCGGTATACCGTCCGATACGTCAAATTTTGCATGATATCAGTATTTTCTTCGTGCCACCCGATACCAGGTATTAGGGTCAATTTCCGGTTTTTCGGGTTCGACCATAAAATTAATTAAATATTAATGTTTTAAAAAATAAAATAAAATTTGATATTGGCCGATAAACTGAACAGTATACCGGTCGTACCGCTCATACCTATCCGGATCGATACTTGATTTCGAATCGATATGAAAACATTTGGTTAATTACATAGTTTTTAAAAATATAAAAAAAGACTCATAATTTTGAGTAATTATAAAAGTAGATTTATTATAATTTAAAAAATTAAGAAATGTAGTTTTGAAATATGTTTTAAAATGAGTATAGTTTTGATGAATTATTTTAAAAAGAATGGTACTTTTGAAAAAGCCCCATAATTATACTATAGTCTCTTTCGCGAAACCCCTCCTAAAAGGGGCATGTAGATGTGTATCCTTTACCGATTATTGAGGTGACTAATTTTGATTTTCTCCAATTTATCTTAATAATTATAATTTTATTTTGAAAAACTTCATTATTTTATTAAAACTTTATGCCTTGAAACTAGGCTTTTTTATTTTCTCAAGCCTAGTTTCATAAATATATAAACCGTTAGATTATTTTTCATAAAAACGATGCTTGAGATGAATAATTGAAAAGAAGCATTTGAGTTATTATCATTTTACGTTACAAAGTAGGGCTCCAACCCAAGAATGTAGGGGTGAGCAAATAATTCGGAATACCAAATACCATACTGAAATTTTGTTATTTCGATAATTGATATTCGGTATTTGATATGCGATATTTGGTTTGGTATTTGTTTTTGAATAATTTTGGTATTTGATTTGGTATTTAGTAAGTAAATAAAAAATTTGATATAATAACGAATACCAAAATTATTTTTTATATATATTTTTTATTAAATATAACTACATAATTACATTACAATTTCTTTTTAAATATCAATATTCCAACTATATGAAAATGATGAATATTTCGATTTATTCATTATATTTTGATGATATTGAACATTATATATATGAACACAATATTTTTAAAATTATAAATAAATTTCTACATTAATAAAATATTTTTTTCATATTTATTTTGTAATAATAATTTTCATATTTAGTTTCCATACTCTTGCAACATTTTGTTTTGTATTAAAAATCAAAAAAATATTGTTTGTCTACAATAAATTTTTAAAATATAAATTAACAATTATAATATAATTATATATTATTTAAAATTCGGTATTTTGGTGCCGACACTGAATTACCGAAATAATTTTGATATTTCGATATCCATATCAAAATTTTATTGGAATGAGATTGATATTTGATTTGGTAAGAAATTCGGTATTTGATATTTTGGTATTCGATATGGTAAGATATACAATACCGAATGTTCACCCCTACAAGAATGTAGTTGTTTTTAAATTTACATTCGTCTAACGACGGCTATCAGAGGAAAGAGTTTATCCCTTTTTTTCCCCTCCGAATGAATCTTATTTTTGTTCTAAGCATTGGCTCATTCTCTCTTTTTAGCTTTTTTGCTTTCATTCTAATTTTGTTGAAGTTTGAATCTACATTATCATCTGAGTTTCCATTCGCTTTCTTTGTACATGAATGTTTATTTTTTCGATTTTTTGACAATTGATTTTTTGGGGAACCCTAATTCTTGCGTTTACAATACTTTGTTATGCTCTTTTATGTGGTTTCTATCCCTAATTATTAAAGTAGAAAACATAGTATAATAAAATAATAAGTGTGGGAGTATGGATGCAAAGAAAATAAAGTTAATGTATTTAAATATTAAATTAATGTTGTAGAAAAAAAAGTATCGTGTGGATAAAGATAAAGTTGACGTGTTGAGAGTTTAAGTAATTTAGTTGTTGTCTAAGGGCTAAATTGTAAAGTCTCATAATATAAATACGTTTTTGTTTAGAGGTTAACGGGATGCTGGATATTTTCTCCTTTCTGCTTCCTTTCTTGAACGTTGCTGATGTGATTTAGTTCCTTCGAAATTGCAATGTTTAGTTGATTTTCTCATAGTATCGGAGCATGGCGGATCCAAATAATATTCCGTCGGTAATTCCGACTTCGGAGGAGTTTCCTCCGCTTACCCCATTCAGAAATTGGTAAAATCAGAATTTTGCCCTAAATCCTAATTTGTCCCAAAATGTTCCAACACCGGTAGCTACTGGTTTGCTATCTCAGCCTTTGTATGAAATTAGAGGTCAGAGTTCTGTTGTTCCAGTATTGTTGGCAACAAATGCTATTGGGGTGTACCTCTGGTGCCTTATGTTTTTCCAAACAACATACACTCCATGTCCTCCGGTGGTGTGAGTGCACCGGCCATTTTTTATGGGTGGCAGCAACAAAATACCGGTATGGGTAGCAACCAACCTCGTCAAATTCATGTAGGGATTCCACCGGTTGCATTTGGGTTGATTTTAGCAAGGGCTTTAGGTGGTGATTTCAGCCAACACTCTTTTCCGATGACTACTATCCCTTTTGACATCAATGGGACAATATATCATGATCCACATGCATGGACTTTGGTCTCGGGTGACCATTCCAATATGATTTTGCATCCCATTGTACTTCAAGGAGATAATTATGGCGAGTGGGCTCACGCTACGAGAATGACATTACGAACTAAACATAAACTTGGTTTTATTGATGGAAGTATCATGGAACCTCATCCCGGTGTAGGGTTGACAGAAGATTGGTTAACAATAAATTCAATGTTGGTGCAATGGGTATTGAACACTGTGGATCCTCATATTCGATCTACGATATCTTTTGTTGATTCAGCAAAGATTCTTTGGGATGAATTGTCCGAACAGTTTTCTATGGGAAATGGACCACGCATACATCAGCTTAAGGGGGAGTTAGCGATGTGCCGACAAGGTGGTAACTCAGTTGTAGAATATTTTGGTAAACTGAAAAAACTTTGGACTGAACTTGGAGCCTATGATGTGGAATTCCAGTGTTGTTGTAGGCGGATTAGTTGTGACGCTGTCAAGAAATATTTACGATGCCAAGAGAACGAACGTGTGCACCAATTTCTCTTGGGATTGGAGGATGCAGTTTTTGGCACAGTTCGTTCTAATATTTTGACTAGTGATACATTGCTCATTCTTAATCAAGTCTATCAAAAAATTATTTTAGAGGAGCGTCACCGTACAGTCACAAGAACACGAGATGATAAGAAAGAAACTATGGCTTTTGTTGCTCAATCGCATGAAAGCTCTGTGGCGGTATGCGCTGCTTGTGAGTGTTCGGGACACAACCTTGAGAGTTGCTATGCAGTGTATGGTTATCCAGACTGGTGGGGTGATCGTCCACGGGTCTCTGTCAAGAACCCTGGTGTTGTGCTACAGCAATTGGGGAAGGAGAAGAGTCGTGGTGGTGTACGTGGGCGAGGACGTGGAGGTAGTGGTTGCGGTCAGCCTACAACAAATGTAGTTTCAGCATCTTCTGGGATAGGGGCAATTGTAGGGGCTGCTGGTATGCCGACATTTTCTGATGATCAGTGTAATTTCTTAAAATCACTACTCGCTCATGCACCAAAATCTACGTCTAATGGTAATGTGCAACACACTGTTAAGAATCCAAGTTTTCATGGTAATTGGATTATAGATTCCGATGCTAATCATCACATGACGGGTGATATCTCCTTACTCTATAATATGTCTCCTATTACCCCTCGTTTGGTTACTTTGCCAGATAATAGGAAATCGATGGTTGTGCAGAGTGGTACTGCGGTTATTATTGATGGATTGATTCTTTTCAATATTTTATATGTTCCAGAATTAGAGCATAATCTGATGTCTGTTAGTCAGTTTCTTGAAAATACTTCAATGTCACTTGTATTTTCTGGTCAATTATGTATGGTATAGGACCTAACTTCGAAGACCCTGATTGAGGTGAGAGTTCAGAGTAATGGAGTCTATGGATTTACGCGATGGGTTGACCTTCAAGCGTACCATGTTGTGGTTGTTCGTGATGTTGCTTGGTTATGGCACTGCCGATTGGGTCATCCCTCAAACTCTGTTCTTTCTTATCTAACTGAAGTTGTTGTGTCACCTTTTGATCATGATTATTCTGTGTGTTTTCATGCCAAGCAAACTATAGATCATTTTACTTTAAGTTCTAGTTCATATGTTGCTCCTTTTGATCTAATCCATTGTGATTTGTGGGGTTCTTATCGTTTTCCATCCACCTGTGGAGCTTACTATTTTTTGACTCTTGTGGATGATTATTCTCGTGCCGTTTGGGTTTATTTGTTATCTGAAAAAAATGTTGTTCCTTCTATTGTTATTGAATTTTGTGCAATGGTTCAAACTTAGTTTTCATCTACCATTAAATGCTTCCGCACAGATAACGGCACCGAGTTTTCTCTTTTGCGTTCTGTTTTTTCCACTAAATGTATCCTTCATCAGACTTCTTTGCACTATACTCCGCAACATAATGGTCGTGTTGAACGCAAACATCGCCATATTTGAATGTTGCTCGTGCACTTCAATTCCAGGCTCAGCTTCCTATAAAGTTTTGGGGTGAATGTATTTTGACTATAGTCTCCCATATTAATCGTCTTCCATCTCCATTGTTTGGGTATAAGAGTCCTTATGAGCGTCTCTATTCTCGTCCTCCTCTTATGTCTCATTTGCATGTCTTTGGTTGTCTTGCATATGTTTATAGACTTCGAAAGCCATCCGACAAGTTTGAGGCTCGGAGTAGGCCTTGTGTGTTCCTTGGCTACCCATCTTCTCAGAAGGGTTGGCGATTGATCTTGAAATCGAATCTTTTTTTGTTTCTCGAGATGTAAAGTTCTGTGAAACTGTTTTCCCATTTGCTAGTTCTCTTCCTTTATACTCCAATTCATCTAGTTCTGAAATACCTCGAGTTATACCTTACCCCGTGACTAATCCTTCAGCTTTTCCTTTATCATATGAATCTCCTTTTTCATTTGATTCATTTTCTGCACCTGTGACATTGATCGAGGATGGGCCAAATTTGTCCCACTCCTTATTGACCGAGGCTGGTGTCTTGACTGAGACTATTCCATCTCCCACGGCTTCTATTATTGAAGTGTCCTCTTAAGTTTTTCCAGTCTCTTCTTTAACTTTTACTCCACCCCAAGTTATAGACGGTGTAGGTTTGTCGTTAAACGACCCAATCACAGTTCATATACCCACATCTGAGACTGATGAACCCCTGGGTAGAGGATATCGAAGAAAAATTTCATCAATACGGCTGAAGGACTATGTGTGCTCTATAACTCAAGCTAAGACCATAGACTCTGTTATTTCGAATACTCCTCATCATGGCGGTGATTCAAGTAAGTGTTCTCGTTATCCGATTCAGGAGTACATTAATGATGGCAATTTTCTCATTCTTATTGTCATTTTGTGAGTATGGTCACCGCTACTGAACAGGAGCCAACGAGCTATGCAGCAGCCATGAAAGATTCTCGCTGGAGAGAAGCAATAAAATCCGAGATTGATGCACTTGAGTTGAATGAAACATGGACATTGGTAGATTTACCACTAGATAGACGTCCACTTGGGTGTAAATGGATATATAAAATCAAACACAAGGCCGATTGCAACATTAAACGGTATAAAGCACGTTTGGTAATTCTATGTAACACTGAAGTTGATGGCATAGACTATAAGGAGACTTTTGCTCCGGTGGCAAAAATGGTTACCGTGTGGACCCTGTTGAGTGCGACAATTGCATGGAATTGGGAAGTGCATCAAATGGATTTTAATAATGCTTTTCTTCATGGTGATTTGCAGGAGGGGATTTATATGAAGATTCCTCCAAGTTATTCTAATCGAGGCGACAACAAGGTATGTAAACTTCGGGAGTCTTTGTATGGTTTGAAACAAGCACCAAGGTGTTGGTTTTCTAAACTAACCAAGGCACTTAAAGAGTTTGGTTTTCGACAAAGTGTTGTTGACTATTCATTGTTCATCTACTCGAGAGGTAATGTTAGACTATTTGTGTTGGTTTATGTTTATGACTTGATTATTACAGGAAATACAAAGGCAACTATTGAGTTTTTCAAACAACAACTTGGTGAAAAATTTAAGATGAAAGATCTTGGTAGATTTAAATATTTTCTTGGGATTGAAGTAGCCAGAGGACCTAAAGGTTTTTATCTATGCCAGAGAAAATATATATTAGATGTAATTGCAGAGACATGCTTGCTTAGTGCTAAGCCGGCCGATACTCCACTGCAACAAAATCATCAACTCCAGGTTGTTCAATGAGAGTTTTTACTTGATTATTTACCTTATAGGCGACTGGTTGGTAAACTAATTTATTTGTTATTTACTCGACCAGAATTGTGCTATGTTGTACATGTTCTATCACAGTTCATGCAGAAGCCGTGTACCGAGCATTGGAATGCTGCTTTGAGAGTGGTACGATATCTGAAAGGAAATCCCGAAAGGGGTATTTTGCTACGTGTGCAAAATGACATGGAGATATATGGTTTCTCTAATTCAGATTGGACAACTTGTCCTGAAACTAGACGATCTCTAATAGGATATATTATATTTTTAGGATCATCGCCCATATCTTGGAAAACTAAGAAACAACATGTTGTATCATTATCTTCAACAGAGGCCGAATATAGAGCCATGAGGACCATATGTACCGAGTTTAAGTGGTTGAATTATTTATTGAAGGACCTTGGCATTCATCCACATGAGAGATCGGTGACACTGTATTGTGACAATAAGTCTGCTATCGCAATCGTTGCCAATCATGTATCACATGAGAGAACCAAGCACATTGAGATCGATTGTCATTATGTGAGAAATCAGGTATTAGAAGGCAAAGTCAAAACACGACATGTTGGAACTCGCCTTCAACTTGCGGATATGATGACTAAAGCGTTGGGATATGATCGCTTCAAGTTTTTGCTGGACAAGTCGGGAATACATGACATGTATTTACCGATTTGAGGGGAGTGTTGAGAGTTTAAGTAATTTAGTTGTTGTCTAAGTGTTAAATTGTAAAGTCTCATAATATAAATATGTTTTTGTTTTTGTAAAGTCAAGAATAAATAACGTTACTGCTGTGATTTAGTTCATTTGAAATTGCAATGTTTAGTTGATTTTCTCATGACGTGAACAAAAAAGAAAAAAACCATCCAAATATTGAGATAAGAGAAGTGCTTTAGTCTTATAATTTGGTTTTTGTATCAATTTCTTAAAAAGATAAATACAAAAAAATAATAAATACGTATATTGGATGGTTGCAATTGGACCTCAAGAAGATTCAAATCCAAAGACACTACCTTCCCAAATGTAAAAAACATTAAAGTCAAGATGATTGATAGCGATGTAATAAAATTGTGATTTTTTAACGATGAATGTACCACAAATTTGAACATATATATTTTGAGTTGTGACAAGACACCTAACGAGAGTGTGCAAAGCATTGTGAGTGAAGTCATTAACCAACCAAAAAAATTAGATATATCTAACGGCCTGGCATATAAAATATCTAAAAACACAGCATCCTGTAGTCATTAATCCATCAACTCCCAATGCCAATGCCAATATAATTGAAATAGTTACAAATTAATGTGTGGTAAAAAGAAAGAGAATGAAACAAGAGACAAAAGGGATCACCTTGTTATTAAGCAGGTAATACTATCCTTGTTGTAGCCATAACGTTACTCATTGTTGTTGATTCATCGATTGGGATGTCCACAACAATCCCAGCTGCCCATCTCCGAAGAATCCTCAACAATGTAGCTGCTTTCATCCGAGCTCTACCCGTACCAGTACCCATAATTTCCCAGATTACTCTCTCAATTCCGGCTACACCTGCCATCTGTGCAGCCATTTCTGATCCCCCTTTACGGCAAAGGTTCACTAATGTAGCTGCTGCCCCTTCTCTTGCTCGATCAGAACCCACTCTCATTACTTTGATCAATTTCTCCAACATTTTACACTCGTAAGCACCTGAAATTGCTGCTAATCCACCACGTTTCACTAGTACTTCCACAATTGCAACCGATTCCTCCGCAAGGGATTCCATAACATCGCTCATGATATCCATTACACCAAATTCGATCAGCTTCGACGCAGCTTCTTTATCACCAGCTAAATTCACAATTGTTATCAGAGCATCCCTTCTTGAATTCAACGATCCTAATCTTGCCAAATCCAGCAATGCCTTGAGGACGGGCGTCTTCTTACCCAACCTTTTTCGATATGTTTGTTCTGCTGATAAGCTAAAAATAGTGGCAGCTGCATTACCCTTTGCTTCCCAAGTTGAGCCTGATCTCAGAACCTCAATAACGCCATTTAGAACTCCGTCAGTCTCCATGATTCTCGTTTTGTTTGCTTCAAGTATAGAAACATTGAGAATTGTGGTGACAGCATTGATTTGGAGGTTTGGGTGCTCCGAGCCTAGAAACTTAACCAGCAAAGGCAAGGCTCCAGCATCGGCTATGCAGGCTCGGCTATCAGAATCTGTCTTCGCCAACACACGGAGCTCATAAACCAATCGATCAGTTACCTCGGGCAATTCAAGCGCCGTTAACTTGTTAACAAGAAACGAAACTGTCATCTTTGTAGCTTCTAACGCCGTTTTGTTCGGGAAAACGCTTTTCTGCTTACCGTTAAAATCCGTTGACTCGAGATGAATTTGTTGATCTCGGCACCACATGCAGATCAAATTTTTCAACGCTACGTTAGGGATGAGCTGAGTGTGGGCTAGAGCCTG
Organism: Utricularia reniformis; assembly: GCA_009725065.1. Taxonomy (NCBI): domain Eukaryota; kingdom Viridiplantae; phylum Streptophyta; class Magnoliopsida; order Lamiales; family Lentibulariaceae; genus Utricularia; species Utricularia reniformis. The sequence goes on along the minus strand of RWGZ01001117.1, from coordinate 280,124 downwards.
ACCTGTTTTTGGACACGTGGCGTGTCCTGAATGGATCCACATGACTATCGATGACCGGTCGTAAGTATGACCTGTGGATACCACGACGGGATCCCGCATCAGATCTAGAGAAATCGGACACCGGAAATCGGCCGGAAGGTTGACTTCAGACGCAGATATCTGCCGCTGGGGTAGAATTCTTGAGACTGAAGCACCGTATAAAACGCACTTTGCATAGCGAATGAGTCCAGTTAGAGAAATTGCTTCCGATTTCAGTGAATCTTCTTGACTTTGGATTTCGCTTTCCAGATTCTGAATCTCGTCGTTGCAGCTTGTGGAATCGATCAGATTCAATCTTCTGAATAAATCCGAAAGCGTCGCACTATCAGGAGCAATACCTCTTCTGATATTATCTAGCATATTCACGACTTCATTTCTGAGGTTCAAATCATCTGAATCCCTAATTTCTGCTTGGACACCCTTATCTGAACATTGCTTCCTAATCAAATTCACCAATTCCTCCACATCCTCAACCAAATCAAGCTCCTTAACCGGAAACACATCAAGAATAATCGACAATTCCCCAATCAATTGATTAAAAGAATTCGAAACCAAAGGAATTTGCATCAACAACCACAATCTGCTTCCGGAAGAACAATCCTCAAGAAGCGCCTTAATTCGTTGCAAAACTATATACAATTCCTCAAAACACAAAGCAGCAACTGAAGGAAAACCACTTACCGGAGGATCTCGAACAAGCTCCTCAAACAAAATCGAAAACAGCAGAGCTTTTCTGATTACAGATGAAGAACACTTACTTAATATAATACTCAAAGGCTCCAGCGAAGCAATCGCTTGAGAAAGCGCAAACAGCGACTGTAAAAGCCTCCGATCCGAGAATTTCCGCGATTCAGCGGATGTCCCCAACCAAGGGCGACGCTTCCTCTCCTCGTTTTCCACCGACATCCAATACACAGAGTAACTCCGGTAGTCCTTGAGGGTTACCAGAAACAAATTAAAAATAAACACGAAAACCTGCAAATCTTTATCTGTAGAGACGAAGATGGAAATAAGAAGAATCTTCTCAAGGAAAAGTTGTCTTAGAAATGAACAGCGTAGACGTGAGCTGTACATGTGGACCAAAATTAAATGATTTTGCTTATTCAATCTATTTTAATTAAAATACATCCACAACATCACAATGTGTTTTTAATATATATAAATGAATTACTATTTAATAAGTGACTATTTTAAACGCAAATAATTTTATATGGTAACAAATACTGTTAATATAAAAAGAAAATAGTTTAAGAGAATACCTACAAATAATTTAAAATAAAAAAATAAATGGGAAAAAGTTAAATAAGTTGGTTCGGTATTAATTGAATTAAGTAAGAAAATAATGGAATTGCCAATATTACGGCGGCCGGAATTCCGATGCCGGTATTTACCACATACATGTTTCACTTTGTTGTCTCTAATTTATGTACTCGAACTTTTTGTCGCCTAAAAACTACTTAGTTTAAATATCTACTATTTGTTGTTTAATACTTGATTTTGTCATGTATTTAATATTCAAAACTAAAAATATTGTATTTATGTTTAGATGAAAATATATGATGATGCATATAAAGTATAAACATGTTCTATTTGAACATGTCATACTTAAAATACAAATGAGTTTTATAAAGATAAGAACACGTAAAAGTAGAAGGTCATCAACAAATATTTAATTAATTAAAATGGATATCGACAGACGACGGAGTCATTAGCATCCCAATCTTGATAATCATATATATTATATACAATTATAGTCGAGCATTATTTAAATCCCTTAACAAATATGAGAAACACTTTGATTGATTGTTGTTGATAATTTAGTGAGAAACAAACAAATAAATGCATTAATGCAATACTAATTGACTTTTTATGAGAAACCCAAAATACTTGATTTCCAACAAATAAATGTATTTTCTTTAGCTAATACTCTCTATATCATAGTTTGTGAAACTTGTTCGAACCTGCCGATCCAATCAGTCCGATCGTGAACCTGTACTAACACCGATTTGATCCATTCCGAATAATATTATCATCTCAAAACCAAGTTATATCAGCAAAATATTTGGTTCGATTTAGGTCTAAAGGCTAAAAACCGATTCGACCAACTAGAATTGAATCTATTGTGCCACAATTTTGATCTATATTTTGTCAATATTTAATCAAATTGAGGAAAAATAATATTTTTAACTCATTTACAATTAAGTTAAGAAAATTATGATTTTAAATTTAATTTATTATTAAATAATATATTAATATTGTAAATATACATATTTTAAAAAATCGATTTGAACAAATCCGACCATATGATTCGATCAACATAAGTCATTTCCGGTTTATCTATTGAACCGATTTCAAAAACTATGCTTCATATCTCAAGGTAATTAATTGATTTTCCAACAATATTAAATGTTTTCAAAATTTGATTTGTGTGTGTATATAGTATAAAAAGAAGATAAAAAATATTAAAATTCAAATGAAAACATATTCATTTAAATTTCTATTCAAAGTGGGAACAATGTTTTATAGTTTAATTTAAACCAATTTGAATGAGTTGGGGGAGTAGTGCCATTTGGTTAATTTGATTAGTTACAAAAAGAAATGATTGAGATGAAAAGTATTTATTTGAAGCGGAGTTCACAGATTTGTAGTGCAGTTGGTCCATCCCCCCAATATACGGTTCTTTTGATCATCCTGTTAAATTGTTTAACACAACTTGTCAAATTCAAATTCCCAACCTCTCTTCTAATTTCTGCATATTTCATTCCCCCAACTTCATCAAACTTATTTTCCCACCCATTCTCCCATCCAACATGCCAATCGCAAATTTCCATTCGATCACGTTCCCACTCAGCCTCTCTCCACCACCTCTCCTCCATCTCCATCCTCGGACCCGCACACGATCCCACGCAGATCACCGTGCACGGCCTGCAGTAAGACCCATTCAGTGCGCCTGGGTTCGACATCGAAATCACCGGTACCATGCGACTCACCGGAGGAAATTCCCATGTATGATCTGTCACTATACAAAGGGGAACCCCGATCGCGGCTATTTCTACATTAAGGCTTGTCAATTGTGCTCGAAAAGCAGACTCCGAGTAAAGACCAACCATTCCCGCGGCTTCCAAACGGGAAAGCGAAGACAGCCTTGATAATGCAATTACCGATGTGTTGTAGTCACCCACTCCAAAACGATCGTTTAAACCACCATAATTTGTACCTACTGGGATTGTGTATTTTCCATTGTTAAAGCTTTCAACTCCCAATGGATGAGACCAGTAACTGTCAACTCTGGTTCGGATTATCCAATCGTACACGAAACTGTGTTTTTGTTGATGTGAATTTATCAAACTCAAGCACCCTTCTACTAGATTGAAGTATTGCAACTGAGCTTGAAGATTATTACGATCCATAACTCGGAGTATTGTTTCATTTTCAGGTATGGGTTGTTGAATGAATATCCTGACGGCTGCGATTCTAGGAGCATGATTCAATAAATAGAGCTTGTAGGAATCGGAATCAAGCGGGCTATGTAGAAAAAGATCAGCATTTGGGTAAACTAGGAGGATCCGATCGATGATGGAAGGGCCGGTGAGTTCGAATCTCCGTGCGCCACCAACCAAACACACCGCTATTTTGGAGTTTCTTAACGTGATCTCTGCATTTGAGTTTGAGGAAGGGGATGTTAATGTAGATGCGAGATTGGAATAAGGCGGAGAGAGGAAAGAAACGGCGAAGAGAATAGAAACACAGATGATGATAATCGTAACTCGAAAACAGTAACTTACAGACTTCACCATCATCATTTTCTTAGTGTTCATTCTAGCGAAGCGAGATGAGGTTTATGTAGAGGGTTCTGAACTGAACATAAGTCAACTCACAATAGTGACAATGGTTCTTCCATTAAAAATAAGGTGGTTTGGGTGATTCTTTTAATTAACACAAAAAAATAAATTTACAATGTGTTAGTTATCCTTAAAAATCAAGATTTCTTCCTAACTATTCAAAAGATTGTCGTATCTGGTATCATCATAATTATAATTGCTTAAATCATAAGAAATGATTAATTTACTTATATTTATAATATCAGTATATTAATATTTTTACATAAATGTTTGTATGAGATTATTTCAATTTACAATTTAATTAATGTAAATTTAATAAATAATACATTGTGGATGATAAGCATTTCATTAATAAGGATTATATTTTTGAATTAAGATGGTTTATATTTATTTTTAAAATTAATAGATAGATATAAATAATAATTTAATCAAAATAACCTTAATTTTCTATAACACCATCAATTCATAATTATCTCACCAAAATGGGAAGTGTATTTCAATCTTAAAAAAATGAAGTAGTACTCAACAATTTATTATGTTGCAATGTATATACCTAATTTCTAGCAACATTCTACTATTTAACAATTAAGATATGCATTAATGAGTAGTTAATACATGGGTATTATTTAAAATAATGAAGATTTCGTCCAAAAGGTTTAGTCAAAATAGAATAATTGAAGGCCAAACATTAATGAAAAGAGGGAATTTGTGTAGTACACCAAACCAATTAACTTTTATTGAAACGTATCTTTTCCATGTAACCAATACTTATATATTCACAATATATATACTTTTAAAATTGATTATCTGGTAGGAAACTATGAAAGTGAATTACATCTATTTTACATTGACAAAGCGGCTAATCTGTCAACTAATCCATTAAGTGGACAACATATTTGTTTTGTAATTATTTGAAACTTATTATAATTATTCAAAATAAATATTTTTTTAAAAAATAAATAACTATTCGACTCACAACGATTTGATAAGGACTCAATCACCCAAAAAAAAGCGAATGTATTTATAGTGATCTAATTTACTTCACCCCAACTGTAATTTGTATATTTTGGGAGCTCATTTACTTTTTACCCACTTCTTCTTTATATCACTAATCTCCCCAGGTTAAATGGAGCATTAATTATACTATCTTAAAATTATTGTCTAATAGTGGTTATTGGGCCAATTCGTCGATACATAGTGGTATTGGGCCAAATTCCCTTATTATTCAATTAAATAGACAAGTATTCTAATAATTTTCTAATTCCAACATAAAAATTGCGAATTTGATTATTCATTATTGTTCAACATAATATTAATGTATTTTTACAATTATTTTAATCAGTAGTAGTGTCTAACCTTTAAAGTTTAAACCAGTGATAAGCTTGATATACATTTTTGGACGGCTGGAAGAGTTTGATTATGCTTTTGGCCAATGATGGATGTATGAGGAGTCGCCGTCCTTCCTCTATTCGCTCTCTCGCCGTCGCCGGCGCCGCCACCGCAGTTCCAACTTCTAGTTCGATGCCCTATCGTCCCTATGTAAATTCGAAACTGCGCTTTTAATTATAAGGGTTTTAAGGTTTGGTTCTATTTTGACATTTGTTTTTACAGTTCAGAGGAGCAACTCAGTGGGGTAGGAGATACTATTCCGATCAAGCCTCAAATCCCATTGATGGAAACTATGAGGGTTCTGTTTCGGGTGACTCTCATTTCAATTCAATTCGAGAAGTCAACCGCGGTTTTCGTCCTGGTTTTCGTGCTGTCCTTCCGCCGCGTCCATGCTCTACAGTGGAACAGTCGGACCATCTTAATGGACCTAGACAGTCCGTAAAAGCTACTTTTTACAATCGTCCTCAGTTTAGAGCGCGGCAAATACCACAGTTGCCGAGAAGAAGGCCCTACAAGCCCCCAGACTACCGAGAGTGGGAGGTTGCGAAGCCTGGGCCACCGTCTCAAAACGGTAGTTCTTTTCTCCATGTCCGCCTGTTCAGTTTTCGATATTCTATGATTCAAGTTCAAAATTTGTTTTTTCAGTAGTCTATACACTAATTCTCAAGTTGGATTTAAAATCCAAGAAATCGGGCATGACTCAAAGATGTTGAGTTTTTCTCTTTCTGATCATATATTGCATCTGTGCAGTCTTATACGCTCTCATTGTATATGTATGGCGCTACATTCTTTTAATCGTAGCCCTTGTGTTCCTTTTTGCAGAGCGTTTCACCATCCTCTCATATAACATCCTGGCAGACTACTTGGCAGCGGATCATTGGCAAAACCTCTACTGTCATATTCCTCAGAATATCATGGACTGGGATTGGCGCAAGAGAAATATAATCTTTGAGCTTGGATTATGGTCTGCAGACATTTTATGTTTTCAGGTCTTCAGCCTTATTCTTTTCTAGTTGTTATCTACAGACTTCTAGGCTTTACATTTACACTAGAAATAATAATATGTGAAATTTGAGGATAATTCTTATTGGTTCTAGTGATAATATTTCAGTCTTCTGTTGCAGTACCATAATTTAGTTTGAATTTAATTTCAAAGTTATGTCTTTTTTATGAAGGTGATTTGAAATAGAATCAATCTGTCATCCTTTGCCAATATGTGTTTCTTTCATTAATATTTTGTTTCACAAATCACAGGAGGTTGATAGATTCCAAGATATATTGGATGAACTGAAGCCCCGTGGATATACTGGTATTTGGAAGGTTGATTGTGAGCGTTCACATCGTATTCCTTGAAATCATTGCTTGTTCATGAATTTTGCTAATGCCATCTATGTTTGGAGTAATTCTATTGGGGTTGTTTTATAGATGAGAACTGGTAATGCTGTCGATGGATGTGCAATATTTTGGCGTTATTCCAGGTAATCTGCTAATATCTTGCAATTGCTAAATTGAATTTGGCACATACAGTAAGTGACCAATAGCCCCAGAAACACAGCTTATATTTTGGAGTTGATTTATTTTCTATTTTTTTCCAGATTCAAATTGCTCTATGAGGAATCTATTGAATACAGTAAAATTGGGCTTCGAGATAATGTTGCTCAGATATGTGTGCTCCAGGTACATCACTTTCCTAATAATTCTGAACAGGATGAGCAAGAAGGGCATAGACTTGTTTCTCTAATCATTGTTTGGCATTCTTTGATTCACCTTTTTAATGATTTGTCAGTCCCTGAATGGGCAAAGCACTGGCAATGGGGCTTCATCTCCTTCGACAAGGCAAGAAACTTTATTCACTAAGTATTTTGGAACATGATAACTGTCAACTTTGATCTATTGGCATAAAAAAATATGGCGAATAAAATTTTAGTGGCAGTCCAGAAAACGCAAATAAAGTAGTTGTATGCAACATTCATGTGCTTTTCAATCCTAAGAGAGGGGATATTAAGCTTGGACAGGTACGACACTATGTAAACATAGTTTATAATCTACATCATTTCCTTGAAAATGGTTGGCCAATCATTTTAAATTCCTTAGCGAGTCCTTTGCCTGAATGTTGTGTAATAAACTTGGCTTTCAGATAAGGGTGCTTCTTTCAAGGGCACATTCTGTTTCTAGGCTCTGGGATGATGCTCCTATTGTCATCTGTGGAGACTTTAACAGCACTCCAATGGTCAGTTGCCTGATCCCATGTGGTTGTGATTATATGCACTCTGTTGTTTCTTACTCGTGTTTCATGGATCTAACTTTTTTTATTTCTATTCTCTTCCTCCGTTAAACAAATGAAATAATTCACTATCAGAGTCCAATCTACAAATTCATCACTGAACAGAAGGTAGTTGGGCTTTCCGCATTTCGACACTGTTCAACTTATATGGATATATAGCACTGATCATTTGTAAAATTCTTAATGCAGCTAGATCTGACTGAGCTAGCCAGAGATAAAGTCTCTGGACAAGTCACTGCAGAAATGCACCGTTCATCGATGCCACCTTATGCTAATCCTCGGTAGATTTATGTTGTAGTCAATTTACTATCTACTAATGTTTTCTACTAGCTCAATGCAACTTATGGCCGAACTATTCCTCATGCTTTAGTGCACAAGACGCCGTAAATATTTCTGGAGCTTTAATGAACGGTTTAGAGAAAGCAGAAGGAGATTCATCTTTAGGTGTCTCTTCTGTACATGGACACTCCACAGATATTTCTTCATCACATTTGGAAGTCACTTTGTCAGCCTCAAATTCAAATGAGAACCTTGATAAGCCGGCTTGTGATTCTGTATCGTATGAATCTACGAGTGTTGATATCGTAATGGCTGAGAAATCATCATTGGATAATGAATTAGTTGATTTTAGTATGGATGGGCTCCATGAAGACAGTAGCTCATTTTCAACCGATGAAAATAATACTGGACAGAAGCCGTTTCCTTGTGATTTATCTTCCAGTTCTCTCAACCAAGAGTTGAATTATAATGGCAATGAAATCTTCACAGAAAACCAGCGTTCAGAAAGTGATATGTTTGTTGGTTCCTTTAGCCGATCAAAATGGAGTCCAGCAGAAATAGAAGCTGCAACTGGTGATGCGAACTGCAAACTTGTGGAACACCCTTTGAAATTGAGCAGTGCATATTCAAGAGTAGAGGTGTAGCATGACTGCTTGGATTAGTTGTGTTAAGAATAAGTAAAAAACTGAAATTTTGGTATTGCAGGATTGTTCAGGGACTAGAGATTCGTGTGGTGAACCACTTGTAACAAGCTACCACAGACGTTTTTGTGGAACAGTGGATTACATATGGTAGCTTCTTTCTCCTGTTTAGGAAACAAATATGTGTGATGCATATACATTTTCGAGAAGTTGGTGGTAAATTTTTAGGATAACAAAAGTTACATTTTCGAGAAGTTGGGTCTGTTATTGAATAGCGTAGGTTGTTGTTTATAGAAGTAGTATTATTATATTAATGTGGATGGTTTTGATGGAGCAATGGATGATGGTGAAGATAAAAAAAGTTAAAGAGTGTTTTGTGTTGTGCAGGATGTGTGATGGCCTAGAGGCAGCAAAGGTTCTTGGTCCGATTGGGAAGGATGTGATGCTTCAAACACAAGGCTTCCCCACAAGGGTAATTAATTGATGGTTTTATGGGACAACTGGGAAGGTTGTTGATTAGTTGATGGGTTTTTTGCAGAAATGGGGAAGTGACCACATCGCGTTGGTAACAGAATTAGCTTTCAGGGGAGATAACTAACAACACTCTGATTTGTGTGTTGTATCATCATTCATCTGCGTTAGAAAACAAACAAACACATGTGATTTGTGAGTCACATCTCAATAACAAGATGTGATTTGTGTGTTGATTCATTGTCTTGAATCTATTTCTCTCCCATTTGCTGTTTCTTCACATTATTATAGGAAGTGCACAATGGTTGAATTGATTTGGTAAATCTGGGAATCCACCCCAAGTCATTATTTATATTCAATAATATAATATTATAAAATAAGGTCTTAGTGGTTATTGTAAAATATTATATTTTAAATCTGGAAATACCCGATTCCCGACTAGTACATTAGTGCTAGTCTTACCTCCCTGAATTTAACCTCTTTATAAATTATATTCTGTCTTGGATATCAAAGTTTCATGAATATATTTGTTTCCAATACAAATTGAAAAAAGGTTGGAATTGTTCAATATTTTTGATAATGGATAGATACAATTACACACAAGAAAACAAGAGTGTTTTGTTTTATTGTTGGTTGTGTAATGATCAAACGCCTTCTCCGGGCACCAATCATTTGGAATTGGATATGAAAACATCTTTATTCAAATAATTGAAGCCGGACAATTCAAAATGCCTTCTTTCTCACCTCCTGGCTCCGGTGTGCTTGTATTCAAAACATATTTTTATCTTCCGGATCCGTTGATCTCATCTGCTTCATACATGTTTTCCAGTTAAATTAATATTTATGACAGCCGAGTAGAGAATACAGAGACAGAGAGATTGGCGGCCCACTGCCCACCCGTATATCATTATCATCTCCTGTAAATAAATAGAAACCAGATTATTATCTCATTGGTACACCTTGGTATATTTTAATAACACATAATTAGGAAAATATGTTTTTTTAAAACATGATAACTGAATTTATGAGTATTTTTGAAAACCCATTAAAAGTAATATACATGTAAGACTATTATTCCATTATTAAAATACTTACATAAATATGCATGTTTATTCTAAACCATATCTTCATATTTTTCAAATTGAAAAACTAAAAGAATTTAACTTTATATTTATAATATAAACAAAAGAAAATATCATAATACATATAATTCAATAAGAATATATAAAATATCAAAGATATAACATGGAATGGTATAGAGTAGAGTTTTAAAATTATAATATTTTATATTAAATATAAATGTATATTATATTATATTATATTTATCCACAAAAATATTCAAATTCGTTTAAATTATAAAATAATTATTTAAAAAAATTTCAACGAGTGTAAATATTTCGAATATTAATTTTTCACATAATTAAGTACACTATATATGTAAATATTATAAGTATTGGATGTGATTGTATGTAAATTGTAAATATCAATCAAATTAATGAATACATGATTTCAATTTGTGGGCCCCAATGCAATACACGGACCAAGTGAATGTGATTGTCGTTGGCCACCAACGGACTAAATCCAACTCCGCCGCATTTGTTCCCAATTTTACTACACACGTGACGACACGTATATATTATAAATTTATTATTCTTTAATGCAAATACTCAATTTTCATTATTTAATCATCACGTATATAACTTTAATCAATATTCTCAAAATTCAAATATTTATTAATATAAAATTATCTTTAAGAAATTAGATATCGAGGTGTAAAATTGTAGCTGGAATAATAACATTTTTGTATATCTAAATGGATAATATGATAAATAAAATTTAATTTGTGCAAGATTAAGTTTATATCTTTTAAAAAATATTATTTTAATTTACATTGACCTTACAAATGCTTCATCAGCATTCGTTTTAACTTTATATAAATTGCTCAGCCCAAAGTTGGATTAACTATAATTATAAAAATAATACCCATATTATGATGTTTTAAATATCATAATAGTAATACTCTTCAATTGTGAGAAATAGAATTGAAGAGTATTGCTTTGATGGGCTTCGTTGAAAGTCTCTTGAAACCACATCGCCGCTTTTGGTCAAGAAATAGTGACAGCAATTGTCGTTGCCTTCTTCGATTTCCAACGATTTGTTGGATTCTCTTGTCAAAGACTCTTCTTTTCCCCCCATTCATCTGTGGTTGAGTTGTATTCAATGAATGTGAGCACTGGGAGCTCGCCGGACACTACGATTATCTTAGATCATCCTCATCGTTGGCCGTCCAGTTTAACTGAACGACCAACGTGGCAAAATTTGTTGGTCCGGAAGAGAGAGAGTGTGTCATGTCCTGTCCGGGACACACTCTCTCATCCCATTTTATTTTTTAAAAATTAAATTTAAAAGAATTGTAAAATATAAAAAATTATAATAATTTTATATAATTATTTTATTGATAATATTATAATTTTTATATATTTAATGTGTAAAAAAATAAAATTAAAAAATTATAAATATCTGGACATTATTGTAGAGTTAAGAAGAAAGTTTTTTATAAAATTAAAAAATGATGATGTGTACAGAGAGAAAGCTGATGTGGATGAGAGAATGAAGTTTTCGGACGGACATAGTTGAAGATGGCCTTATAGAACTCTGTTCTCGACATCAAAGCAACCGCCCTAATTGGTTGTTTGTGTTGGGACGATTGTCACTTGCCCCTAATGTTTTAAAAATCGGTACCAACTAGTATACCGAACAAGTTTATTAGATCGGTATACCGGATATGTATGAGACCCGTATCAGAATATTAAAATAAATTAAATTATAAAATATTTAGATTTTATTTTTTAAAAAAGAAAACTCGACCCACAAAATACCCTTACCATTCGGTATTTTGGCAAAATATCGACCAAAACCGGTACATCCGAAATTTCCAGTATACTAAATCGATATACCGAAAATTTAAAACATTGCTTACCCGATATCCCCTCAAAAAATGATCGAACACCTCTTGAGAATGGGTGTGGATCCATTCTCTAGAATAGTGGGCCATAGACATGTAGGTGAGCCAATAGACATGTGACAATTGACATATAGAGTTGATTATAAACATTTTGATCGGCATTTGAAGTGATGATCGGTGTCAAATTCCAATATTGTAAACGACAAGTTTCGTTGTGATGGTCGGTCACTGAATGAGTGCATGAGTATGATTGATATATGATTAGTAGGTTTTAACCCTAAAATCCACTAAATACACTATATAAGTGATGTCAGCCGCTTTAATGCGGTATCATCATCTCAGGCGTTTATCAAAGAATAGCAGAGAGCACGAGCAGGGATTTGAAACTTTCTGTTGTGGATTTTGATTTAAGTTGCACAAGAATTAGATAATTATTGTGGTTGTAATCTCTGTATTATTTTCGTGATATTGAATTGATCAAAAGGTGGTCCGTGATTTTCTCCCGGTACTCGAGTTCTACGAAAAAGTTTGTTGTGTTATTTTTCCTATTCCACATCTAGAATTTGATATTGTAATTTGTTATAATGGGTTTGTTGGACTTATAGTCCATTTGGTATGTATTTAAATATGTGTATGTTTTTGTAATGAAGCATTGAAGGGTTTCACATTTCGTTTTTTTCAAGTCTCATATCTTTCTTGCGGCTGCTCTTGTTGTTCATATTTCCGCTGCGATTCCGGGATCTTGTAGCTCGATAAATGGCTACAAGACCCCTTCTAAAACCAATAGTATGATTTCTATCTTACAAAGATGACTACGACTGCAAGCACTGTAAAAAGATGGTGAATCAGCAGTAGATTTCCATGTCTTACAAACAGATGAAAGACGGAAGAAGAATGAAGTGGGAAGGCATGAAAGAAGTTGCTCAAGAAGATGTTGATTAAGATGGTCGATCTCAGTTACTTGCTGAAAATTACGTTTAGAAGCCATGAATGGAGTTTGACAAAGATTTTATAGCGTTGTTTTATGGGGTTGACAAAGATGGCAGGAGTAAAGCAAAAGACATTGACAAGGAAGAGGAAGAAGAAGAAAAAGGTGAAAAGGAAGCAGGCGAGGACATAAAGGGAATGAATTCCGACGAGGAAAAAACAACAAGAGGAGAGGGTTGGCAATTGGCATAGCAGTCAGCAGACAGCAGATATACAGCTAAGCTTCTAGTTCTCCCCATGAGCATTGAGCAGGAGGGTAGGGTATCCAAAGCTGTTGAGGTTTGCTTACGATTCTATTCTATTCCATTCAGATTTAATAACACAACTCTGTCAGCTTAAAAGCTCACCAACACACGTCTTCTTCTTCCTCTTCCTCTTCATCGTATATCTATATCGTATATCGTCAATGGGCTGGTGAAGAATTGATTAGTTATTGGCATGATTTCTTTATATGTAAGATTGAAAATGCATCAAGGAGCCAACGACGAGCTTCGAGTAAACATTATGAGTCCACGAATAACCTAACTCATAATTCACGTTAAACTTTCTAAATTGACCTAATTAACTATCTTAGTAGGTTAACAATTAAATTAGTAAAAGATTAATACCATTAAATATTGTCGGCCTACCTATTTAGGCTAGTTTACATGTTTTTGTTATGTAAATATTGTCCACATGTCAAATAATATTGTGTTAATTTTGTAATAGGTGAACAATTTAATTTAATTAAAGTAAATATAAAATCGCTTCTTAATTTCGATAACGATTTTCGGGTCCAATCTTCTACCCGTAGAGTCAGTGCACATTCGCGAAATACCAACGGAAACTTCAGATCTCTCTTTATCTCGATCTGTTAGTATAGTGCCTCCTCCATTGGTAGAGCAGCCATGGGATCTCGCGCGATTTGCGATGTTTTCTTAATCATATTCATCAGCAGTTTGTTGTTTTTCAAGAGTTCGTACAGCTTCTATCTTCCTGGTGTTGCTCCGGAAGACTTTAGAGCGGTGTGTTTTCGCCTCTTCTTGTTGATCTTATTGTTATTTATACTTGGGTTATTTCTTGGTTCTTTGTGTCTGCGATCACTTCTGAAATGCCGTTTATGTTTTCTGTGTCCTGATCTGGGTTCTAAATGATATGATCTTTTGTTCTTCACATGTGTTTATCGTATCCTACTGTCGGTTGAGGTGGATCTTCGTTATACATGATTAATGCGAGGGTTTTGGTGCAAATCAGAAGTTTATGAGGCTTGTCGCATGTCTATTTTTTGTTCTCTTTGATCGATTAGTTGTTGCACTTGTAAATTGAACCGGAATATTGAAACTTGGTTTCTTTAATTTTCCTGGATTATTGTCTTCTTGATTGGGGGGTTTTTGTTTGAACCTTGTTAAAGGCCTTCAGGTATCATGATCAAAGCATGATATTTTTTTATATTCTAATCTATAAGCTCTGTAATTTGTTTTTTTGAGATCAGTTGGGGACTGAACTATTCTTGGGTAAAATTTTCCTGTAACAACTGGGTGTGAGTTGAGTCCGTTTTAACATTAAATCTTAATCTTCATTTAATTGATAAAAACAAACTTATGTGACTGGAATTACAGTTTGATGAATTTCAGATTTTTTCAATTCCAATGCAGGGTGATTTGCTGAACGTGAAGGTGAATAAGTTGAGTTCTGTGAAGACTCAACTTCCATATTCGTACTATTCTCTTCCGTTTTGCCGCCCAGATACCATAATTGATAGCAGAGAAAACCTTGGTGAGGTTCTTCGTGGTGATCGCATTGAGAACTCCCCTTATGTGGTGTGTATTTTTTCTGTACTTAATTGTTTTTATTTACGCTTTTTGAATGTTATCTTGGGGTTTAACCATTATATCTTGAGTTCTTGTCCTGCAGTTCAAAATGAGACAACCCCAGCTATGCAACGTTGTCTGTCGTGCTACCCTTGATGCCAAAACTGCAAAAGAATTCAAAGATAAAATCGAAGATGAGTATCGTATTAACATGTGCGGTTGAAATTCTCGTCAGCGATATAACCCTTCCAAACATTAGTTTTTTGATGGAGTTGTATTTAGAGTCATATTTGTTTATGAATTTGATCTTGTTTTCAGGATCCTGGATAATCTCCCTGTAGTTGTGCCTTTACCAAGGTCTGAACAAGAAGGGCCGCCTCTTTATCAGTTGGGATTTCATGTTGGTTTGAAAGGGCAATATGCGGGTGTAAGTGCTAAATTAGGCTTGTAATGTGTAAGAGCGATTTCCATAATGGCCCTGTTCTTTTGGCACGTATCCTCTGACTTTGTGCAGATTTTGGTATATACTGAATGAGTTTATAAAATTCAGTGAAATACTGTCATGGAAAATCTGCAAAAGAATAGGGCCAATATTTGCTGTTGTTACACTAATAGATATTGGTCAAATACAGAGCAAGGATGAAACTTACTTTTTACACAACCACCTTAGCTTCACTGTGAAGTTTCACAGAGACGAGCTGACTGATTCTGCGAGGATTGTGGGTTTTGAGGTTACACCTTTTAGGTTGGTTCTTCTACTCAACTTTGTCTTGGTAAATTCTTTGCTGCCAATACCAAACTTTCAGTGCCTTATTTTCTTGTACTTTTGTCCATTTGATGAGTTAGTGTCAAGCATGAATATGAAGGACAGTGGAATGAGAAAACTCGTTTAACGACTTGCGACCCCCACACAAAGCAAACAGTTTCTTCCTCGAACTCCCCTCTGGAGGTTGGAGATAAACAAGAAGTCATATTCACTTTTGATGTCAATTTTCAGGTAAGTTTATCCAACTATTGTGTTTCTTTCCATAGAAAATGTATTGAAGGCTGGAATTGCAGGAGAGCGATGTGAAATGGGCTTCGAGATGGGACCATTATCTTCTAATGACAGATAATCAAATCCACTGGTTTTCTATTGTGAACTCTCTGATGATAGTTCTCTTCCTTTCCGGAATGGTTGCCATGATAATGCTGCGGACACTTTATCGTGATATCTCTAAGTACAATGAACTTAGACTCAGGAAGAAGCACAAGAAGAGACTGGGTGGAAACTGGTTCATGGAGATGTATTCCGGACCCCAGTCCACTCCGAATTGCTTTGTGTTTATGTTGGAACTGGAGTTCAGTTCTTTGCGATGGTCCTTGTCACCATGTTCTTTGCTGTTCTTGGATTTCTCTCCCCTGCAAACAGAGGTGGTCTTATGACAGCCATGCTGTTTCTCTGGGTTTTTATGGGACTTTTTGCTGGCTATGCATCGTCCCGGCTTTACAAGATGTTCAAAGGAACGGAATGGAAGAGTATAGCCATCCGCACTGCCTTTCTATTCCCTGGTTCAGTTTTTGCAGTCTTCTTTGTACTCAACGCCCTTATATGGGGCCAGAAATCCTCTGGAGCAGTTCCATTTGGCACAATGTTTGCTCTGGTTGTGTTGTGGTTTGGAATATCGGTCCCTCTTGTTTTTGCAGGTAGTTTTGTGGGGTTCAGAAAGGCAGCAATGGAAGCCCCAGTGAAAACCAACAAAATACCCCGGCAGATTCCTGATCAGCCATGGTACATGAACCACCTCTTCCTGATATTCATCGGAGGGATTCTCCCATTCGGAGCAGTTTTCATAGAGCTCTTCTTCATCTTGACATCCATATGGTTGAACCAGTTCTACTACATATTCGGTTTCCTCTTCATTGTCTTCATCATCCTCCTGATCACCTGCGCTGAGATCACAATTGTCCTCTGCTATTTCCAGTTATGCAGCGAAGATTATCTTTGGTGGTGGAGATCTTACCTCACATCAGGTTCCTCAGCCCTCTACCTTTTCCTATATGCAACCTTCTACTTCTTCACCAAGCTCGATATAACAAAGCCTGTCTCGGGTGCACTATACTTTGGATACATGCTCATCGCAGCCTATTCCTTCTTCGTCCTCACTGGGACCATTGGCTTCTATGCTTGCTTCACCTTCACCAGGCTCATTTATTCTTCTGTTAAGATAGATTGATCATATTTACATGGACATGGGGAAGGGGAAGGGGAAGGGGAAGGGGAAGGGGAAGGCTCATTCTTTTTATCCACTTATTTTCTCTCTATTTCCACACAGACACATCTCATAAATCTCTTCTTTGTTTTAGTTTCCTTCATTTCAACAATTGCTTATCTTTTCATAATCCACTGTTAATTCCTAAGAAATATTTTATCTTGTATGGTTTGTCAATCATTTTTATGTTCAATTATTAAGCTGCATCAAATAAATCAATTATGATTAAACATTGCCAAATACATTTACTACAATAATAATGTTGCGTGATTAGGTCGAGTAACGTTCAAAGTTGAAACCACGCTATAACTACCTCCAACGTCCCAATTTACTAACGGCACTGAACCCTTCTTTCCAACGGCTAGTTTCTCACCGTCCCTCTATATATATCCTTCCCGGGCACACCCATCACCATCACTCTCATCCGCCTGAAATCATTGTCGACGTCTATCTCCTTAAAGATACAGCGCGAATGGCTGGATTTACGAGAGCTCGATCCTGCTACGCCGCTGCTCTCATAGCTCTGTTTCACTTCTTCACTTCGTCGGAAGCCATGGACCTCTTAATCGGCGGTAAATCCAACGCCTGGACGATTCCGCCTACTGAATCTCATTCACTCAACCACTGGGCGCAAAAATCACGCTTTCTCGTCGGTGATTCCTTAGGTACGATTTCCGACCCTAATTTCTTATACCTATTTTTGTTCTTTTAGGGGAAGATTCTAAATTTCAGTTGAAATCAGTTTGGGAGTACGACGGCTCAATAGATTCTGTACTACAAGTTTCAAAGAGAGATTACTTCGCCTGCAACACGTCCAGTCCCATCGAATCGTATTTCGGCGGCAACAACACCGTGAAGCTGGAACACTCCGGTCCCTACTATTTCATTAGCGGAGTCAACGGACATTGTCAGAAAGGCCAGAAGGTGATAGTCGTGGTTATTTCGGAGAGCTACCGCCGTGATGTAGCGCTTTCTCTGGCACCGTCGCCAGCAAGCTCTGAAGGCCCGGCGGTTGCTCCGGCTCCAGCCAGCGGAGCAATGAGCTTGAGCCGAGGAGTCTTCGTGGTGCTAGCTTTGGGAGCCGTAACGTTATTACTTATTAATTTGAAGTAATGGAATTCATTAATTTTTTGCGTTAATTTTTATTGTTTTACGTGAAAGCCCACTTCAGTATGAAATAAGAAAGCCTTTTACCAAAATTAAATATTTATTCTGCAATAAATTATTAAGAATGGATTACTTATAAACTAAACAGAAATTGTGATATTTAAATTAATTGTTAAATATTAGTCAAGTATTAAATGACACCTTTCACTTTCTAAAAGATCTTTGTTTCGCCCAATTCGTCTTCTCCAGTAAATTTCGACGGAAATTGGACCCTGAAATCCTTCAATCCACGAAAATTGTGGTAGGTTAATCTATTGGGCTCGCTTTCCTCTCTTTTCCTGTTAATTTTGATGTAACTTTCGTATTTTGCTCTAATTGTGGTATTTTTGTTTGTTGATTTGGTGTCTTTTTAGACGAGTTTTGAAACGTTTGTTGTATAGAGTTTCTTTTCTCCCAAATTGTTTATTAAATTTGTTGATTCATTGAAAAATTGAACTGAATCGTGATCTACTTTCAGTTTATAGGCAAGCAATGTCGTTTATGAAAGGTAATCTGCTCGACAAGAGTCGGAAGCTCGTCAAAGGGTTAGCGAGGGCGGAGCCGCTATGGCTCAAGGCAATGGAAACGTAAGGGAACCCCCTTTTGCTGAATTTATTTTTTATTATTTTTGTTATTAAACGTTACCCTTCAGGGAGCCGCCGGTGACATTTCCCAGGCAGGAGAAGAAACTAAAGCCGATAATTCTGCCGGAGGATGATTATGTGAACAAGTTCTTCAAAAAGCATCCGGATTCAAAGCTAGTGGACGCTATCAAGTGATTATTCTCTTTTTATTCATCTTAATCCTGTTTCTCTGTCCTTACTTTCGTATTGTTTGTGCTTAGTTTTCTCATCATTGCACATGTGTCGATGCTGCTTTTCCAAATGTTTTGGTTCTGATCGCTTAATTTATGTCCACGTTTAGTTACAGAACACGTTTGTTTTTTAGCTCTTTCCACTTTACACTATGCTTTAGTGTGTTGATGGAATTTAAATGTACCAATGGGAAATAAAACTTAAATCTTCCTTGTTTTGTCACTTCACCAATGCACTGTTATGTCACGACTCTACCAACAGTTCACTATGTTTTTGAGATAATCTGTTTGTAAGTATTTTCATGGACACCCACATAGCAGAAAAGGATAAAGCTTCAAGTTGAGATAGCACTTAGTCAATGAATTTTGAAATTATTGTTCCCTTTTTCCTGGATATTGAGTTTTACCTTGTGCAGTATTTCTGGTTTCGATCCTCCTCCAGCACGTGTATATGCTTGGAGAGTGCTTGAGTTGAAGGAGCAGGGGGTTGCCGAGGAGGATGCCATGGCTGTAGCTGATGTCAGTATATTATGTTTTTTCTGTATTTTAGTTGAATTCAATTACTCCTGCAAACTATGATCATCCATTATGTTTTTCCATTGACAGATGGAGTATCGTGCTGAGAGAAAAGCAAAAAAGAAAGCATATGGTAGATTGAAAGAAATTGCAAAACATCAGGGAAAGAAAGCTTCTCCAAATCCATATCCAAGTGCTGTAAAGGAGATACAGATGGAAGAAAGGAAGTATATCCGTGACAGGTTTTTTGATCCCCCGACCCTCCAAGTACTGAATAAATTGAAACAAGATAGGGTCCAAGGGATGGTGGATAGAAGAGGATTTGGCTCATGAAAATTCGGTATCATTGTTCCCTTGCGAGCATTCTTGTTAGTCATTACTCTCGGATAACATATATACGCTGAAGGTTGAATAATTTAGGTTTGAATATGCCTTCATAATCCAGTTTTTCAACAGGTTTCATGAATTTCTACCCAACTATTTCCCGGGTTTTTCTTGATATCCTTGTTTTGTATCATCAACTTTCTCAATTTCTCAGCTGTGTCCCATTTCTCTAGATCCATGTATGTATTGGAAAGTAGCAGATAAGTTGAAGAATCACTTGCCTCAGACACAAGCGCTTGTTCTGCTGCACGTCTTGCGGTGTTGAGATCTCCATGGAGACGACAGGAACCAAGCAAAGTCTGCCATGTAACAACACTTGGCTTGAATGGCATTCCTAAGATCAACTCTTCAGCTTCCTTAATGCGTCCTGCCCGTCCAAGGAGATCAACCATACAAGCATAATGATCTTCACCAGGTACAATTCCATACTCTTGGCTCATAGAGAAGTATTTCACTCCCTTATCAATATACCCCCCTTGACTACATGCATATAACACACATATTAAAGTGATATTATTTGGTTTCATCCCGCAGCTTCTCATCTCCTCGAAAAGTGCAAGAGCTTCGTCATGATGCCCATTTTGTGCATAACACATTATCATTGATGTCCAAGAAACTACAGAGCGCTCACTCATTGATCTGAATACCTTTAATGCCATCTCCATTGAGCCACATCTTGCATACAAGTCAAGCAATGCGTTTTCGACACAGACGTCAACTTCGTCCCTCAGCTTGACCATAAGCCCCTGAAGCTTCTCTCCTTCTTCTAAACTCGGTAAGTTGGCACAAGCATTAAGCCCTGTTGCTAAGGTAAACATATTTGGCTTAACACCAGTCCTTCTCATATCTCTAATCACCTGCAGTGCCTTAATCGGCCTCCCACAATTCAAACACCCTGTTGCCAACTGAGTCCAGGAACACACATCCTTTGCAGGGATTTCCTGAAATGCTGCAAAACCATCACTTAGTCTATTGTTCTTCAAGTACATATCCACCAAAGCGTTCCCTGCACATTTTTCACTCACATAACCTGATTTGATCATAAGAGCGTGAACCTGCAACCCCATTTTCAGATTCAGTAGCTCTGCTAGGCCTGTGAGAACCGTGGTGAAGGTGAACTCGTCGGGTTGTATCTTGGTATCACTTACCATGCTTGTAAAAAAGCATGGTATTTCACTAATTCGAAACTTGAGAAAGCCATCAAGTATAGCATTCCATGACACAACATCTGAGTTTGAATTGAACTCCCCAAGAGCTTCATCTAACAATCCATGGCGTATCAAAGCTGTCGAAAATGCATTCTTCAAGAACATGTTATTCTCGAACCCAAGTTGAATTAACAATGCATATACTTGAAGGAGACAAACAAGACCCAGCCTATCAGAAGAGCATGCTTGGAGTGTGCTCACGAAAGTATACTCATTTGGCGTAATATTAACCTTGTGCATGTTAGAGAAAGCGTAGACTGCTTCTGCAGAAAGTTCCTCGCGGGAAAAACCAGCAATCAAGATAGTCCACGAAAAAATGTTCTTTTTAGGCATTCCATCGAACACTCGGAGAGCACTCCAAGTTTCCCCACATCTGAAGTAGGCTTTCATGAGGTGATTGTGGATGAACAAAGCATTAGAACCACCGTAAGATGTTTTGATGATCTTTGAGTGGATTTTCTGGACTATTCCCGAATCTGCAGACTCCAGACATTCGCGTTGAGAGCTTAAACAAATGGTCCTAATCTTTACCACACAGTTAAGATACGATGCATGGATATGAAATTTGTTGAGTGAAGTGGGCAAGGCCATGAATGTCACATCCTCGTCTCCACCGCTAACTCCGAACTCTGTTTTGGATGCAGGTCCAGTAGATTGTAATCCAGATGCCGATTAGAAGACATAGTATTGAAGCAGTACCTGAACCCAATGAGCAAGATAGCTCAATTGGAAGCTTTTGTCTAGGACAGGCCCTTAAGACCCATGCTTTATGACCATTGTTCTGGAAACCTTTAAATATGTAGACTGTATTTTTATTGATAGCAGTTAGTTAGAGTTAGTGGAATCATGCTTTGATAATGATCTTAGTGGCATAGTATTTTTATTTTCAATTATCGTGTTAGTGGTTTAATGCCTATTTATATTATTGTTTGTTATCTTTGATATGTAGAGTGATTTTCATATTATTAAAAAGAAGTTTTCTCTTCTTCTTTTGATTTTCAGAATATTTGGATGTATTGTTTATCGCTTATGATCAAAGAAGAACAAAGCTAGATGACAAGGGGGAAAAGTGTGTCTTTTTTTGTTGTAGCATGCAATCAAAAGTCTACAAGTTATACAATCACATCACCAACAAGACAATTATCAATAGAGATGTGGTATTTGATGAAGAAAACTTTTGGATTTGGGAAAATATTCATCACGAGCAGCAACCATTATTCCTAGAAGATGAAATAGACAACTTGAATAATGGACAACATTCTGAAATTACGCAGCCTGTAGACGGAATTTATGAAGATTCTGAAATTTCTCCAAATGCTACTAGCTTTGAGGAACTTCAAACTGAGATTCCTTATGTAGAATCAAGCAACGAACAAAGACATCAACGCACCAGAAAGAAACCAGCATGGATGGAAGATTATGAGATCAATATAAATTTTGTTTCTGATGATTCTTTGAATTCTCTGGCCTTTCTTTCAGATTGTGATCCAATTTCATTTGAGGATGCTATCAAGGACACTAAATGGCAACAAGCTATGGATGCTGAAATAGCAGCTATCGAGAAAAATAACACATGGGAACTCACAGATTTACCTTCGGGACATAAATGTGTGGGGTAAAATGGATATATAAGACAAAGCTCACTGAAACAGGTCAAGTGGATAAATACAAGGTCCGGTTGGTAGCAAAAGGGTATAGTCAAGAGTATGGTATTGACTATCAAGAAGTGTTTGCTCCGGTTGCCAGTCATGACACAATACGATTAATCATAGCATTAGCGGCACAACACTCATGGTTTCTCTATTAATTGGATGTAAGGTCAGCCTTTTTACACGGTGAGCTGAAAGAGCAGGTATATATCACTCAACCTCCTGGTTATGTGTCTAGGATATAAACATAAAATTTTAAAGTTAAAAAAAAACATTCTATGGACTAAAACAGGTTCCCCGAGCATGATATAGTTGAATAGATGATTATTTTTTAAGGGAGAGATTCATGAGATGTCCATATGAACACACCCTTTATATCAAAAGTTGCAATGCTGGAAAAATGTTGATTATATACTTATATGTGGATGATTTGATATATACTGGGAATGATCTAGTCATGTTTGACAAATTCAAGACATCTATGAAGAATGAATTTGACATGAGTGACCTTGGAAGGCTACATTATTTCTTAGGAATTGAAGTGATTCAGCATCGTGAAGGGATTTTCATGACTCAAAGAAAATATACTCAAGATATTCTTGATCGGTTTGATATGCAAAAATGCAACTCAGTTTGTACACCAAGTGAGTTAGGATTGAAACTAACCAAATAAGATGTATGTGAAAGAGTTGATAGTACTCTATACAAGCAGATTGTAGGAAGTTTGATGTACTTAACGGCTACAAGACCTGACATTCAATATGCATCAAGTCTAGTAAGTAGATACATGGAAGATCTTAAAGAGCAACACCTCATTGCAGTTAAAAGAGTCCTACGTTATTTGCAAAGAACGAAGAAGCATGGACTAAACTATAAGAGGCAAGAAAAATCATATTTTATTGACTTTACAGACAGACTATGTTGGAGATTTGGATGATCGAAAGAATACTTATGGGTATGTTTTTAAACTTGGATCTACTGTTATTTCTTGGTCCTCAAAGAAACAATCAATTGTGATGTTATCCATAACAGAGGCGGAATATGTTGCCATCACCTCATGTGCTTGCCAAGCTGTTTGGTTGAGGAATATACTTGAAGCAATTAATTTCAAGCAAGAATGCCCAACACCGGTGTATTGCGATAATAGTTCAACAATTAAATTGTCCAAAAATCCAGTCCTACATAGAAGAAGTAAGCACATTGATGTGAAGTTTCATTTCATACGAAACTTAACTAAAGAGAATATAGTTGAACTCATCTATTGTAGAAGTGAAGACCAGTTGAATGATATATTTACCAAAAGCATCAAGTTAGCTGCTTTTTTGAAATTGCGAAAACTTATGGGAGTTGAAGCTTTTGAAGAACCAGACTAGCAAATGTTAAACTGAAATTTTCAGTTTAAGGGAGGGTTTGTCGGTTGTTTATCTATGGTTGAATAATTATTCTTTGATTTAGCAGTTAGTTAGAGTTAGTGGAATCATACTTTGATAATGATCTTAGTGACGTAGTGCTTTTATTTTCAGTTATCGTGTTAGTTGCTTAATGCTTATTTATATTGTTGTTTGTTATCTTTGATATGTAGAATGATTTTCAGATTATCAAAGAGAAGTTTTCTCTTCTTCTTTTGATCCTAACAGATTCATCATCTCGTTTTGAATATTAATATCTGATCTTCTTACTCTCATTCTGTGTTCTACTCTTCATTCTCCCCCATTCTTCTTTGAAGCGATTCAGGAACGTAACAATGAGCATGAAGGCTGAAGCACGAAACCATGATTTGGCCCAACGAATTACGGTCATACCGTGAACCCGTCAATTCGGGTATGGGTAATCCATGAATAAAGAAAAGTTTTTAGCCCACGATCTGTATTTGTATCGGGTCGGGTTGTTTGCACTCTGCAGTCACTAGGTCAATAGAATTGTGAGCCTCTCTTCCCTCGTATCTGTATCTGTATCTGTTCTGAAGGCTGAACTGAAGCAAGCTACTTCTCTTTTTGGGTCAAGTTCTCTCAGAGATCCGCGCACCTGCTGAAGCTATCATTCTCTGTAATTTTACCGTCCACATCGTATGTTATGAATATAGTTGCGAGGTTTTTCTGGGAACTAAACCGGGCTGAGGATGAGGTTTTAGATCGTGGTTACCCAGGAGAACTGATTAAAGAAATTATTTTAGCTTATTTGAAACATTTAATTGCTTCATTCTTGGATATGACTGCTGTGGGTTTTTTTGTAGAACATTTTTTTATTGGACTCCAGTTCATTGTGTTCCGCGCTGGTTTCCGTCGGTTCAGGATTCAACAAGTCTTCAATTTTTTTAGATATTTCCTTTGTTTCTATTTGGAGAAACCAGTTATTATTCGGTTCCGAGGTGAAGATTTTTTTTTTCTTTTTTGGAAGCGCAGGCGTAAATCTCTGCTTTCTTTAACTGCGTCTAATTAGCATAATGAGTGCGCGAAAGAAAACCCCGTTTCAGAAGCATAGGGAGGAGGAAGAGGCCAAGAAAAAGGTATTCAATTGGCTTGATTTTTATTGCTAACAATTATTTAGTGGACTTCACGGAAAAATGGAGAAGTACTGAAACTTACATTGCTGATATTTTCAGCGGGCAGAGGATGAAACTGCACGATTATACCAAGAATTTTTAGAATCGTTTCAAGCAGACAATACACCGGGATCTAAAGCTTTTGTTAGAGGAGGAACGATTGACCCAAATGAAAAAGTGAAGATTGATTCTGAAGGTTGGTTTCTTCTTTCAGATGCTCATCAAAGCTTCAAGTTTATGTAAAATGATGTATGCTTTTTTTATGTATTTACTTTTTAGAGTGGATAATTGCATATATAATATTTTATATTACAAATTTAATAAAAATATGGGCTTTTTTTATGCATTCGCGGATGGCAGGTGGACATCCCAAAGACGAGGGTTCTGGTTTAAAGAAAGGGAGTAGGTAAACAAATACTTTTGATCAGCTACTTTGCACTTCTTTTATGTAGGAATCTTGCTTTAGAACATGACATATTTTGGTCTACATTCTGCTGGATTTTCTCTTTGTTACAGATGGAATTGACTGACATTTTTATGTTATTTCTTGATTCATACGTTTTTTCTTTGTGTAATTGCTACTTATTTTTTGGGTTATGCAAGATACAATAAGCAGTTCTGTATTTTGAAATTGTCTATACTTGATTTTTGTCCCTTCGAGTTGAGTTATGTATATATACTGTAGCAATGAGGAGTACTGGCTGGTTTTTCCATGTGCCAGAGAGTTTTAAAGTTTCGTCTTGTATAGTAGCCAACTTTCAGCCCATAAATAGAAATTATGGTTCCAGTTTGAATGAGCAGCATCTGGTTCTGGAAAAACATTGCCAAAATTGATGGAAGACCAAACCTTTCATTCTGGGTAATGCTGCGGTCTGTGCCAATATCCTTGTATATATGAAAATGCCTCTGCTGGTATTCAACTGTCTTTTTAAAAATTTATGTTCTCATAAATGATTTTTGTTAGCTTTTAAGTGGTGTATTGTTTTTTATTTTATTTTTATGAGTTTCCTCCATCACTCTCCCCTTTCACAGTTTTAAGAATATATGTATGCCTGCATTTTTGTAAAGAATCTAGAAAAATCATGCTACTATATCATAGTTCATATATATGCAGGTATGTACCATCCTTTATCCCACCTCCAATATCAACAAAGGGGAAAGAATATGAAAAGAAGGCAAGTTTGTATCCTTCGTTTTGTATGTAATACTTGATTTGTCTCCGTTTCATTTTCTATGGCAATCTCTAGAGAGAGGAGAAACCAAAGGAGAGAGAAAAAAATAAATCACGTAATATTGACCATTTTATGGAAGAGTTGAAGCATGAACAAGAGATGAGGGAGAGGCGAAATCTTGAACGTGAAACATGGCGTGAGCCCCGACATGGAGAAGATTCCACGGTATGTTCATGACATATATTAGAATTGGTATTTTGCAGATACTCCTCAGCTCGTCTCATACAGTGATGTTACTTATGTTTTTCTTAATTTTTTTGTAACTGGAATTTTTTGTACTATTTAAGTATGTGCATCTAGTTGTTAAGGTTTTAGTGATTCATGTTTGCTTTTATTGACAAACCTGTCACATTTTCATATGGCTTGATTTTCATGGTTTAATAGAAGTACCTCTCAAGTATCATGTTGTTCTTTCTTAGCCGTCTAGTCGGTTTGATGAGCTTCCGGATGAATTTGATCCGATGGGAAAATTTGGATCATTTGATGATGGAGATCCCCAAACAACAAATCTATATGTGGGAAATGTATCTCCTCAGGTCAGGTTCTCATTAATTGCATGTTTGATCCTCTGTATTGTGAATATGATGGAGAAAAAATTGAACCTGATCCAGTTTGTCTCTGTTTTTACTCCAATAGGTTGATGAAAACTTTCTTCTGAGGACATTTGGAAGGTTTGGACCAATTGCAAGCGTCAAAATTATGTGGCCAAGAACTGAAGAGGAGAGGAAAAGGCAAAGGAACTGTGGGTTCGTGGCTTTCATGAATAGGGTTGATGCTCAAGCTGCAAAGGATGAAATGCAAGGTTTGAATGCTGTTTCTATTTTTATTTTTCTATTCTTGTAGCTCATTTCACTGCCTCTTTAGTCTTTACCGTGCCAATGTATTATATTCATAATACCTCCATATGTTTATGGCACTAATTCTATTACCATGTTGAAATTCAGTTGGTGTAATTATAAGTTGTTTACATATCGTTCCTCTATTTTTTATGTAAATTGGAAAATAAAGTTTTGATGGCTCGCTGATGTAGCTTCCTTTATTTTCTTATTATTGTGTTAGTTTTTTAAACCATGGCCACCACAACACATATGCTTTTTTTAAAAGAACTTTTAAATACATACACTCTTTGGTATCATTGATGACACTGGCATTTCCTAAACTGGATGATTGATTCATGATCTTACTATTAACTCCGTTCCCAAAAGGTAGTATTTATTACTGAAGTTGTATACTGTCAGGCCCCTATGTATTGTTTAATGATTTCAGAAGGGCTTTAAGATTTAAGGACCTGCTTTTGTGAACCAGGTGTGGTGGTCTATGAATATGAGCTGAAGATTGGGTGGGGTAAATCAGTCTCTCTTCCATCACAAGCACTTCCTGCTCCACCCCCTGGACATATGGCCATTCGAAGCAAGGAGGTATTATCCTTATAAGAAAGCAGTTGTTATTTTTCGTAGTCACGCTATATGAACAATATTATTTTACATTTTTCAGGGTGCCACTATCATATTATCAGGCCCTTCTGGACCGTCAGTTACTTCTATCCCCACACAAAACTCTGAGTTGGTAGGGGATCTTATGTTATTACTAAAAATGAAATGTCACGCATTTCGTCATCATTTTTTATGAATACTATCTTATCCTTGTAAATATCACCAAATATGCAGAGTATCATATTGCAAAGTTGTAATACTTTCACTTTGAGTTATCTTTTCTGTTTGGTTAAAAGCTGATGCTCAACTTCTTTCTTGAAAGTGTAGGTTTTAACTCCAAATGTTCCAGATATTAATGTTTCTCCTCCTGATGATCCTCATCTTCAACATGTTATTGATACAATGTCTCTTTACGTTCTTGATGGTGGTTGTGCTTTTGAACAAGCAATTATGGAACGTGGTCGTGGGAATCCCCTCTTCAATTTTTTGTTTGAGCTTGGTTCAAAAGAGCATACTTATTATGTTTGGAGACTATATTCGTTTGCACAGGTAAGCTTTCTATTGTAAAGAAATTGTAGTTCCATTTTCCATGCCTGTTTGTCATCTCATGGTATTGTGAAAGGAATGCATTGTAAGTACATTATACCATATTGCATATCTTGGCTTTAGGGTGATACTCTTCAGCGTTGGAGGACGGAGCCTTTCATCATGATTACTGGTAGTGGAAGGTGAGGAGATTATGTAATTTAATGAATATGCACAATTCTCAGAACTTCCCCTTTATCATTTATTTGTGAGTTATATATTACGCTATAATGCATGAAAATCTTTCATTCTGGAATTGAGTTCAAAGCAGATCATAAACTTCTTGCTTACAGATGGGTGCCTCCTCCTTTGCCAACAGCAATGGGATTGGGGCATGAAAAAGATGCTGGAAGCACTTATGCTGCTGGGAAAAGCAAAGTACTTTATAACACGAATTTTGTGCATCTAACTGGTGGTTTGTGCCTGATTGTTGTCTGAAATCTTCTTTTCCTGCCTGTGACTCTACAGCGAGTGGAGTTGGAACGCACACTAACAGATGCACAAAGGGATGAATTTGAAGATTTGCTTCGTTCTTTAACACTAGAAAGAAGCTTGATAAAGGATGCCATGGGTTTTTCACTGGATAATGCTGATGCTGCTGGAGAGGTACTTGTATAAGTTGTTATATAATGCCTTTCATTTTTCACTCATGGAAACAGAAGTAAGTAAACTCGATTCACTAAAGGGATCTCTACAAATAGTTAGGGTGTAAGTTTGAAAGCCAATGAACAAAACTGATTCACCTAAGCATTGACTCATTTAGTATAAATAATGTCTCATTACAGGTTGTTGAGGTATTAACCGAGTCATTGACCCTTAAAGAAACTCCCATCCCTACAAAAGTTGCAAGACTCATGCTTGTTTCAGATATACTCCACAATAGCAGTGCTCCAGTTAAAAATGCTTCTGCTTATCGTACAAAATTTGAAGCAACTTTGCCAGACATTATGGAAAGCTTTAATGATCTGTACTGTAGCATAACAGGAAGAATTACAGCTGAGGCCCTTAAAGTAAGAATAGGTTACCTTATTGTGTTTCCATGAAGATTTTGATTGGTATGATCTTATCTCTGTTGCAACATTTTCTAGGAACGTGTTTTAAAGGTTCTTAAAGTATGGGCTGACTGGTTCCTGTTTTCGGATGCTTATGTGAATGGGTTGCGAGCAACCTTCCTTCGTTCTGGAAACTCTGGTGTAACTGCATTCCATTCAATATGCAGTGACAACCCTGACTTAGATAGTAAGTTCAACTCTGTTGACGGTGTTGATGGGCAAAAGATAAACACGGATAGTGCATTAGCAATCGGGAAAGGGGCAGCTATGAAAGAACTTCTAAGCTTGCCAATGTCCGAGCTAGAAAGACGTTGCAGGCACAATGGTTTATCTTTAGTTGGTGGTAGAGAAATAATGGTATACCGATTACTTTATCTGGAAGATGCAGAAAAGCAAAGAGGTATTGAGCTAGACGAAGATATGAGATCCAAATCACCTAAACTTTCTAGTGGAAGGAACTTTGAAATGGATTCAGGAAGAGCATCGAGAAGGGATAGTTACTCAGAAAATGGCACGAATTGGGATGGAAGGGGATCATCTGTATTGTCTCCACGAGATGTTGCCAGTAAACAGAGAAAGGAATCAATCCTCCCATGTTCAAAGTGGGCCAGAGAGGAGGAGAATGTAAGCGATGAAGAGAATGATGGAAATACTAGAAACTTGGGTATAACTTATTCGTCTTCCGGGAGTGATGATGATCATGCAGTGGCGGATGGGCACAAATTGGAGGAAGTTGAAAGTACAAATGTTGCTGGTAATTCTGCACATATTGAGGGTGGGATAAATGAAGAAGAAAGGTATGTTATGTCACTCTTAGTGGAGTTGTGGTTGATGTTGTGTGTGTGTGTTGCAGGGAGAAGGTGAGGAATGTTGAAGTATGTGTGATGGAATACCGTGAATCCCTGGAAGAGCGTGGAATAACTAGTCCTGGGGAGATGGAGAGAAAAGTTGCTGATTACAGGAACCAGCTCAAGGCTGAATATTCAAGTACAGATACAGATGCTTCATGAAGTTGATTGTGTTTGATACTAACAAACACACACACACTTTGTTAAAATGCAGACAGGAGGGCATCAATGGAGAGGGAGCCGAAGGACAAGTACCATGAACCTCTGAGGAAGCGTCAACAAATCCAGAGCAAGAGCCCTTTATCTACTCGAGAAAGAGAAATGGAAAGACGGCGTGATAGGGGAAGAGCATGACAGTGACAGGGAGAGGAAGTCTATTATTGAGATGACTCGTATGCTGTTACTTCAAATCCATTCATTAACAGCAGCAATACAACTCGTAACTGGTAAGAAGCACAATTTGCCACTTGTTTTATTTTCTTGTTTCCACACATTCTAGAATCAATTTAAAATGAAATATAATTTTTTTGAAAAAGAAATATGCTGTAGAATATTAATTTTACAATATTTCTCAAGGTTTTGACATATTAGTTGACAAACTCGATGTCGAAGAGAAGGACAGAATCGGGTGGAATTATGCAGGAGCCTCCTCGACATCCGGCTCCCCTCTGGCCGTAGCCCAGCGCCGGTGGAATCCTCAGCTTCCGTTTTCCCCCTTGGAACGCAACGCAACGCAACACAACAATATACTTCACTTCAATTATACAAAATAGTTTATTTAATCAATTGATATTTGATACCAGGAAGCATGGCTGGAACTCCATCGCCTCCGATAATCCCCTCATCCCATCCTTTGATCACCTGAATCTCAACAAGTGTGATTTATAGTTGAACACAAAAGTCATCTCAGAGTTGCTAAAAAGAAAAAGCACATTGATTCGAAATCAAATTCCTAATACCTCGCCAACGCCTGTGCGGAAAGTGAGAGGCTTCCCTCGGTTGTAGCTGCTATCGAACACTTTCCCATCTTCTAATCTCCCAACGTAATGAGCCTACCACCCAATACCATCACATTTCATTTTTTGTTAATGTTTATCGAACAACTTACCTTGATTAGCTGACCCTTGACAGCCGGAGATCCTCTTCCCACGACAGTATCACAGTACTCCAGACCAGAATTGGACGCTGCGAATTCACAGGCGGTGGCGGATCGAACGTAGTTGATGAATGTGGAGGCAATTGCGATCGCTGCTTCTCTTCTGCGTAAACAAGGAGGTACTTGTTCATTTCGATCCAATTCGATTGCCGAGGCTTGAATTCTTGTGTAGTTTTTCGATGGGGGAGTAACGCGAACTGGAACTGGAACTGGAAATGGAAATGCGATCATATCAAACTTCAACTTCTGAGAACCACAAGCTTTCTTGGTGGTAGTTGAGACTGAAGAGACATATATACAAATATGAGGCTCGGCTCAACCCAATATCAAGAGTATTGGGCCGGCTTATATGTGGCTCTTTGTCATTAACTAAAATTGGGCTTATATCGATTGGTTCGTCAGTCCCCAGATTTTTGTGACTTTTAGTGAGTTACATCAGGGAGTTACGTCAATTGTGCGCAGTTCCAGCCTGTATATAAGGCTCTTATCGATTGATTCCATTTGTAATATATCTTTCATTTGAATAAAATAGAAATAATCTCTATATATAAGGCTCTAAAACATTATAATAAACCATAGACACCATGAATGTTAACTGTATACAAAGTCAAAATAAATATAATCTTTATATATTTGAACTTATCAACGATAAATAAACAGCTCTTGTTGTTGCAAAAATAAACTAGGAAGATGGCGTTGCTTGACAAGGCGAAACCCTTTGTTGGACTAATCTTTTTACAGGCAGCTCTTGCCGGAATGCTTATCATTGCAAAACCAGCTTTCAACTATGGAATGAGCAATTACGTTTACTCCACATATCGTAACATAGTGGCCACTATCGTCTTTGTACCTTTTGCCGCAACTTTAGACAAGTTAGATATTTTTTTATTGTAATATCAAGTTTGATATGATATAAATTGTAGGAAGATGAGGCCCAAAATGACACTCCATTTTTGGAAAAATTGTGATTTTGAGTATGTTAATGTAAGGCGCCGGAGATCCTCTCAAATTTTAATACAATGATTAAAATCTATAGTATTCTCAAATTATGATTAGGCCGGTGATCGGTGATCGAGATGAACTTGTACTTTCTTGGCGTGAAATGCACGACGTCCACTTTCACAGCATCCATGACCAATATTCTTCCTGCTCTTACTTTCCTCTTGGCCATAATTTTCAGGTAACTAGATAAATTAATAATTGGTTTGAAATAAGCATTGATAATAAATTTCTTTGAGCACAATAATAATGAATAGAGGATGTAGGTTGGAGAAGATAAAGCTAAGGAGCATCTGAAGCCAAGCCAAGATCATTGGGACAATCGTGAAGGGTGTGTGGGGCGATGGTGACGACTTTAGTACAAGGTCCCAACATTGGCCTTCGATGGACAAAGAGTACAAACCCTAACCTCATGGAAGCCAAAATTTCAATAAAAGGCGCCATTTTCATCACGATTGCATCCACCTGTTGGGCTTCTTTCATCATCTTACAAGTAATAATATATAATCACTCTTAGTCTCATCTTCCCAAAACTCCCAATCACAATATTATTTTACTTATTGGATTATATTTTGCAGGCAGTGACACTGAAAAGTGTTAATCATGAGAGTGACACGATCAAATGTGGATAACAAGAAACAAATAAAAGACACTGCCATCACATTTTCTCTTTCTTTATAACTCTGTTGCAACTGTTTTGATTTATTGTATAAATAACGATGTACTCTTTTTTTTGTTGAATGAGAAAGATATTTTAGAGCAAAGGATATTCACCCTTCACCCCCTTTGTTTCTTCTCAGTTTTTGGCGATTTCAATGGGTGTTTATTTCCTCCAATCACCACTGCCAACTTACATTGAAGATCGTAAACTCCAACACATATCATGCAGAATTTGTTGAGTGATGTTGTGATCACACTTCAGGCGCTGATTCTTCCAGGTCAGGTTGAGGATCTCATTCTTGATCTTGAAGAATTGAATAACATCGAAAAAGCATGGAATTCCAGAAAATAGAGGCCTTGGAAGACTAGAGGCAGAGGGCATGCTGGAAGTGGAAACTTATCCCTGTGCTTTCGTATTCATGGCAAGTTTTTGGGAACATCTTCTGGTTCAGCTGCATGTTTCTATTATTATGTAAGTGAGCTGTGCTCACATGCTTTTTAAGACGCGTTTTATTTCTTTAAGACCAAGTGGCTGCTGTGTATCATCTACACAAGAACAGCTTTAGATCATTTTCTGTTGCTCTGTTTTCATTCTAAGTTGTGTTCAAATTAATGCCCAAGTCCTGCTGCTGTTGTCAACACTCATAACTGATACGAAAGAACACGCATTTCATATATAATCAAGCCAAGCCATGCAAACAAAACCCGGACAAAACAATTAAACAAGTTTTCTCCTACATACAAAACTCAACTACATCCAACCTCTTCAGAATTATCATTAACTGCATGGGTTTGCTTCTTAGGAAGCTTAGAAGGAGGGGCTCTTGCGCTTGTTATAGAAAAGGGAAACCTGACGGCATGGTTCATAAAATGGGATATTAAGCTTCTTGCTTATGTGTATGGTGTAAGAAAAGGATTTGAAATTTGACATGTTTTGATGTTTATAAGGTTGTGTTGCACTTTGCAGGGGGTTCTTCTTGAAATTTAGGATTCAATGGGCCGGGGAGTGCATCACAGTCCATAAGAGAAGTAAATCACATTGAAATGACTTGGATCAAGTCAATTACCCATGATATCACTCCTCTTATAAACTAGACATTTTTCTATTTCCACATCCGATGTGGGATATATTTCAACACTCCCCCTCAAGTCGTACTAGCCTTTGTCCGATTCAGACTTGCTTCAATATGCTCGGTAGTGCTCGAATTATAGGTCGATCTATTTTTGTCGTCTAAACCCGATGCGCTTTTCTACCATAGTTTTTTATTTTTTTTTGTCTAAACCGGTACAGACCAGCCCGAAACCCACCCTGAAGCTCCGATACCATCTTGAAATTTAGGATTCAATGGGCCGGGGAGTGCAACACAGTCATAAGAGAAATGAATTACATTGAAATGACTTGGGCCAAGTCAATTACCCATGATATCACTCCTCTTATAAACTAGACATTTTTCTATTTTCACGTCCGATGTGGGATATATTTCAACAGTTCTTTCTTCTGGAATGACATTTTATGTACAAGGAATTGTTATGAAGGAAAGAGGTCCTATTTTGTGACTGCATTTAATCCTCTTACAACCGTAATTGTCGCCCTATTATCCTCATTCATTCTCGCGGAAAAAATGTTCGTCAGGAGGTATTATATATATATTGATTTGTTTATATAATTTATTTGTTTTGAATTGTAGGATTTGCGGGGGTGTAATAATTATAATCGGACATTATTTAGTGGTTTGGGGTAAAAATAAGGACTACAAACCCAATGGTAACATCCAAAAGCAGCAACCGCCGATCCCATCAGTAGAAGAAGGTGTTGTAACTTGTAATCCAAGTCGACAAACGATATTACCTAAATGTCCCTCTACTCCATAAGTTTCTTGACGGTCGGGCTAGGTAGGGTAAGGGTAGCCCACGGGTATCTTGTGGGGGGATTCGTTGTTAAAAATTTCAATTTATATTTACAATAAAATTAGATTCCTAAATTGCAAATTCAATAATAGTCATTAAACCAAACAATTGATACATTTTTACAATCATTTATAAAATTTTCAAAGTAATATTTTTAAAACCCAAAATAACATTATCTATATTTAGCTAGTAGTTTTTCGATTTCGGATCATACATAGATTTTCTTCGATATATTTATTCAAAATAGTATCAATCTATTATTATTTAAATCAATATTTTGATTTTCTAGACATAAAAAACAATCACTTAAAGACAAGAAAATACATATATTATAACAAAATTAGTCAAAATTTGCTTAATGTTTGAAAGTCAATATGATCCTGACCGTGAACCCATCGAATTTAATTATTTAAACCTACTCAGTGTTTCACGTGTAATTTAACTTGGACAAATGAAAGTACAATTTCGAATACCAGTTTGTAAATAGAATACTTATAAAATAAAATGTCGCAATGGAGACACACACACCTTCTTTCACCATGTGCAATATCATAGCATATCTTGTTTTTGCTGGTAATAATTAACAAAATATATAGTTGAATATATTATAGATTTAAAAATGAAAGATTCGATCTATTATATAAATAATATATATTTCAGTTCACAAAATATATATAATCTCTTATCGCCTTTACTATATAGCCTCTAAACCATAGACGCCATTGATATTAACGTTATAAAAAGTCAAATATGATAATATAATATTAATAAAATTTCCATATTGTATTTGAACTTATCAACAATAAATAGTTAGTTGTTGTTCTTGCTAAAAGAAACTAGAAAGATGGCCTCTTTGGCGTTGCTTCACAAGGCAAAACCCTTTGTTGGAGTGATATTTTTACAGGTAACTCTTGCTGGGATGCTTATCATCACAAAAGCAGCTTTTAACGATGGAATGAGCAACTACGTCTTCTCGGTGTATCGAAACTTAGTGGCAACTATTGTCATTGCACCGTTTGCTGTAGTTTTAGACAAGTTAGAATACCTTCATTGTAATAACACAAATTAATGTGTTTGATATGATATTAAATGGTTTTTTTTATTGTGTTGTAGGAAGATGAGACCCAAAATGACACTCGACATTTTCATAAAGATTGTGGTTTTAAGTATTCTCGTGTAAGAGGGGTATTCATATATTGCTGATACATATTTCATTTATTTCAGTTTTGATATTGTTAATGATGATTAGGCCGGTGATTGATACGAATTTCTACTTTCTCGGCATGAAATACACCACAGCCACTTTCACAGCGTCAATGACCAATATTCTTCCTGCTCTTACCTTCTTCTTGGCCATAATTTTCAGGTAACTAAATATTTTAATTACAATGATGAAAAAAGACTTAAGTGTAAGATGATTCAATAGATTGGAGAAGGTAAAAGTAAGGAGCATAAGAAGTCAGGCCAAGATCATTGGGACAATCGTGACAGTGTGCGGGGCAATGTTGACGACCTTAGTACAAGGTCCCTACATCGGCCTCCCGTGGACAAGGACTACAAACCCTAACCTATTGGAAGGCACAATTTCAATAAAAGGAGTAATTTTAATCACAATTTCATGCACATGTTGGGCTTCTTTCATTATCTTGCAAGTAATAATATATAATATCCCTCATCACACAATCGTAATAGTATTATTTTTGTTTATACTTATTGAATAATAATATATTTGCAGGTAGTGACACTCAAAACTTATCCGGCAGAATTATCCTTAACCGCATGGGTTTGCTTCTTAGGAAGCTTAGAAGGAGGGGTTCTAGCTCTGATTATGGAAAAGGGAAACCCGATGGCATGGTCAATCAAATGGGATATTAAGCTTCTTGCTTATATTTATAGTGTATGTAAAATATACGACAATTGGAATCGTGAAAATAACATATTCAAAATGGTTATGTTGTAGGGGGTGCTTTGTTCGGGAATGACATTTTATGTGCAAGGAATTGTTTTGAAAGCAAGAGGTCCTGTTTTTGTGACTGCGTTTAATCCTCTTACAACGGTTATTGTCGCCCTATTGAGCTCATTCATTCTCGCTGAAACATTATTTGTCGGGAGGTATATATATTGATTATATGAGTTTCGTTTTGATAATTTATTTGTTTTTATTTGTAGGATTTCAGGTGGTGTAATAATTATAATTGGACTTTATTTAGTAATTTGGGGTAAAAATAAAGACTACAAACCCAATGGTAACATCGAAAATCAGCAGCTGCCGATCCCATCAATAGAAGAAGGTGTTGTAATCCCAAGTTAATAGATGATATTACCTAAATGTCCCTGTATTCCATAAGTTTCTTGCAAGTTCACCATGGTCGGGTTAGGTAGGGTATCTGGGTGTGTTCGTCGGATCTTAAATGGTTCCAAATCAAAACTTTCAATTTATATTATCATATTTAAAAATACAAATTCAATAATAAACGTTATAAAGTAACATTAAATGATACCACACAAGTGATAAATTAGTACAATCATTTATAACATCATCAAAATATTTTAAAACAAAAAAAAATAAGATTATCTCTATTTAACTACTACAATAATTTTGATTTCCTAGAGAGATTTTCTTTGACATGTTCATTCAAAATAGTATCATCAAACATATATTGATTTAATTAACAAGTATACAAATGCGAAAGAATATAATATAATAATATTTTTGTTTGATCAATTATTGTATTTAATAATTTCTTATTCTCATGCAATAAATGTATTGTCATATTTCTTTCACTTATCATTCCATCTTTATTTCTATCCACAAATATGTTGGGTGTGAAATCTTCCTCCTCAGCTTTGAACCTCCCGTGTTTCTACTATTCTTGATGGGTAAAATCACAGAGAATATCACCCACGATATAACAACACAATCATGAAAGATTATGAATTCCATGACTCTTTCACACCATTCGTATCAAAATAAAGTTCTTGTCCAACATCCCTATTGTATCCCAATAATTTTTATTAAAGTAATATTATCATTCTTATTAACAAAATTACCGATTATCTACTAATGATTCATGCAACTAACCCCTATTGGAATTTTTCATTTACTTTCAATCATGTTTTTTTATTTTATAATTTCCTCCACCGTAATGCGGCCAAACAATAAAAAAATCAAATTAAGCTGCCAGTGTAATGAGAACATCACTTCATTATCTACAAATTATTTATTTATAATTGAGCAGTCTATAATTAATATATTTTTATATAAAATTCCTAATAATTATAATATTTTAATTATTTCATCTCGTTTAACATTTAAAACTATATTACTTCAAGTATTTGTGTTTCATTATTTTAATGCTACACATATAATATTTCATATATTTTTCAAATATACAATTAAAATCAAAAGTGAGTAAATATATAATTATTATAATGTTTTTCGTTAAATACAATTTCAAAATACATCTTATTTCTATTGTTTGTGACATATTTACTCTATTTGCAGGTTTTCAACTGTTCATTGTAATCACAATGCATAAACGTCTTTCAAACTCACTCAAAGAACATCATCAAAGAGTAAAACGATCAAATACTCTCAAATGTATGAAGGTTACAGATAGATATGTCTTTTTCCCAACATAAAATACATAATATATTTTATGTTATTAAAATACATATTTTTAAAAGACACACAATCCATTCCCATTTTTGCAAAAACCAAAAATACATATTATTACACCCTGACGTACAATCTATGGTAAACTCTATAATGAAACAATACACATCATCCATTCAATTATGTAAAAACCCAAAAACATATTTCATTTTTTTATTATAACCTTTTATTTCAGAATGTTACCGAGAATGTCAAAGCTGATGAGGAAAACTTCACACAGAGCAGTTTTGTGGATAAAGATAAAAATTGAATAACATGTGAAAAGAATATGACAGCACACTCATTACATGAAAATAAGAAATTATTAAATACAATAAATGATCCTGAGTATTATCTATGGTAAATTCTATAATGAAACAATACACACCATCCATTCAATTATGTAAAAACCCAAAAACATATTTCATTTTTTATTATAAATTTTTATTGACGTAGTATAAAGTAGAAATAATAATAGTACAAATCTATCATTATCTAAATGAATAGGCTATGAATCAAGTTTCGGGTAATGTTTTTTCTTGCTCGTACCTAACTAATATAACATCGGATTTCAATTAGTTTGTCCAAACCCAAACTATATTCGAATAATCAAACTCATACCGATGCAATTGAGGTTGATTAATTGAATCTGAGTTTTTACAATGCCCAAATACATTATTGTATTTGGTAGTTTTATTTATTTATCAAAATTTGTTTTAAATGGCTTCTACTTTTTATGGGTATTTGATGAATATTGACGGATATTGATTTCTGCACATAATTTAATTTCGGTGGCACTTGTATCAACCCATAAATATAGTTTATGATAATTGACAAACAAAATTGGTTTAAATAAAAAAATGATAGTTTTTTTATTAAAATTCAGAAGAATAATGGAGAGTGTTTGATCATGCTTAGTGTTACTAAATGATACTGTATCATTAGACTATCTCCATCTATTATCGTAACTAAATTTATTATTTATCTCCCATAATTTTTATATCATCTTTCTTCCGCATTACCCAAACTTATTTAATTAGATGTATTTTAATCATATTTTCTCAAATCAGTACACTAACTTATATATACTTTAATCATATTTTTTGTGTGTAAACTTTGCACTTTATAACTTTGAAATAAGGATTTATAATCTCTATATCAATGAACTTTATGTTAAAAAATATATCAAGGTAAGATTAAATAAAATGATCATGAGGAATTACATAAAAGTAAAGTGATTAATCAATATTTAAATTTCTAAATAAAAAAAAATCACTAAAAGACAAGAAAATACATATATTATAACAGAATTAGTCAAAGTTTACTTAATATCTACATAATTATTGAAAGGAAATATTATCCTGACTGTGAACCCATTGAATATCATCATTTCTTGGCAATCATTGAAACCTACACAATGCTTTAACTTGGACAAATGAAAATCAAATTTCGAATATCAGTTTGTAAATAGAGTAATTATAAAATAAAATGCTGCAATGGAATTCTTTCACCATGTGTCAATATCATGCGGGTAATAATTTACAAAATATATAGTATACATTTTAAAATGAAAGATTCGATCTATTATATAAATAATATATATTTCAGTTCAAAAAAGATATATAATCCCTATATAGTTCTTATCGCCTTTACTATAGTCTCTAAACCATAGACGGCATTGATATTAACGGTATAAAAAGTCAAATATAATATTAATAAAGTTTCCTTATTGTATTTGAACTTATCAACACTAAATAGTTGTTGCAGTTCTTGCTAAAATAAACTAGAAAGATGGCCTCTTTGGCGTTGCATCACAAGGCAAAACCCTTTGTTGGAGTGATATTTGTACAAGGAGCTCTTGCCGGGATGCTTATCATCACAAAAGCATCTCTCAACGATGGAATGAGCAACTACGTCTTCTCGGTGTATCGAAACTTAGTGGCAACCATTGTCATTGCACCGTTTGCTGTAGTTTTAGACGAGTTAGAATACCTTAATTGTAATAACACAGATTAATGAGTTTGATATGATGTTAGATGTGCTTATTGTGTTGTAGGAAGATGAGACCCAAAATGAGTTGGGATCAAAAGAGATTATGATCGATATTCAGAGAGACTTTTTGATAGAAGGATAAAAATTTTTTATTTCAATGTATAATTAAAAAGTGTTAGACCACATATATAGAGATAATTTTATTTAAAATAATAACTGAAAGCATAAAATTAGGATCGGATCTTGACTGTACCTTTGATCTAATCTTCAGGAGATTTATTCCGATTGACTAGACAGCTTCTTCCAACATATAATTCAACATTTTCACATTTGGTGATTACTTCATTTCCAACAAATCCCCCTTGAAGTAATCTCCATTTTTTTTTCATGTTTCATTTGTACTTCTTGTAATTGTGAAGTTTGTAGAGATTTTTTAAACATATCACCTACCTGCACATGGTAACTCGGATCCTTTAGGGATGAACTTTTTTTCTTAAGAATTTCAGATAATTTTGAACTTGGCAGATGAGTTGTAACAATAGAAAAATCTTGAAAATAAGGTTAAAAAACTTCAACTTCAGTGGAACAAAATTCCCCACCATTTTATGCCTTTAGGTTTTTTAGAACGAGATTATGATCTTTTTCTTTGCCATTGATTGATTGTGCATAATTTTTCTGGCATTTCATCCCGCTTTGGAAAGTTATTCAACATCTCATTTTGAGTCATACTTGTCTTTTCGTATTTGCCACAATTTTTCAGAGACCATTTTAGAATATAATTTCCACATGTTGCTTTTACAGATGATATCTCAATACCCCTCAGACAACATATGTTATGATACATATGTTGTCTTCAAAGATGAGTTTGTATCCTTTTTTGCTAAGTTGTACTACACTTAATAAATTAATATTCAAGTGAGGTACCCAAAGAACATCATTGACTAATTTGTCACCATAAGGAGTTGAAATAAGAACTGATCCTTTTCCCTTTGATTCAAGAATTGCTCAATTACCAATTTTGACTTTTGTATCTTTTTCTGGAATAAGAGAATGAAAATATTTTATGTCTGAAATCATGTGACATGAACATCCCGAATCAATGAGTCATCAATTCTCTATGTCTTGAGTTGTTGTTTGATCATATTATGATGTTATGTTTTTTACTGCAAATAAAGTTTCAAATTTTTCTTTCTCATCAACCACATCGGTTGATGCACTTTGATGAAGATTTTGAAATTTATTTGGACATATCTTTTCGATGTGCCATGTTTTTCTGCAATTCTTACAGATTGCATCTGATCTTCTCCAACAATATTTTTCCCAATGAGAATTCTTTTAACAATGAGAACATGGCGGAAATTTACCTTCTGTTCCTTTTTGAAACTTTTCTTTTTTTTTCCATATTTGAGTTTTTCCCCCTCGATCTGAATGATCTTCAACATCATCACTTTCACTGGTTTTTATTTGTGTACTGATAAATGAATTCTCAGATGATGATGGAGTATTCCACAAGACCATCCTGTTTTCTAAAACTTGATACTTTTGCGACAGTTAGAGTTTTATAATCAGGTGAATTTTCAAGAACACTCACCTTTGGTTCGAATCGAGGTAAAACAGTGTGTAGAAGTTTCTTTGCAACTGTAAATTCATCTTTTGTTGCACCCAACATATTCAATTGATTTACCACTTTCGAGATCCTATCCACATATTGTTTGATTGTTTCTGATGTCGTCATTTTAAGGTGCTCAAACTCATGTTCGAGTTTGGTGATTTTGAGCTCCTTTGTAAGGTCATCTCCTTCGAATTCCAGTTTAAGCGTGTCCCATATTTTTTTTGTTGAAGTGAGTCCAAGTACCCTTGGTGATATGAAACGATCCAATCCAGATAAAATAACTACTCTAGCTTGTCCTTTTCTTACTTGTAATTTTTCATGACGTGTTATTTGAGCCAAAGAAGGTGATGTTGGAATTGCATTATTAGAATCCCATTGAACAACCTCTCACAATTTCAATGCTTCGAGATAAGCTTGCATGTGAGCAGCCCATATTTGATAATCCTCTCCATTAAACTTCCATACTGCTCCAGAAGATGTTGCATCCAAAGACATATCGACTTTGTCTGGTTTATAGTTTAGTCTCCCCACTATTGTTTTTTTGAAATAAACCGGCTCCGATACCAATTGTTGGGATAAAAAGAGATGAGAATTGATATTCAGATAGACTTTTTGATAGAATGATAAAAAGATTATATTTCAATGTATGATTAAAGAGTGTTACACCACATATATAGAGATGATTTTATTTAAAATAATAATTGAAAGCATAAAATTAGGATCGGATCTTGACTGTGCCTTTGATCTAATCTTCAGGAGATTTATTCCGATTGACTGGACAGTTTCTTCCAACAGATAATTCAACATTTTCACATTTGGTGATTACTTCATTTCTAACAAATGACACTCGACATTTTCGGAAAGTTTGTGGTTTTAAGTATTCTCATGTAAGAAGGGTTGCTGATATATATTTCATTTGTTTATTC
Source organism: Utricularia reniformis (assembly GCA_009725065.1). NCBI lineage: Eukaryota > Viridiplantae > Streptophyta > Magnoliopsida > Lamiales > Lentibulariaceae > Utricularia > Utricularia reniformis. Next base: position 236,868 of record RWGZ01001117.1, on the reverse strand, counting down.
TGTTTTGAAATTGTTAATTATGATCAGGTCGGTGATCTATATGAACTTTTACTTTCTCGGCATGAAATACACGACAGCCACTTTCACAGGGTCGATGACGAATGTTCTTCCTGCTCTTACTTTCCTATTGGCCATCATTTTCAGGTAACTAGATATTTAAATTACAATGATGATAAATGAGTTAGATAAGTTAAGAGTAAGATGATTTCACTGGATGTAGATTGGAGAAGGTAAAAGTACGGAGCATAAGAAGTCAAGCCAAGATCATTGGGACAATAGCGACTTTGTGCGGGGCAATGTTGACGACCTTAGTACAACATGTGAAAATGTTGAATTAGTCGTTCGAAGAAACAATATAGTTAACCGTAACAAATCTCCTGAGGATTAGGTCAAACGACACGGCCAAGATGCGATCCTAAATTTATAATTTCTGTTATTATTTTGAATAATGTTAGTCACTATATATATGGTCTAACATATTTTAATCTTATGTTGAAATACATCAGTTTGAATAAATCTTTTTATTTCAATTCTTTGTAATCATTTTGTTTTACAGAAGAATAACATAACTCATTTTCTCTGCAATTTCTTTTCAACCGTAGTTGTTCTATCCACTATTATTTTAATCATCACCTATCCTACGTCTTGAATCCAACAAGTGATATTGGAGCTTAAGGTTTTTCAACATGAAAAATACAGAAACAGTGGGGTGGCTAAACTAGTCAACAAAATCTATCAGTATGTCTCTGGATGCAACTTTTTCTGAAGCTGTCTGGAAATTCAATGGAGAAGACTATCCAATCTGGGCTTCTCACATGCAAGCGTATTTAGAAGCTCTAAAGCTTTCGGAGGTCGTTGAGGAAGATACAGAACTCGTACTTCCGAATGCACCATCATTAGCTCAAATCACGAGACATGAAGAATTAATGGCTCGAAAAGAACTGACAAGAGTCGTTATTTTCTATGGTCTTGACATAACCATATCACCAAGAGTTCTTTGATTAACAACAACAAAAACGATATAGAATAAATTGAAGCTCGAATTTGAGGGAGATGATTTCACAAAAGAGCTTAAAATCACAGAGTTGGAACATGAATTTGAACATCTGAAAATGTCTTCATTTGAAAGTATCAAATAGTATGTTGATCGGATTTCAAAAGTTGTCAATCAACTGAATATGCTGGGAGGAAATAAAGATGAGTTCATTGTTGCCAAAAAGTTCATACACATGGTTTTTCCTCGGTTTGAACCAAAGGTAAGTGTGTTGGAAAACTCATCGGATTATAAAAATCTTACTGTGGCTAAAGTATGCAGTTCATTACAATCTTTGAAAAACAGACTGTTCTCATGAGATGCCACATGTTCTGAAATTGCTTTGGTTAGCATAAAGAATATTGCATCTATAGTAGCATCTGCATAAATGAATCAAGGGAGAAAGTTTCAAAATTGGAAAAATAAAAAATCTAGTAGGAAACAAAAGGTAAGTTTTTGTCTTGTTGTCATTGTCAAAAAACATCACATATTTTAAAATATTGCTGGAGCAGGCCAGATGCAATTTGTAGGTTTAGCAGGAAAATTGGATACATTGAGAAAATATGTCCGAATAAATCTCAAACCCCTCAGCAAGCTGGTACTTCTACAGCAGTGAATACTTTTGAAAACTTGTAAACCATGTTTGCAACCGTAAACATTATTGAAGAATGCAACAAATCACCGGTTCAAAATACTGAAGGTTATTGGCTTATTGATTCAGGTTGCAATTGTCATATGGTTTCTGATATTAAATATTTTCACAATTTTGTATATGATGATATCTCAAAAGTAAAGATGGGTAATGAAACAATTATTGAAGCAAAAGTGAAAGACTTAGTTTCTATCAAGACTCCTTTTGTAAATAAAATTGTCAATGAAGTATTATGGGAACCCTCTCTACATTTAAATCTTTTAAGTGTGGCTCAACTTAGTCGAAATGACTACTTATTCGTCTTTGAAAACTCCAGTTGCAATATATTGGATTCTGAAAAAAATCTAATTGCATTGTCATTGTTGATAGAGGAAGCTATATTTAAAAGTTGTCACTCATCAAGTCTGAAATATATGAATATGATAATTCTGCTTCTCTATCTGAAACTCCTCTTCAAATCGGAAGCTTAGCTGAAAATTACGAGTATGTAAATTTGACTATTCAGAACAAGAATCTACAAACATTCATGAAGCTTTAACATTACCATATTGGAAGAAGGCTATGAATGATGAACCAGAAAAATTATGCACAATCCGTGCCGGAGAAAAAGATCAGAATCTCGTTTTAAAGAGTCTAAAGACAAATAATGGTGGAGAATTTTGTTCCACCGAATTTGAAGTTTTTGAAAATAATTTTCAAGACTGCTCTATAATTACATCTCTTATACTCCCATGTTAAAAAATATATGAAATTCTTAAAGAAGAAAGCCACTCTGTAAAGGATCCAGATTACAATTTCCAGGTAATTGATATGTTTAAAAAGCCACTCCAAACCTCTCAACTTCAAAAATCACTGATGAAATTTGGAGTGAAAAATTGAGATTACTTCAAGGTGGAATTTGTTGGAAATGAAGTAATGACCAAATGTGAAAATGTTGAATTAGTCGTTGGAAGAAACAATACAGTAACCGTAACAAATCTCCTGAGGATTAAGTCAAACGACACGGTCAAGATGCGATCATAAATTTATGATTTATGTTATTATTTTGAATAATGTTAGTCACTATATATATGATCTAACATATTTTAATCATATGTCGAAATACATCAGTTTGAATAAACTTTTTTCATTTCAATTCTATGTAATCATTTTGTTTTACAGAAAAATAGCAAAATTCATTTTCTCTACAAATCCTTTTCAACCGTAGCCGTTCTATCCACTGTTATTTTAATCATCATCAATCATACGTCTTGAATCCAACAGCCCCTGCATCCGCCTCCCGTGTGTTGGAGGATGTTGTTAAAAACTCTTCTTAAAACAACAAATAGACTAAAATTTCGAATTAAGGCGGAGAATGAATATAACGAACTTTTCTTATTTCATATCACATTCATCCTAATCTTAAACATTACAATAATTCATGTTTATAGAAATCCTAACCTAAAGAACTTACTAAACTAAAAGACATGACTTTTCATAAAAGTCATAACCTTTCATATAATAAACCAACATTAACTTCTAAACTATACTTTTCATTTATCTAAACTTTATTTTATTATCTTAATTTCCTAATTCAAGTTGACATTTCAACATCATCCCCTAAACTTGAATTTATCATTCTTCAAGCCTTTCGTAACTTCGATCTTCAAGCAGCGAATCATCGAATTTCACATCATCTTTATAGACCATCAATAAAACATGACATTCTTTGTCTTACTAATCTTCAACAAATAAATTCTTCTCATTTGCAGTATTGTTGCATTCCCTTGCAAAATGACCTAATTCATGACAAGAATAACACTAAACCTTAGACTTGTCAAATTTTCGAGAATTAGAGGAGCTCCATTCTTGTCCTCTCACATCATGTAAGAAAGAGGGTTATTATATATATATGTTATTTTTGCTGATATATATATATCTGAGTAGTGATTATTAGGCCTGTGATAGATATGAACTTCTATTTTCTGGGCATGAAATTTGCAGCATCCATGACCAATGTTCTTCCTGCTCTTACTTTCCTCTTGGCCATCATTTTCAGGTAACTAAATAACTGTAATCTGGTGGAATCGTCCGTTTGTATGTTAAATATTTTGAATGCCTTTTCTTAATATAAAAGATAAGGATGTAGGTTGGAGAAGGTAAAACTAAGGAGCATGAGAAGCCAAGCCAAGATAATTGGGACAATAGCGACCGTGTCTGGGGCAATGTTGACAACTTTAGTAAAAGGTCCCGACATCGGCCTCCCATAGACAAGGAGTACAAACCCTAATGTATTGGAACCCCAAATTTCAATAAAAGGCGTCATTTTAATCACGATTGCATGCACAAGTTGGGCTTCTTTCATGATCTTACAAGTAATAAATCTCATCACACAATAACAATATTATTTTACTTATTGAAAACTATTTTGGAATTTTGGATGTAGGTGATGTTTCTAGCTTTAAACAAATATAAGCTTACAATGTAATAGAACGAACAAACTTTATTATCGAACAAGAACAGCAAACAGAATTCTCGGCAAAGCATTACAGTGAACAAGATGAACTTAAATAAAACAACAAAGACATAATTTAGGCAACTAGCAGATTAGATGCTTTATTGGACCACATAATCCTCATCTTCCAAATGATAACTTCAAACAAAAATACGGATATCAATTTATCTTCAAGATAGCATATTTGGAGGCTCATATTTAGTTAATTCATCAATCCCACATTTCTTTCTATTTTCCATGTTGATGGAGTCACTTTTACTCTCAACAGCAGGTACTCAGACATGCTAAGTCACTGGTCCAGGTTCCTCTCGTAGGTCCTCTATTAATTCCTCCGGTTGATTTGATGTCAATGTCGTGGCTAAGGTTGCTATTCGAGCTGCTACTGATCCGGTGCATTGTTGATGTTTTTGGTATTCTACCACACAACCAACGAACTTAAATTTGGCAATTCATCATTTTCAGTATTAGACTTATGCCATGCTCTATGAACAGTGAATAAATATATTAATATAGAATATATATAAGGAGAAAACATTGTTGTCATGATTACTGTATTCTATTTCTCCAACAAACAGAAAATGTTAAAATCATAAAAAAATATTTTTACTAACTTCATGTCAAATATCATATGCTTGTTTGATACGGGCTTTTATTTGGATTTATTTAGAAAAATTAAGATATAAAGTTTGGAGTGTTTTTTTGTAAGCAAGAAAAATAAAGATTAATAATTTATATATTAACAAATGATATATTTTCTTTAGTTTAATAATTTAATTTACTTTATTATTATAATATATGATTTATCTGCTATGCAGTCTATTTTAAAATATTGATTATAACATAATATGTCCTGTGATATATTACAAAACTCTTTTGTCAAATTAGTGATCATCAATAAATTGATATAATCTACATAATTTATTTCTTTTATTAGTTGGCATTTATGATGATGTTAAGCATACACAATGTTTAACGTATACACTATGACCGAGTTTTTGTTGGTATTGCGGGCAAAAAATAATTAAATAGTTGGTCGAATATATTATATTTTTAAAAAAATATAAAGAATATATCTTTCCGTTCAATAAAATAGAAATAATATATATATAAGGTTCTTATTGCCTTACGATAGTCTAAAACATTATAATAAACCATAGACACCATGAATGATAACTGTATACAAAGTCAAAATAAATAATTTTCATTTTTGTATTTGAATGTGCCAATGATAAATATACAGCGCTTGTTCTTGCAAAAATAGACTAGCATAGAGTGTAGGAAGATGGCGTTGCTTGACAAGGCGAAACCCTTTCTTGGAGTGATCTTTTTACAGGCAGCTCTTGCCGGGATGCTTATCATTGCAAAAGCAGCTTTCAATGATGGAATGAGCAATTACGTTTACTCCGCATATCGTAACATAGTGGCGACTATCGTCTTTGCACCTTTTGCCGCAACTTTAGACACGTTAGATATTTTGTTATTGTAATATCATCAGATATAAATTGTGTTTATTGTGTTGTAGGAAGATGAGGCGCAAGATGACACTCTCCATTTTTGGAAAAATTGTGATTTTAAGTATGTTAATGTAAGGCGCCCGAGATCCTCTAAAATTTTAACTCAAGGATTAAAATCTGCAATATATATATTACTTCACTATGATTTGAATGGATTAATTATGATTAGGCCTGTGATCGAGATGAACTTCTACTTTCTCGGCGAGAAATACACGACGTCCACTTTCACAGCATCGATATCCAATGTTCTTCCTGCTCTTACTTTCCTCTTGGCCATCATTTTCAGGTAACTTTGATATAATCATAAAATATTTTGATACCTCAAAATATATTTGAACAAAAAAATAATGAATAGAGGATGTAGGTTGGAGAAGATAAAGCTAAGGAGCATCCGAAGCCAAGCCAAGATCATTGGGACAATCGTGACGGTGTGTGGGGCGATGGTGACGACTTTAGTACAAGGTCCCAACATGGGTCTCCCATGGACAAAGAGTACAAACCCTAACGTATTGGAAGGCAAAATTTCAATAAAAGGCGCCATTTTCATCACCATTGCATGCACCTGTTGGGCTTCTTTCATCATATTACAAGTAATAATATATAAAACTCTCGTCACACAATCATAATCATAATAATATTTTTTTTTATAATTATTGAATAATAATATATTTGCAGGCAGTGACACTGAAAACTTATCCTACAGAATTATCATTAACCGCATGGATTTGCTTCTTGGGAAGCTTAGAAGGAGGGGCTCTTGCGCTTGTTATGGAAAAGGGAAACCCGATGGCATGGTCAATCAAATGGGATATTAAGCTTCTTGCTTATGTGTATGGTGTAAGAAAAGGATTTGAAATTGACAAGTTTTGATGTTTATAAGGTTGTGTTGTATTGTGTTGTGTTGCACTTTGCAGGGGGTACTTTCTTCTGGATTGACATTTTATGTACAAGGAATGGTTATGAAGGAAAGAGGTCCTGTTTTTGTCACTGCCTTTAATCCTCTTGCCACCGTAATTGTCGCCCTATTATCCTCATTCATTCTCGCGGAAAAAATGTTTGTCGGGAGGTATTATATATATATAAATATATATATTGATTTGTTTATATAATTTATTTGTTTTGAATTGTAGGATTTCGGGTGGTGTAATAATTATAATCGGACTTTATTTCGTGGTTTGGGGTAAAAATAAAGACTACACACCCAATTGCAACATCCAAAACCAGCAGCTGCCGATCCCATCCATAGAAGAAGGTGTTGTAATTCCAAGTCAATAGATGATATTTACCTAAATGTCCCTGTACTCCGAGTAATACTTATATGTTTATACAAAAGTTTTATTGCAAGTTCGGGTTTGGGTAGGGTCTAGTCGGATCACACAGAAATCAATTGTATCATTATTGTTCGGAACTATCATATACCCAAGATAGGCTTATTTGACTAGACATACGGATACCTAATAAATTCGGGTTCATATACAAAAATTGAAGGAAATATGATTCATGAAATAAAAAATTAATATTAATTCTCATAAAAAAATTACTTTTATGTATGATGAAAGTGAGACGGACGAATTGCTTCTATTGGCTGATCAGTTTTAATTGATCATTACATTTTAAATGTAGAAAATTACCGCATTGATTATCAATGTTTAAAATAGTGTAAAAACGATATTCCCAAAATTTGTAAATTGCATGAGAAGCCCCGAAATTTCAAAACCGTTCAAGAATGACCCTCGAGTAAATAATAGCGGTTTTCGTCTTTTTTTGTATAAGTGGTTTTGATAATTTATGAGTTATTTTTAAAATTTAGAGACGTAGTCGTTACATTTTTTCAAGATTAATGGGTTAAATACAAATTATTGAGACGTTTAAAATATTAACGAGTATAAGGGTCAAATATAAACGGTTTTTAAAGTTCGGGAGCTAACCATGCAATTTTTAAACTTTGAGAACATGATGTTTACAACATTTAAATGTTGGGGGATCAATGACGCGCATTATATCAATTTCAGGGTTTTATATTCAATTTAAAAACTTTGAGAGCACTGTTTTTACACTATTATATAGTTTGGGGGCTATTTACAAATATAACTTATTTTAAATGATACCCCTATTTATTTGTGAATTCTTTTAATAAAATCATAATTTATATGTTAAAAATATATTTTATCAAGATCAGGACGGGACCACCACATTTGTAATAAATAATTTTACTAAAACCCTATCATAATTATCGTAAAGTACATCTCATTGCAATTTTGAAAAGCTAAAGAAAGTATGTCCAAAATGTTACTTAGACACCCACCTCCATTCAGGAATGTCTCAACATCACTATTGACTTTTTTGTAGGTTTTCTATGAAAGATTCGATTTATTATATAATAATATATTTAGTTGTGATCGCCTTAACTATAGTCCCTAAAACATATAAAAACCATAGACACCATTGATATTAACGGTATAATAAGTCAAATGAAATAGTTATTATATAATAATATATATTTCAGATCATATATATAGTTGTGATCGCCTTAACTATAGTCCCTAAAACATATAAAAACCATAGACACCATTGATATTAACGGTATAATAAGTCAAATGAAATAGTTATTATATAATAATATATATTTCAGATCATATATATAGTTGTGATCGCCTTAACTATAGTCCCTAAAACATATAAAAACCATAGACACCATTGATATTAACGGTATAATAAGTCAAATGAAATAGTTATTATATAATAATATATATTTCAGATCATATATATAGTTGTGATCGCCTTAACTATAGTCCCTAAAACATATAAAAACCATAGACACCATTGATATTAACGGTATAATAAGTCAAATGAAATAGTTATTATATAATAATATATATTTCAGATCATATATATAGTTGTGATCGCCTTAACTATAGTCCCTAAAACATATAAAAACCATAGACACCATTGATATTAACGGTATAATAAGTCAAATGAAATAATTATTATATAATATTGCTAACAAAAATTCCCTTTTGTATTTGGGGAACATATCAACAATAAATACATAGCTCTTGTCTTGTTGTTGCTAAAATAAAGCAGCAAGAGTGTAGAATTATGGCTGGTTTGGCTTTGCTTCACAAGGCAAAACCATTTCTTGGAGTGATATTTCTACAGACATCTCTTGCCGGGATGCTTATAATCGCAAAAGTAGCTCTCAACGATGGATTGAGCAACTACGTCTTCTCCGTATATCGCAACATAGTAGCAACCATCGTAATTGCACCTTTTGCGGTAGCTTTAGACAAGTAAGAAAACGATCTTTGTGACATTACTAGTAATGGGTTTCGTCTAATGTAAATTGTTTAATTGTGTGGTAGGAAGATGAGGCCCAAAATGACACTCTCCATATTTGGAAAAATTGTGGTTTTAAGTATTCTCATGTAAGAAAGAGGGTGATTATTGTTGGAGTTTGAAGGGTTTCAAACAGAGAGTAACGAGCACAGATGAACTCAGGCAGAGTTTAGTTATCTTTATCTTTAGCTTTATCTTTATCTTTATGAATTTGTAACTAGTATTCAATGTAAGCTTGAACAAATTCCTTTAGTTTTAAGAAGCTGCCGTTGATGAAAACAAAACAACAACTTAATACATTTTCAGAACATCAGAGTATTTCAAAACACATGAGAAAAGCTCAACAACAATTTAGAAAGTTTCCTAAACATGCACACATAACATGATAATTAATTATTTCCTCACTTGATAGTTGCGAAGCGGATATTCAGCAACACTTTTAGCTTTAAGATTCAGCCTAAGAGATTCTGATTTTGTAGATTTCCAAAATCAAGTAAGCATGGTTTTGATAAAGTCTTAATTTCAATAATTATATATATATGTTATTTTTGCTGATATATATATATCTGAGTAGTGATTATTAGGCCTGTGATAGATATGAACTTCTATTTTCTGGGCATGAAATTTGCAGCATCCATGACCAATGTTCTTCCTGCTCTTACTTTCCTCTTGGCCATCATTTTCAGGTAACTAAATAACTGTAATCTGGTGGAATCGTCCGTTTGTATGTTATTTTGAATGCCTTTTTTTAATATATAAGATAAGGATGTAGGTTGGAGAAGGTAAAACTAAGGAGCATGAGAAGCCAAGCCAAGATAATTGGGACAGTAGCGACCGTGTCTGGGGCAATGTTGACAACTTTAGTAAAAGGTCCAGACATCGGCCTCCCATGGACAAGGTGTACAAACCCTAATGTATTGGAACCCCAAATTTCAATAAAAGGCGTCATTTTAATCACGATTGCATGCACAAGTTGGGCTTCTTTCATGATCTTACAAGTAATAACAAGTCTCATCACACAATCACAATATCATTTTACTTATTCAACACTATTTTGCAGGCAGTGACACTCAAAACTTATCCTGTTGAATTATCCTTAACCGCATGGGTTTGCTTCTTGGGAAGCTTAGAAGGAGGAGCTCTGGCTCTAGTTATGGAAAAGGGAAACCCGACGGCATGGTCCATCAAATGGGATATTAAGCTTCTTGCTGTTGTCTATAGTGTACGTAAAATATTCATATTGTAAAAATAAGATGACTTATCATTTTCAAAATTGTTGTGTTGGAGGGGGTGCTTGGCTCGGGAATGACATTTTATGTACAAGGAAAGAGGTCCTGTTTTTGTTACTGCCTTTAATCCTCTTACTATGGTTATCGTCGCCTTATTGAGCTCATTCATTCTAGCTGAAAAAATGTTCTTCGGGAGGTACATACATATATACTCATTTTAATTATCATTGACTCTTGTTTTTATAATTTATTTGTTTTGAATTGTAGGATTGCGGGTTCTCTAATAATTGTAATCGGACTTTATTTCGTAGTTTGGGGTAAAATGAAAGACTACAAACTCGATGATAACATTGGCAAACAACAGCTTCCAATCAAACAATCACCTGATAAAGATGTATCGATAGAAGATGTTGAAATTACAAATCAAGGATAATAATGCTATTATTGAATTTAATTACTTATATAATGTCTTTCAAAGACTAATTATATATGATTGGAAACATTAAAATATCACTTTTGTAATAATATTGAAAAATAATAATAATTTCAACATAATGTAAAAAATAAATTTAAATAGAATCAAGAGAATTATAAATGAATAAGTTTAAAACAACTAATAATGCAGGACCTGCTGGTAATACAAAAACCCGGTTCCAAGGTATTATTGAAAAATAATATTTTTTTTTTATATTTGTAAAAAATCCCACAGATAGATACCGATTTTAGTCGTCTGCGTGCCCTTAGAATTTCTCAGATCAAAATCTATTTTCTTCGACTTTCGCTGGGGTTGCAGTTTGTCTGATTGAGAAGATGAAGGCCGTTTCTCAAGATTTTCAGGTATTTGTGCGGTGCCCCGATCTCAAAATCTCTTCAATCGCTCTAAATTTTCAAAACCCTATTCCTGATTACACTATTTGCGATCTCAAATCATCGATTCTACCGACGTCTTTGATGTCTTCAAGATGTTCGTTTTTCTTCACCCTTAATGGGAAATTAGTTTCCGATTCCACTCCCTTGTTCGGGAAATCCCCTGTTGCCCCTTTCTCCACGCTTACCCTCAACGTTCGTTTCCGCGGTGGAGGCGGGGATGGGGGTGCGACCGGTGCTGAGTCTCGTGATTGTTATTTGAACATGTACGCCGTCAAGAAACCAGATAAGGTGGATCCGAATGAGGTACGTCTTTCCAAGTGTATAAACTGTAGTTTATCAAACGAGCCATTGAGGAGCCCTATTGTTATAGATAAGTTGGGGAATTTGTTCAACAAGGAAGCTCTTGTTGAGGGTTTGTTGAAGAAGAATTTGCCTCGTGAGTTTGGGTATATTAAAGGTCTGAAAGATATGATATCTGTTAACCTAGCTGAAATCCCTGCATCTGGAGAAGGCAGCGGTGTGGCAGTGAAATTTCATTGTCCCATAACTGGATTGGAATTTAATGGGAAGAACAAGTTTTATGGGATAAAAACTTGTGGGCATGTTATGAGTGCAAAAGGTTTCAAGGAGGTGAAATCTTCAGCTTGTTTGGTTTGCCTAAAGGAGTTTGTAGAAAGTGATAAGATTGTCATAAATGGAAACGATGAGGAGGTTAAAGAGCTGTGGAAGAAGTTGATGGAGGAGAAGGCTGGTAGAGTAGTAGACAATGGCAAGAAAACAAGCAAGTGTAAAAATGGATTGATTGGACAAAAGCAGCATAGAATTGAAGGAGATGAAAATGGATCAAGTAAGAAGTTCAAGGCAACTGAATTAGCTCCTCCAAATGCTACAAAAGAGGTTTATGCTTCGATTTTTACGTCTTCGAAGAAGTCGCATATTAAGGAGACGTATATGTGCAGATCATTGCCTCTTGGTCGTAACTAATGAGGAATAGTTGGTGCTTTGTTTTCTCTTATGTTGGTGTGGGGTTTACAATTTATGTATGCATCCTTGTTCTTTGTCAATTAACTTATCAGACAACAAATTAAATAAGAATTATCCGTTAAGAAATTGTACAAGTGCTTGGCATTATCGATAGTGATTAGGGCAAAAGAATACAAATTGTTTAAGTAATAAAAAGTAGATAATTGATGTTTTAGCAAGAAGCACCAGTGGTCTAGTGGTAGAATAGTACCCTGCCACGGTACAAACCCGGGTTCGATTCCCGGCTGGTGCACGTCGAGCGGTGACGAAATCTGTACTTCATGTGGATTTGGGTCCGCAGTTTCGTCCTTGTGGACGAAAATATCAAGTGCATCCGAGCTCATTTTTCCTGTTTTATAATTTTACAAAAACTTCGAGTGACAACTATTTTTTCCTTTAAAATAAAACAAACAAATCATCATGTTTACTACAAACCAAACCTTAGGACATTAATCACACATAGTCTGATTAATGTAATTCGACCGGTTCACTCATCTTTTTTGTGTGGTGGAATCAAATTTCACAATTATGGGTAATTGGTTGGCGCCCAACTTGTGTAATTTCACAAAACATGAAAACATGTGTGCCTACTAATGCTACAAGAGAGTTTTATACTACTTACCATAATGACACAGACGTCCAAATCGACTGCAAACTATTCTTCCTACAACACCATCCATAATTTACCTCTTTCTCGACTTTGCAGGTCCATATTTGCTCGATTTCCGCTTCGTCGAAACAGCAGGGGACAACACTTCATGTTCCAAACCCAAAGTAACATCAGTTTCCATGACAACGGGGACGTCTTCCATGTGGACAAGATCACATTCACCTTCAACATCATTAGTGTTTGAACGATTCTTCACTCCCTCGTGTTTGCTGATCTTTTGCGTGGTAGTAGGCATGCTGGTAAGTGGTAACAACAACGGGATCAGAAAACTGGCAAAAATAAACTATCTTTGTTAGAATAATTGTGCTTTTCACCTGAACGATGAACCATTTATAGCAATAGGATTTTCAGCAGCCTCCACTCTTGGTTCATCTATTGCAATTGAGTCTGCATCTGCGGCATCAAAAATAGATGAAGCAAGTGTGCCATGTAAAAATATATAACGGATTCCAACTCAAAAATATATATATCGCAACTTATTATATATGAATATAATTTCTCGAATTGGGAACTTCCGAGATGTGCTCTTGAAAAATAAGTTCATAGGTAAGGAGGACAAAATGGACTACCCGTATGGTTTTCATCAGTATTCATAGCAGCGTCTGGATTGGCTGCAGCAGTTTCAACATCAGCCCGAATAGCTTCTGGATCCTGTAATATCATATGAAAAGTAAGTAGACTTTCATGCTGGGTTACACATGCCATTATATCATCTGCTACAAGATTATGCATTAACGCCAATAAAATGGTCATTTTAAAACCAACCTTAGAGTTGGCAGTTGTATTGCAAGGAAATACTTCATTATCTATATCAACTGCTCTTGACTCCAACGCTAAAATGTCAATAAACATGATACATTATATTAGGAACGAAAACACTAAGGACCATTTCGAACAATGAATATTTCAAACTAAACAAACACCTGCAAGAACAGATCCGGAGCTCATTTCAGCATCCAACTGTGCATTGATTGGGTTCATTCTATTCCAAGTGTCAGATTCAACCATTTTCTCCCCGCTATCCAATAATATTTTTCCAGTTTCTAAAGATTCATGAGCAAGTGCCAGGGAGAATGATACAGGATCCACTTTAGAAGATGAAGCACGCAATACAGCATCAATGGCCTTTGACCGGACCCTCCTCTTCTCTTCCTCAATATTCCAGGAACCAGAGGCAAGATAACTTCGTTTAAGCATATTCTAAACCCAGTGAAGCAAAAAAAAGGATGTGAATACAATATAACTGAAAAAACGTCACAAAACATTCTGTGGGTGAGCAAGACACACATAATATTTTATTAATTATCTAGATACACAGGTATTTCAAAGAAAAAAAATCACCTACAACAAAATGAACTGGATGTTTCAATAAATTAAAGAAGACAAAAAGAACAAAGAAAAGCAAAGAGAATAAATTAGAGAATAACAACTTGAGGAAAAATAAACCAGCAGATACACAAAGATAAAAACATGCAAATTATAATATACATAAGATAGTACCTTAGACGAAGAAAAGGAATCATATCCAAATGAACGAGTTGTCCCTTCTTTGAAAAATGTCTTTGTTGTTGCCAATGGAGTTTGCAATCCAGCATGCCCTGTAGGAGATGTCCAAGGTGCCCTGTCCTTCATATAAGATCTAGCGACACCCACAGGAGAACCCTCTCCATGTTTTGCCTGTTTTGGACAACGCATCATATGGCATCATGTCAAATAAAATTGTCTTAAAGATCATCAGAGGGCTTCTAAAAATTAAAGACACAAAAGAGAACATCGACAGCAAATATAAACAGGATGCATACGTGTTGACAATCAAAATAACGACAGGACAAACCAACTGACTGAAGCACATGAGTTGGCCCATAATCAAGGCAACATTAGAAATAAAAATACCGGCATTAAACAAAGCAATAGGATAATAGCGAACATGATCAATGCCAGGACTGCTACAATTAGTGTTCCCACGAGCCAAAGTTTCAGCAGATGTTGAACCCACTCTCTTATCTTGAAACCAACTTTTAGCCTCCTGAATAACTTTTTCATAGATATCAGCATCATCTACCCATAAGTTCAGCTCCATTAGTGAATGGATATTTTTCATTAGCCAAAATTTCAATTTTCTATGGCCATTACCTTGATTAATTGCATTTACAGGAATGTCACTGAATAAATTTATATCCTGTGCTTCCACTGAGCAGTCCACAACCCGTGATTTTAGAATTTTAGTTAACCTATCACATTCTTCCCTGCATAATATGGAAAATAAATATATTCAGATTCTAAAGCAATTAAGCATAAGAATTGATTGGCATTAAACATAGAAAATTAATATGGTTCGCCATGGAAATTACAGTTCGCTGACTCTCTAGATTCACTAAGTTTCAAATGGTACCCAGTAACATCAAACTTTTTTTTTCCAGCTGATAGTTCACACACTTCTCCAAGCAATAGATGTTTAAAGAAGAAATGGCTAGTTCATAAGATTAGCAACACCATATTCATGATTGTGAAGTTCAGCAAAAAACTGATCAGTGACCGCAAGTGAGTGAAGCTAAAGACAAAGGGTTGAAATAATATTGAAAAAAAAGTTTGACCTCGTGGTTCATTCATTACCTGGAAAAATTCTCTTGCACAATAAGCTTCTCAATTAACTGTTTGGTTTCAAACCCATGAAACCTTTGTGATGGTGTTGCATTTTCCTGACATAAAATCAGGAATTAAATATTTAATATCTTAAACTGAAATAGTATTTGTTTTCTTATTTATGAAAAAAAGCTTGAAATTTTTTATAAAATATTATTTCTATGCCACAATGATAAAGTGGAAGATTCACCAAGCTCGATTTTGTTGTGATGTTTATGATGCAGTAAACTGATTACACACTACCTTACTCAGTACATTAGATCCAGGCTGCCCCTCACTGTTAGCAGCATCATTTGCTAAGGAATAAAGTGAAAGATAAATCAGTAGATGAAATAGGAAACCGTGCAACA
This sequence comes from Utricularia reniformis, assembly GCA_009725065.1. Classification (NCBI taxonomy): domain Eukaryota; kingdom Viridiplantae; phylum Streptophyta; class Magnoliopsida; order Lamiales; family Lentibulariaceae; genus Utricularia; species Utricularia reniformis. Next base: position 221,054 of record RWGZ01001117.1, on the reverse strand, counting down.
GAATTCCAATCTAAGGATAAATGGAGAGAATTTGAGGAAGTAAAGCTGTGAGTAGTTAGAACTTATAAAAGACTGTAAGCACATTATAACATAATCATTGGGTTAATGCAAATTTTCAACATTACTCCCATCTTCCCATTTCCCTACTAGTTTAAATATCTATTATGAAATAAAGCAATTCCATTAAAAAAAAGTAAGGCATCTCTATGCGAACTAGTAAACTACGAAATGCAGCATAAGCTAAGCACGCCATATCCATGATGACTTCAGTCTCCAACCTAGCAAAGCTTCCTTCTTATAAAGATACTATGTGCGAAGTCTTCAAGCAAACAATAATGTTAAGCCCATGCCACATTTCGAAACAAAATAAAGCCTTAGCCAGAAACTGGGGAACGGAATGACAAGCCCAAACCTGAAGCGTCGCCCTCGTCCTCGGATGACGAAGAGTCGGAATCGGAGAAGATGGAGTTGATAATTTTACCAGCACCAGAAGCAAGCTTTCGGGCTGAGGGAATAACAATACCCTTAAACCAACTAGGGTTCTCCGGAGGGCGATCGTACGGCTTTGTAGCAATTCGCTGCTCCCTGCGGTTAGAAACCACCTTTCCGCCAACATTCGGCTGAGACATCACACCATTTTGCGGGAAGCGATAAATTCAGATGGAAATAACCAGAATTCGTTGACTTCGGCGTCGATTGTCCGCTTCCGGGTTCAGGATTCGCATTTCATTACCCGATTTCGACGGAAGTAATTTTTTCTTTCTTCAAGCGGTTATTTTACAGTTTCATACAAATTTATTACATATTATACAAATGTCGTTTCCATTTATAAAATAATATTAATATTTATTTGAAAAATGAGTATTAGGTTATGTGATATATTGTTTTGATAAGTCTAATATGTGATTAGACTATAAATTAAAAATAATAACAGAGGATTAATTTTACTTTGAATTTAATGATTTTGAAAAACAAGACAACATTGAATTTAATTAACTATTGAAATTAGTTATGGAAATTAATTGAATTGTATAAAGTATTTAATCAAATGGAATTGATCGTTTTAAAATTTAAAGTCAAAAGTTTGCGTGATTACAAGTTACAATTATGTTGATTCGATGTTAAATAGAGTTTCATCACATCTATATAATTTTAAAAATAAGGGGATGTCACAACTAAAATTTCATTGGGAAAGCGTTCAAATAATGTTGTTTTGAATGCTAAATAGCATTTAATTACGTAATCTCTAATAGGTCATTTTTTAGTCAATGCCAAATAGCATTAAATCACAAGTAAGATAAAAAAAACTCATCAATCAGGCATACCATATACATTTTAATTTCATATATTAATATCCATTATAAAATCTCACAACCTTGTGTGTACCAATTTAATCATGTCAAGTAATGATAACCGAATTGCCATACAAATACATAAAGAGAGATATGTGGTTATATTGTCTCCGGATCAAACAAAATAAATAGAGATTAATATAAAATACAATGAATATGAAAATTATACTAGTAAAATGATTTGATATATTTAGTACAAATAATTATGTAATTATTTTTTATTACTATATATGTTTCTTGACTTTTTATTATGTAATTAACATAATAATAAAAGTAATATATAAAAAGTTTATTACAAAAATATAAAGGACCACTAGGTAATTCAACAATCCATGGTGATTTTGGCCTATAAATAGTAAATACTAGTTCATTCTTACCCCGTAACACAAACATCTTCAAAAATGGCTTCCAAAGCACCACTCATGCCCATTTTCTTCTTTGTGCTACTTCTAGCATCTTCTCAAGTGATGGCTAGAGACTCCCCTAGTGCATGTAAGTCAATTCTCGTTATACTTGTATTGAATGATTTTGTTTCATATAACTATCATATTTTATCGTTTCCAGCGCCTATTGGACCAGCGCATCTTGTCGTACCCAACACTCAAGGTGCATATTGTCGTACATAGCGTACTGCTAATATAATTGGCACTCATGTTATAATTTTCGTACAGCCCAACAAGGTAATGGCATCTCTCTTGCTCCTACACTTAGGAATTGAACTTGGTGAAGCATAGTAGTAATATCCCATCTATGTCATGATCCATGTTGTAATTAATAATATGTAATAAAAATGGATGCTAATTCTATTTACTGTCGTGTGTTGTAATAATAATATGGTTGTTTGTGATTATATGCATAGGTTGGTATGGTGTGTTTAATTGTGGCATTTCTTAAAAATTTGGATTAAATTAACACTATATGAATTAATCATACATTAAACAAAATACACTTCTCACCTACATTTTAAAACCAGCATTTTTTTTAACCGAAAAACTATGATTTAGTAAGAACCTGGTCAAACAGTAAAATATTTAAAAGATCTCAATCTTTGTAGAATATTTACAAAACATTTAAGTTATTTTCTTAGATCCATAAAATAAGGCCAATAAAAAATTTCATCAAATATATTTTGAGTGATACAACCTTTAGATACATATGTCTAGAAAAATAATAAAATCCTTATATTTTGTGTTACTGATAAATTATTAGAGATTATTCAACAAAATGGATTTGAATAAAATAAATCTGTCTTCTCCAAATAATTAGAACATAAAATTAAATCTAGGTATGAGGTGTGGAAATTTATTAACTAATTCCACCAAATTGAAAATTTAAATTCTTTACCACCATTTCAACGGTCATGAGACTTTAGGAATCATCCTCAACTATCAAGGGGTTTCAAGGAGGACGGGACGGAGAAGAAGAAAACCTAGAGATCCAAGCCGCGCAAATGAACACATAGAAACGTGCAAAATTGAAACTTCACTCAGAGACAACCAATTCGAAGCAATTTACATTAAAAATACCAATTGCTGTTTGAAAACCTAGTTTCTCACAAATGCGGGTGATGATGATTCCACTATAGGGTACATGAATTGGATAATATTAAAATGAGTGAGATTTAATCAAAATATTATAATATTGTTAATTTAAATAACATTTGAAAAATCAAAATATTATATACAAAATTCAAATAAATTATAAAAAAATTAAAAGAATCATATTTCTTGTTTATTGTTTATGTATTATGATATTTTTGTCCACCGAAATCGGATAACAGTTAAAATTTGTTGGATCAAAATGTTGATGTTGATAATCGATTGATATTAATGAGTTCGATCAGTATTAGTGACCAATCATCATGGCATAGAAACTAACGATTCCGGAGATCGGATGACGATAGACTTAGTCGGTCGGGAGGACTGACTTGCATGAAGAGAAACTTGTGATACAGGATTTGCTTGTCCAATTGGTATCGAGGATAAGATCATATTCATTTAGAGAATATCGTACAGATTTATTGGAAATCTTCCGAATATTTGGTAACATAATCATGTGAATATTATAAAATCTTTTATAAGTTTACAATTATGACACTAACATCTTCTATTACATGTCATGTAATTGATAAGGTATATTATGGATATAATTTTTATAGTTCCTTAGAGATAACCAAGTTCTAATTTTTTCAATATTAGATTTTGATCGTGGTTGGTTTTTATTTACTTTGGAATTGTCACATTAAAATTATTGTATTTTATTTGTTATTTTTTACAATTCTCGATTCTTAATTATAATTGATTTTGTACGTAGTCACAACACAAAATTGCTAATTTTTTCGAATTACTTTTGTCATTCACTTGTTGATGTCTATTATTTTATTACATTTAAAAATGTCAAAGCATGTGGGGTCACAAACCAGTATGCAAGTACTGCATATTTTAGTTATAAAGTCGTTGGGTTGAATAATGAAATAAAAGCTGTAACCAAGATGTTTATATTATATTTTTATTTTTAAAATACTTTGCAAATTTAAATTATAAATTGTAGATATAGCTTATTCCAGTTGATATATATATATATTGAAATGTGAAGTAAGTATTTTTATATTTCAATGGCCACTTGAAATCATTTTATATTAAAAGAGGTCATTTTTAATATAGTTTTACTTGAATCTCATCTTTTCAAATATTCTTGTAATTCGGGTTCAGATCATTTTTTTCGGTCTTATTGAAGGAGGCGGGATTACCCAACTTTACCCCAAAAATGACGATTGATCATTGTTTTTTCAAGCCAATATTTGTTTATAATACAAGTTTATTTAATTCCACATATTATAGTACATATTACTATATAAACATAATGTTTTGAGTAGATAATAGACTAATGCACATATAATAACTATTTATTACCCATTGTTAACAAATTATTTATGTCTATGTAAGGGTAAAAATCTTTGTTGTCAAAACATATTGCGTGGACTTTTAAAAGATAAATAAAAAAGTATCTTGAAAGCATCGCCCCTCACTAATTTTATTCTATAAATATAAGATAATTAATTGATGGTCAAGTACACTAAAAATGGGTTGTAAATCAGCTATATTTATGGGATTTTTTTTGGTTGTGTTGCTTCTTATTTCTTCTCCGACCAGTATCACCGTCACGGCCACCCCCAACTCCGATCATCCACCACGTAAGTCTCAATTTGTTAAGTTTGAGTTTATTCTCACTTTATGACATTAATAATTCACTTATTGATTTATTTTCCCTAGCCATAATCCTCCCGTCTATTATCATCAGAGATCAAATTAAGCGCAATCCTCAGCCACCTAATGTTCCGTCGCAACCTCTAAATTGATACTGGATATGCCTCCTTAAGAATGCTACAAATTACAATCCACGTTCAAGTTATATAATAATGAACGATGTTAATCTGTCGTCTATCGTACAATTTATTCTTTGTTTACATTTTTGAATTTGTATTTGTTTTCCTCATTTGAGAAAAACTGCAAGTTGAAAGATGTGTGCAAAGTAACTTGTATTTTGTGTTGTAATAAAAGTGGATTTAATATTATATGGAAGCATCTCTCATGTGTTTCGACCTTAATTTTTTCAAATCACAATTTACTGTTCAAACAAGATGTATCATCATTGCAATTTAAGAAATAAAGCTAATAATATGATTATAATTATTATATTATATATATATTAGTATATTAATATTTTTACATAAATCATGATCCGTATACTATAATTATACAACACATATAAATTCAAATTCATTAAATTCGTTAAATCTCAATTTTAAAAAATTGAACCAAACAATGCTATTATTTTGGACCTAATTTCAATTTTAAATGGCTTGTTTCAAAAGTCAATGAGATATAAAAACTCAAGTAGTATTTAAATTGTTATTTTTATTTAAAGTTGACATTTCGAAATCTAAAACCAATTAATTAGAAAATTCCACCCATTTGGATGTTCAGACTAACTCGGCCAAATGTGCCATCGACTAAACAATTATTAACAATAATAATTAGCATGTTTGGAATATCGTTTTTGTTGTGATGTGAGATTATCGTGGTATAAGTCATCGTGTTTTTTAAAAAATCTTTTAGAAACAACATAAGAGTGTATACCTTTCTAAGGCATGAATACTTCCAAAATCGACGCGTTGTGATTTCATGAAATTATTTTTTATCATTATTTTTAATTAATTTTAGATAAAATAATAATTTAATAAATGTAAAAATGAAAATTTCCAATATGCATTTCCATACCCCTCACAGCCTGCCTTTAAGACAGTTGAAAAAACATATTGTCATAATACCGATATTTTATGCGTTCAAATAAAAATAGTTTATATTCATGTTTAATTTATACTAAATAGAATTACGATACGGTGACTATAGTCCACCATTTATTATGGTTCCAAATATAGACAATATTAAAAAACAAAAAACAAAATAAAATTATATATTTGTTGATTTAATATTTTGTTAGAAATTTTCCTATTGATTTGAGACTAGTCTCTAGAAATCACAAGGTTGCATATAATGTTCCCTATGATCACAATCAACAAAGATATGACATCTTTACCGGGTGCAGGTTAAGGACATGACAACCCTTACGATCATTAGAGTATTCTCATTTTCAATGATTGTCTCTAGGTTGACAATAGGAATATACCTACTCGGATAAAGATAAATAGGTCGAGAACATGACAATTCTACCCTCTTCGTTTTCTATAAATACTAAGAAATAGGAAACTACACTAGACTTTCCAACTTAGAGAGAAGTGTATTCGCTGTATATGTAAACAATCTTCTTCTTTGACTAATGAAAGCCTCTCCTAGGGATTTACATCGTGGCACCATGTTTTTTCCCTTTGGTTTTCTATGTAAAATCATGTGTCTCATGCATACCAAACTATAAGCTAACATCGTCTCCCCTAAAAACTAAATCTAAAATTATGTACAACCTTTACCTAAGCAAGAATCGAGGACTTGTGGAATACCCCTCATTTAGAACCCAACAAAGTTTGAATGTCTCAATTTCCATGATTTTTAAACTTTGGGGAGTATTAACCGGTTATGAATTAAATATGTCATAATGTTGAAAATATTGAAACAAATTATGCTTTTAGTATTTTAATTGTTAAACATCACTATATAAAACACACATTGTTTTTACCAAAATATGGATTGAGAAATTTGCCACATCCCTCCACCTCCATCAATAGGACAGAACCAGAGTGATGGGGAATAGCACGATAATTATTAAATATTTTTACTAGAAGACAGCCACATTTAATATATTTATTGTAGAATCATAGCCCTTAATAATAAATATAAATGTCAAACTTTGCTTTATGACATTGATTAATAGAGAATATAGTAAAAATGTAATATAACATCTGATAATTATTTATTTATACATGAAAATAAGTAATAATCAACAAAAACATTAACATTGTCAAATATGTTAATCAGATTAGTTCAGCCATATTATTTTAGGTTAGAGAATTTGCCATAAATTAAACACATAATGATAATGTTTTGGGATATTTATTTCACTATAAACAGGTGGGTAATGTTTAAGATCATGGTGAAAGTAAATAATGATCACAAACATCATCAGTATTGCTATACAAAGACTTGTATTCATGTCGAATAATACGGTTCCGACCGTGCCGCATATGCTTTGCAGACGGGGCACCAGTTCTTGAGCCGCAACCATTGGATTATGCACGTTTCATGGTAACAATGGTTGGCATTCCAAAAGGATTCCGATAATTTCTCCTGTAACATACTCCTCCTGCATCACAATGTTCATATCTCAAAACTCTATGCCACAACTTACTTGTATATCGACCGGCATTTCATAGATTCGGGTACATTCTATAAAACTTACCTGGCAAATGCTGCAACTAGTATCATCTGAATTACCATGAGATCCCGGGGTTTGTAGTGGAGTAGAGGTTTTTTGGTATATGGAACTTTGAAAGCTCTTCCTCTGTAAGGGGTGTGCTCACTGTTCCTATCCTTTCTCCCAGAGCTAACAGTTCCTGTAAAGTCACGTATTTTACGATCATGTGATGCCGAAAGATGCAGAAAAAAGACGAACAGGGGAGAACCGAAACAAACCTCATACGACATGTCATCTATATCAAGCCTCATGTCATGGTGTTGATCATAGAGAGTGAGACCGCTGAGGTAGAGGCTCATCTCTAAGAGTACTTGCTGTAAATGGAAAAAATAAAAGAACATGAACTTCACCATTTTCGGGGGTTAAGATTGTGTAAGAAAAGTACAAATCTCATGCGTTTGCTCTTCGTTGTTTTCTATCCTATCGAGTGCTACCAGCATCTGAAAAGAATAAAGGAACTATCAAAGATAATGCTGAATATTTCAAATTGAAGCAAGGATATATATATTGCCTCGGAAGTTCCATTCAAGTCATAGTGGCATAGGAAATCTCGACTGGTTGGATGAGTGAATCCGGCCGAGAGCGGAGCATGGGACGTGATGCTGTTACAACAACCTTCGTTGTTTTCCGGAAGATCATAAGATTGTGGATCGCTTAGGCGCAGCAATCTTTGACAACTGAGGCTCAGAGCTCCATCATCAGGAATATGAGAGAATGCAGTTGAATTATTAATTACCAGTAGATGATTTGTTTCTGTCATTTTTCAAGGAATAAAATCCCATTCTTGTGCTTGTATTCCTTGATCCTTGGCTTCGATAAGAGGAGATACTCATCATGCTGCTCGACGGTGTATTGACAGATTGGACCCCGAAACTTGATAAACTGATTGCACCATCAGAATCTCTCTTTTCTTTCCAAGAAAAGTTTAGTTCCAAAGAGGAATTACTTTTTCGATAATCTGACAATGAAGAAGATGATGGCATGGATGTAAATGAAGAAGAATTCAGGCCACATGAACTGGAGCTCCTATGACAAGTTTCTATCGGACTCGGATTTGAAAATCTAACATTTCCCTCTACTGAGTCTTTTAGTGATCCAGAGTTTCTTTCTATCAGGCTCTTGATGGATGATGGAGCGTCGATAACACTAGACGTTCGACTTTTGATGTTACCATATCTAGACTGGGAAGAAAAATTCTTCCTCGAATCAGGAGGCAACCTTCCGGTATTTGTCATCACAGAATCACCTGCAGATGATTTCTTTGTGCTTCCAAATTTTGTATTCTGTTTATACTTGATTCTACCCTTGCTTCCAATTCTATTACAAAACTGAGCATTCTCATCACCTTCCGTTTCTGCATCTCCTGAGCTTTTCTTCGCAGTCACAACGGGCCTCGAATCCCTTTTCCCTGATAGTCGAAGCATCAAGATAATAGAATCAAGCTTCTTATCTGCATCAGCAACAGAGATGACTCAAGATATGGAACCATACAGAATCAAAGGGAACACAATAAACCATTATCTAAAAATGGATTTTTACATAAACATGTTACAGCAAGGTCCTATTGGCATTCAAATCAAATAAATCAATGGTTCAACCACAGATAAAACTCTTGAGTCGAATGATTTGAGAACCAAAATTGAAGCCCCACATAAACCTTAATATCATGCTGATTCTCTAAAATGAAAATCACACAGATTCCAACAATAAACTTCAGAAAGATCTGCAAAGCACAGCAGAATAAAGGCACATAAACTCAATCATAAAAAAGGATTAAAGAACGTGTAAGAGCATATATATCTATAAGAAAAAACCCAATTGAAAAAGTTAAAACCTAACAACGGAAACAAAAAGCCAACGTCCTGTGATAATTAACAAGTTACACGACTTTCATCATCAAAGAGCCAAGAATCCTTTCACAGAAATTTCTAAGAATACCCATAAAGAAACATACCGAGAGCCCCTTCTTTAATCTACCCCAGCCGATGAAACTTAAAATCTCCAACTTTTCATTCCAATTTATCAACCTTTTGATGTATAAAAGTTTCTGAGTATTTTGTTTCTTGGTTCCAAGGAGCAACGACAACCAGATTACGAAAACAGCCCAGGCCTTTTGCGTGTAGGAAGGAGAAAATGACTTCAATATTAGCACATAACATCAATACGATAATGCAGGTCAAAATCAAAGGTTTAGAGGTGAAAGACTCGGTGAATATATTCATCTAATTGCTGACCATAAAAACATGGCTTTATTGCACCAATACGCTTTAGATACAGTTTGTTTGTAACATGGCTAGTAAAGTAACTCATTCTCATGTATTTTTTTAATAAAAGAAAATTATTATTTAAAACATTACAAGTAAATGTTCTACTGATATTAATTCATTGGTAAATGGTAATTGCTTGATAAATATTTATTATTATAATAATAATAATTATTGTTAGTGTCATTATACATGGAATTTATAGGAACTGGAACATAAAAAATCTCACCATAACATTAAAATCAAGGACGTTTATGTCTTTTCCTACGTCGATATTTCGTAGCGATAAAGAAAATCTATCATTTTTAACTGATCGAACACGGAAAATCCAAGAAAAGTCAGGCTGCTCCAAATCCGATTGCCGGGGGCGGCAATTTTCACCGGCAGTATGGCGGCGTTTAAATTTTATATCCTTACTCTCCTTATTTTTCTAGTTCTTTCCCACAAAGGAGTTGGCGCTGATGGATCAGTCTCTGACGTTGATGGTGTAGTCCAAGTCCCCGTATCAGGTGTTCAGGATTCGTTGATCTTAGAGCAACTCCAGTATAAGATCCATAATCTTGGTTAGTATCTCAACGCGAGTAATACTGGGGGTTTATTTTCGGAGGTTTCTTGTGGGAACACTGGGATTGCGTTTCTGTTGATTATAAAATGGTATTTGACGTGTACATATTTTAATTATATGTGAAGCGTTCATGGAAATGCTTTTAAAATTATTTGGGGTTTTTAAAACTCGCAAAACACCTGCGCCAGAATTCACCAATAGTTTTTATTGCGTATTTTTGTGCTGGAAACATATATTTTTTTGTTTTTAGCACACTCCTTTGTTCTGAGCACCAGTTATTTTCACGGAACAGTTGGTTATGTATTCATTATTTATGTTTTTATTTAATTTTGAACGTGTGAACAAGTTAACTTTTTGGCTCATAAAAAATGGTCTTTAAAGAAAATGCCCGAGATTTTTGACCAAGGATGCTGCAATTGATAGTTAAATTATAAGAAGAGTGAAGTGTTATTGAATTCCTTAAAATTAAGAATAAAAATTATACTTTTGTACCTCCGTTTTCTGGCATGAATTGTAGTTTAATAACAATGGCCTGTATTAATTAAAATTATCGAGCTATTTTTTACCCCAGTGGGTAATTTTGGTTTTATGTTTTTCGATGAATATCTGTTGCACATTTCAAAAGAGAAGAGCAAATGTCGAATTCCCTATGTTGTGAGTTTGAGTTGTTAAAAAAGAAACATTTCCTGTAAAAAAGAACACTGCTAGATGTTGAGTATATTTCAATAGTAACAGTTTCTCTCTCTGTTCTATTTTATGAAGAATTACAGATTGAGGAGACAACTCGAAATATAAAGACAAAAGGCAATGTGATTGCTGCTAAGGAGGAGATAATCAAACAAAAATCTGAAAGCATTGTTTCACTGGAGAATAAAATTGCTGATATTCATGTGAGTCTTTTTTGGTCCATGAAGCAAGATTGTTTTTACTAATTCTACAGCTTAAGCATTTAATACTCTTTTGTCTGTTTTCTCAGGAAAACCGTAAAGTTGTCGCTGCGGTCCAAGTGAAGAAGGCACAGGAAAAATCTGATGAATTGGTAAAGCTAGTGGAGAAACTCGGGAAAGATATAGCTGATAAAAGTAAGGAAAAAGATCTGCTGGAAGCTAGGCAAACTGATGCTGCAAAAAAGACATCCGAGTTGAGTTCTAAATTGGAGAGTGTAAGTGCATGGTTTGTTTGTGTTTTTATGTTGATTTCCAATGCTTGATTTTGCTAGACCTACAAGTTTTTTTCCTTTTTTAGTTGAGAGAAATAGATTATATGCTGCTTTAATAATCTTCATTTTTTAAATGATGCTAGGCGTAGTAGAATGCTTGATTTCTTTCAGCTTTTTAACAATTTTATATGGTCATTATGTGTTGCATATTTTATTCTACTGTGGCTTCTCTATTACTAGGCGACATTTTAACTAATCTCTTTTTTATATACAGCTTCAAAAGATTATTGATGAACAGAAAATTAAGATACAGAAAACTGAACGTGCTCTTCAAATTGCTGAGGTGTGTATCAGAGATTTAGACTATGCCTATAATGTTTTTCTTCCCATTTTTTTGATTAAAAAAATCTCTTTATGAAATAATAAACAGGAGGAGATGATTAGAACAAAGTATGAAGCTGCTTCCAAAACCAAAGAGCTGCTAGAGGTATAGTGAGTTTAGTTTAAGCTTTTCTCTTGTACTTTTCAAGCAGAACTACGCTTTTCTCAAAATTGTTCCTCTATAGTCTTTTATCCCTTAATGATCTTAAAGTAACAATGCACAATTTTATGATAAATTCATTCAAGTGATACTCTATTTGCTTAACCGCACATGCACATGCTCGTTCATTGTTGGTCTCTTCCTAATCTAAACATTTCTGGAAATTGCTTTCTTTTCCATAAATTTTGTGGTGTCCATGCAGGCCCATGGTTCTTGGCTTCCTCCTTGGCTTGTTTTTCATATAAAAATTTCTAGGGTACATTCTAATTTCTCTACATTAGCTTCTAATGTTTCTTATATATAAATAACATTATCCTTGTGTTCCCAGTCAATTTTGGAGAAGAAATGGGAAGCGCATGGGAAGCCTGTTCTTGATCAGCTCATTCTGAAGGTAACCAATTAACAACATTCTTAAAATGTTTTCCTTCTATATTTTTTTTCTTCGGAAAAATTTCTCGATAAAAACTCACTTATTTTTTAAATTCTATAATAGATGCCATAGAAAGCAACCAAACTGAACCCCTCATACTTTTATTGAGTGGTTACTGTTTTGAATGCAGTCAATAAATGGCTTATGAGTATATGAAAGATATCATTGACCACCCTTATTTCCTATTGTAACAGGCCACTGAAAAGAAAGGTCAAGCTGAAGAGTGGATTGCGCCACATGTGGAAACAATGAAAACTGTAAGAACTCATAAAAGTATATTCTAGATATTTTTATTGCTTTAATTCCTGTTTTGTAGAGAGCTTGCTTGAATTTGTGAACTTAACATGGTGATTTTTTATCGGCTTATTTTTCCTTCTGATGAACACTTCCTGTCTTGCATGCATTATTTCAATCCATCTCTTGTTTGAGTATATGGTTAATTGGGTATACTCAATCTGTTTATCTTTTAATGTTGAATTCTGTTTTCTTCATTGGCTATGAAGAAATGGATACCTATCATCAAGGAACAATGGGTTGAAATTGCAAGTAGTCTTGAACCACATGTGCAAACTTTGACTGCAAAAACTGTTGAGTTGTATGAAGTTTCAAAGGATGCTATAACCCCGCACATCATAAAGTTACACGAATTTGCTGATCCACATTTTAAGGTGGGTATTATTAAACCCTTCTGGTATGATCTTAGGGATGTAACTTGTGTTTCCTGTATGACGTTGATGCTGACGGGAAATGAAAGAGACTATATTTCATTAAAATGTTATTTATTTAGATTGATCGCTTAACTTATCAAATCCTGACAAGTTTCCAAATGAAGTGAGGAAAATCATCCTCTCTAATCTTCACATTCATAAGATGTAACAATTTTGTTATTTTAATGTATGATTACTTGGGGTCATAAACTTCTATTTGCTTTTTCAAGGTCATTTCGATCTGTAACTTTTCAGGAGGTCAGAAAATTCTGCAAACCCTATATTGATCATGTTGCCATGGCTGCAAAGCCTCATGTCAAAAAAGTGCGTGTTGTTCTGAGGCCGTATGCTCAAGAAGCAGTTCATGCTTATGGAAGATTTCTTGAACATGCTTCTAAGTACCATATTCAGGTATATGAACTATTCTAATTGGGACTTTTGTCATTAAAACATATCGTGCACTATTTAATAAATATTTTAGAAGTGCGGTGCATAGGGACTGTGTAGCTCTTGTTTAAAGATTTTAAAATTTATTAGTTTCAAGAAATTTTTGGGGCAAGTCTTATAGTAGAAGTAAAAATGAAGAAACGTTGCAGATGTTTGAAAGTGCTAATACTTTTCTGCATTTTTTGTGTTAATTCCCAGATTATTTGTACGCTTCGATTAAGATAAATGTAGTTTATTGTTAACTCAAAACACCGGAAAGTGGTATTGGTGTTTCATGCTGCAGAGTTTAGTTTTACAGTGTTTTATTCTGAAATTGAAAAGTTTCTGAATTGTGAAGGTTCAAGGGAAAGTTCAAGAAAAGCTGAGTCATGAGATTACGAAATCTCTTGCAACGAAAGAGCTGGTTTGGTTATCTGTGCGTATCTGCAAGTGTTTTCCTAGCCTGTTTATTATTTTTTGTGCATGTTATTTTGATGGATGTTTTATTTTCTAGGCCTCTGCATTGCTGTCTTTGCCTGTAATTTTAGTATTGAATTTGTTTTCAGCCATTTTCAGGTCAGCAACTTTATCTTCTTACCCCCTTTATAATCACTTGCAGTTTAATCTTAATGTATGTCATCTCGCTTACAGGAAAAAGGCAAAAAAGCCGGTACGTAGTTCCCATAATTCTCGCCGCAGGGGAAAACGTGGACATCCCGACAAGTGAAATCCTTGAAATCATTTCTCAATGCAAAGTACACTTCCAAACCAACTCCAATACACACTTCACTTAATCTAGCTTAACTTATTTGAGTTGTTCAGTTTAGCCAGTGTCTATGCTTTATTGAGAAAATGACATTTTACGCTGTTAGATATGCGAGTGAGTGTATTGGTTTGTTCAAGATACATGACTTATCGATGCTACTTACCATCCAAGAAGGCCACAGGCACCTGTTGTTCTTTTTGAAGTTTCTGCAAACTCCAGTTTGGTTCATACAATCAGTGAAGTTTTGTTGCAGTTGCAGCTTTTTTTTATTTGCTGTTTGTCTGTCATTTACATCATCAGTCGCGTTAGTTCTCAGGTGTTTTCTATTTGAGAAATTTCATGTTCAAATTTTTTATTTAAATTTTATGTATCAACTCGACACTAATTATGGTTTTAACTTTAAGGAATGTTTTAAAAACATTTCTATGAGAAATTTGAGGTTTTGGGTCTAATTTTAAAAACATTTGTTGGTTATAAGTAATTAGACCAATAAGTTATTTTTATTTTTTTAGAAATAACGAATGATTCGAGAAAATGTATTGACAATAATCTCAGGGCAGGGGTCAGTCAAAAGCTAGGACGTTACACGCATAAAACATGGATACTTAAAGATAGAAATGGATATACAATCATTCTAAAGTATTCATTAAAACACGTCAATATCATGTAGGATTTAAAAATAAAAATTTAGTAAAATATAAACGAAAATATCAATATATATTACTGAAAGATCAATCATATCATATATACTATAAATATATAAAATAATCATATGATAATTAATTAAATTAAATATGTAGTAAAAAAAATAAAAAATAAAAATAAAAAAAATTTAAAAATATAATATATATTATAATAATGGATTAAATATCATAACCCTCAACCTTACCCTATATATGTAAAAACGGAAATTTGTAAAAGTATGAATGTGCTTGCACCCAAGTCTAGTGGAGGAGTCTCACTCCGTTTTTCCTGCTTAAGTCTAAGCTTCGGACTCGCGATTTACAGAAATTATGGCTACTAAATTCGCGTTTACAGGATCACCATTTCAAGGCTATCTAGGAAGGTAAATCGTATTCTCGCACTTTTCTGGGTTTTGTTTTCCTATAAAACAGGAACATTTTGAGATAATTTTTACTTTTTTGTACACATTAAGAAGGAAAAGCGGATGGGTGAAATTGAAAGCGAAGTTGTCCGATTCAAATGTTAAAAAGGCTAATCTATCTGCCAGAAAGAAGGAAAGAATAAAGATTCCTAGTTACAGTGATGTTGCGGAAGGAAAAGGGGGGTTTCATATAAGGGAATTTTTCAGTCACCCTTCTGGAATTGAGGCTATTTTGAATACAAGGGCTTTACACAGGTTGTGTTTTAATACTTTTCTTATTACTATCCTATCTCATTTGGAATCAGAGTTTTAAGGTTTTCTGACTTTAGTTAAAAGTGTATTGGTGTATCCAGTAGTTGATTGGACTGGAGATTTTTCTAGAATAATACACTTATCCCCCAGTGACTGAATGTCCTTGTTGAGATTTCCCGCACCATTGCACTGCTTCCTCTCCGATACCGAAACTGCTCGTCAATATTTGTCCCAACATTGCACTGATCCCTGTTACGAGTGGTGACTAGTTAAAATCTTCTATTGATATTATCTTGTTTAGCACATTTATATTTTCTACCTCACGGTCTTGCCCACTTATAGTTTTTCACTTTTTCAGTGTATGGTCGATTTAGGATTGATCTAAAGAGGTACAATTGGGTTATTGAGAAAATTATATGGGTTGTTTTTGGAATCTGAAAATTATGCTATTTGATTCATGTATTTATCCACTTCTACTATCTGATAATGAGCTACTTGAAGGTGTGTACTCCCTCAGGTTCAGCTTCTCAACTTCAACGTTGCTCCAATCCTGGACTTGCTAGTGACTCCAACTAGTGAAGATTGTGTTGTAGAGCTGATTTCTTGCAAGGTAATTGTTGGGGTTTATTTCCATTTGCTCCTTGTTTTCTTGATGAGCCCACGGCAGTGAGAGTTGGCTTGTTTTGCTACCTTTTGTTATTTAGGTTTCTTGTGTAGGTTCTTGTATTATGTAAGGACTCCATGAGTTTGTCACAGGAAATGTATGCCTCCACAAGCACTTATGACCTTTTGGTTTTACTTCTTTATTACAAACATTATTTTTCTGCCTGATGATCTGTACGAAATAAAAAAGTGGCTTGCTTAACTTTTAAATGAAAAAAATCTTTTGCATTGTTTAAGGATTTCTTGCATTGAACTTGCTGTAGTTTGAGGGCTCCCAGGCAGTGAAAAAGCAGAACGAATACTTCTCAGGTATTTTCTTTTTTCTAGTGTGTTTATCAAAGTGTCTATTTCACAAAATTTTAAACTAAGAAATAATCCTGATGACCATAATAATCATTTTCAATTTTCAATATTTTCAGCTTCTATGAGGAACCGTATAAAGTGGGAGGAAACTCTTGATGCTCAGCAATATCTAGATATTGATGTGAGGTTGGATCTCGTCCTTGAGGTTCGTATTTACCTTAGTTGCTTTAGTGATTATTGATGCTATTTCTGAAATTTGAGAATTTTCGAATACGTTATGCTGAAGAAGGTTTTGATGGCATCGTACCATGAAAAATTGTGAGTCGTCATTCCATCATGTAAAACTATGATCACGCTAGACATGTTTGTTTAGCTATTGGAAGGTCACAGAGTTGAATGTGCTTGCGTCTTCATATATTTTAAATTCTCTGAGAAACTTTATGAAGTTTTGTTTTTTCTCCTTATCGCTATTGATTTTTATGCAGATCTACACGCCGCCATTCACCTTGATGCCCACATCAGCTGTTGAGGGTCCAGGAAACCTGTAAGCAATCCATGATCCAACTCATTATTGTATTGGGGTTGTTCTTCGTAATACATTTTTGCATTCGAAGTCCGGATGGTAGAATCTCGACAAAATTTAGGTAGAAAAACATGGTTCTGATTATGGACACTGAGAAACTGTTCTTGTATGTTTAAACACAGAATGATGCAAGTGCTCGTCGACCGGCTAGTTCCGTTGCTTACTCAACAACTGCTGCAATACTATGAAGAATGGATTCAGCTGCAATCCCGATTTCTCCCATCGATTCAGCCTCCCCTGGACAACCAACTTTCCACATGAATCTGTGAGGGAAAAAATGTTATATGTTGTAACAACTTTTTGTAAATTTATTATGATCAAACATGTAAAAGTGTATAACAATGTGCTGAATAAGACATGTGTTACTTCCTCTGCTCAACATACAATGCCTAAGACGACGCTTGCCCTAAAGGGCAGACTCATCTAACTGAATCGCATTTTAGAAGCTCCCAAATGTTCAGGTTGCAACAGTCTTTTGCTTGACTCCAATATTCTTCCATGAAACACTAGGCATAATCTGCTTCAAGTCAACACGATCCTTGTACTCGATGGCAAAGTTGAGCAATGAATCGAGAAGAGAATCCGACAGAAGATGTGGTTCGAGCCCCAGCTCCACTAGCTTAGTATGCTTGGCATTGTAGTAATGCTCTTCAGCCTCCACCCTAGGGTTCGGCACTGAAATTGTAGTCACCTCGAGCCCAAGTTTGCTTGCTGCGTTTGTCACGAGGGAAGCCAGTTGATTGACTGAGAATTGCTCTGTAAATTGGTTGAAGACACGAAACTCTCCCTTTTGGGCTGGATTAGCTATAGCAAGCTCAACACATTGAACTGTGTCTCTTATATCAAGATATCCTCTGGTCTGGTTAATCAATCACACACGCATTAAGTGAACAAGGAAACTAAAGGGCTTGATAAAAAATGACAAATCATTCATACCAATGAAGAAAAGTACCTGGCCTCCTTTCCCATAGACTGTGAGTGGATGACCAACTGCTGCCTGGACACAAAACCGATTTAAAGCTGTTCCGAATACTCCATCGTAATCAAGTCTGTTATGAAGTTCTTCATGCATTGCTGTTTCATCCGTTCTAACCCCATACACAACCCCCTGGTTAAGGTCTGTTGCACGGATACCCCAAGCCTTGCAAGTGAATGCAATGTTGTGTGAATCATGGACCTTGCTCAAATGGTAAAAAGAGCTTGCTTGCTTTGGATAAGGCAAGGTATCAGTCCTCCCATTATGTGTGATCGTTATGTAGCCCTCTTCAATGTCTATGTTTGGTGTACCGTACTCTCCCATAGTTCCAAGTTTGACAAGATGACAATCTTCCTTGAACTCTTTGATGGCAAAAAGGACATTAAGTGTTCCTATTACATTGTTGTGTTGGGTGTAGACAGCTCTTGAGCGATCAATCATTGAGTATGGGGCAGATCTTTGTTCTCCGAAATGGACGACAGCATCTGGCTGAAAGGACTTAAAGGCTTCAGCCAGGAACTCAAACTCACATATATCTCCAACATACAACTGGATATCTTTACCAGTGAGAGACTTCCAGCGCCTGATCCGATTGTGGATAGATGCAATAGGTGTAAGAGAATCGAGCCCCAGCTGGTGATCAAATAGGCGACGAATGAGGTTGTCAACAACGGCAACTTCGTAATTTTTATTTGATAAGTGGAGAGACGTAGCCCATCCACAATAACCATCACCACCAATAACCATCACTTTCTTTGGAAACTTCGCTCCATCATGTACTTTGTGAAACCCCAAGCCACCCTGTACTCTGGATTCTTGAGTTGAACTAACTGCCTTCACATGAAAATAAGGGCAGCTCATCATTAAATCTCGGCGTACAACTCTAAGCTCCTGCATAGAAACTGGAAAAGTAACAATTGCAGAGGAAGAAAGCGAGTGCTGTACAAAACTCTTGGTGTATGCTTTCCTTCCAGATGCTATACTTAAAGAGCATGAAACAGGAAGCAGATGTGCCATTTTTTAAATGTGGCAGCTTTCTATCAAACCTGGAAGACCCATAAATGATAAATCGTGAATCAGCACACAATAACTCAAATAGAGTGACCCTTAAAGAGATCGTGAAAGATAATGACAATCTTCTAGCATTACAAATACACATGAAAATGATGAAAAATCCAAAATGAAGAGAATAAATATCAAAATCAGGACAAATTTTTTTTAAAACCAATATATGTATGTATATATATTGCTGAAATTCAGGATTCACTGGCTGGTAGTCATTTCAATAAAATAGGTGAATCAATTCTTTAAGGGTAAAATGAGAGTAAAAAAATTACCCATTATACAATTATCTTACAAATAAGAATATTTCAGTTTCCACATTCAATGTGAGGGCAAGTCATATACATCAATTCTTTAACACTGTGCCTCAAATCGAACTATCCTTGTTTCATTCAGACTTGCTTGTTTTATTATACACTAAATAAACAACAATATCTAACAGCATAATCACAGATGAAGACAATCAGAATTCCTCGTTCCAAATATATAAACAGCTCTAGAAGATTCAGTATACGTAGAAACAATAAACCCATAGACACAAGTAACCATTTGGGCAACAACTAAAAAAATTGTCAAGTACCTGGATAAATGACAGATATTTGATTTGAAGCGACAAGAGGAAGTCGAGGAACAAAACGATAATATTTGTGTTCATAAATGGGTTTTTATGCCCGTATTATACATGGGCCGGGTACATAAATGGGTTCCACAAAAAAGGCCTGATACACATATGGGCTAGAAAATAGCCCATATTCCATCCATTAACAAACCATGGGATCTGTTACCTAAGGCATTTTGATTTGGTCTAGTTTTTTTAAATGAATCGAAACAATCCACATAAGCATTTATTCATCATAAAATGTATTTTATGTTTTTTTAAAAATTTATTTGCATGAAAAAAATTCCACAACAAAAAAATAGAGTATATAAAATATAATTTTAATATAATTTTTAAGTTTTGTAATTAAAATAAATCAATATTTATAATAACCCTAAGAAGTAAGAACTCCTTTACATGTGGGATCCGTATTTATTTGTAAGTTCTTATTCTGTTTGGCAATGGATTTTTTTGACGTTGGGGCGTGGCGTCGGTCACGTTGGATTTTCACTTCAAGAATCTCTTCTGGGTTTCTTCTTTCTGTAGTTTGTATTCATTGCAACGGTTTATGAACTCTGAAATCTTCTAACAATTGGAAGGTGTGTCTGAAAGGGTTAGAGGAAGAAATTCATCCAAAACGCCAGATGTTGTTTTGGAGATCATGCAATTCTAAGGTTATTGGTATGGCGGTTTTATGTCTTCAACGATGTGATCCTTTTTATTGTTCTTCATGGCCATTTTCGAACAACTCGAGTTTTCCCTTGTTTGAGGGAGTTTTTGATCGAGAAAAACTGAGGATTGTAGTGAATGAAGAGAGGTGGGATGAATTTAAGGCAATGGCGTTATTTGATTCGGTGCTGGCACCTGTTTTAATCTCTAGAGTTTTGGTTGATCTCCAAGAAGAATCTCAATTAGCTTTGAAGGTATTCAAGTGGGCTGATTCTCAAAATGGGTTTCAGCATACTACTGAGAACTATTGTATTATGTCAAACATTTTGTTTCATTCTAAGATGTATGATGAGAATCGTGACATTCTCAAAAAATTGGTTCTTGTAGATAGAAATTACCGGAAACAATCATATTCTTTTTCTATACTGGAGGCTTTGTGGTTGACAAGAAACGTCCGCATTCCATTTGGTGGGGTGTTTAATCAATTTTTCTGTACTTTGCTGGACTCAGGAATGCTAGAGGAGGCTAGAGATTGTTTCATGAAGATGAGAAAATTTAAAGTCTTTCCCAAAGTGCAGTCCTGTAATGTTCTCTTACATAAGTTCTCAGAGATGGGAAATGGAGCGTTGGCAAAGGATTTCTTTACTTATTTGATTGGTGCTGGAGTGATTCCGTCAGTTTATACTTATAATATAATGATTGGGTTGTTTTGTAAACAAGGGGACATGAAATCTGCTAAGAGTATGTTCTTAAAGATGAAGGAAATGGGTGTCTCTCCTAATGTTGTTACATATAATTCATTGTTAGATGGTTACGGTAAGCTTGGAGAATTGAGTACGATGAGTGGTGTCTATGAAGAAATGCAGGAAGTTGGTTGTTATCCTAACATAATTACATATAATACATTGATTAATTGTTTCTGTAAATACGAGAAAATGCCCGTGGCATTTAGTTTTCTTGGGGAGATGAAAGAAAAATCTATTGGACCTAATACTGTAACTTATAGTATTATTATTGATTCTTTTTGTAAAGAAGGAATGCTAACACAAGCTATGAAGTTCTTTATTGACATGAGGCGAGTTGGCATGTTTCCTAATGAAGTTACTTACAGTAGTTTGATAGATGCTAACTTTAAGGTGGGAAAGATTGATGATGCCCTGAAGATTGTGGAAGAGATGTTAGAAGCTTCTATAAAGTTAAATATTGTAACATATGGAGTACTTATTGATGGTTTGTGCAAAGCAGGAAAGCTGAAGGAAGCAGAAGATGTGTTCATGAAGATGCAAGAAGATGGAGTAGAGCCTAATGTCATAGTTTATAATGCATTGGTGGATGGATATTTGAAAGCAGGAAAAGGAGAGATAGATAGGTTTCTTAATGAAATGCAAGGTAGGGGTATAGATCCGACCATCGAAACTTATGGTTCATTAATTTACGGTATGTGCAAATTGGGGATCATTGAGAAGGCAGCTGAGTATTTAAAAGATTTGAAAAGCAAAGGTCTGCAACCTGATGTTTTAGTTTATGCATCCTTAATTTCTGGTTTTGGTAGCCTGGGAAGATTTGATGCTGTGGATGAAATTTTGGATAAAATGAAAGCAAAAAATATAGCGATTAACGATGTGATATATACAATACTTATTGATTCGTATTTAAAGTCTGGGAAAGAAGAAGTGGCAGAAAGTTTGTTTAATGAAATGCAGGGAAGTGGCATTGATCCATCAGTTGTAACTTATAGCTCAATAATCAATGGTATGTGCAAATTGGGATTCATTGAGAAGGCAGCCAACTATTTCAATGATATGAAAAGTAATGGTATACAACCTGATGCTGTTGCTTATTCGTTATTTATTAATGGCCTTTGCATAAACAAACGAATTGAAGATGCAATGAAGATATTCATGGAAATGTTGCAAGATGGGTATTCAATCGAAGCTGTGGATGTCGTAAGTAAAATGAAGGGAACTGGTGTGGTGCTTGATCACAAGGCCTACACTTGTTTAATTTCTGGGCTTAACAGATGTGGCCAACTGCAGGTAGCAAGAGACTTTTTGAATGAGATGATTGAGAATGGCTTTGAGCCTGATAAAGTTGTGTATGATTGTTTAATTTGTAAGTCTTATGAGTATGACAACAGAGAAGAAGCAGATGGCTAAAGATTGAAATTTGAGGAGTAGGGAGTGATGTACCCTGTTCAACAAGGTCAGTTATCTTGCCTCTAAACTTTGAGGAACAAAACTATGCTTATATCTCATGCTCAAACCATACTTACATTTTGTGGCTTTGTGTTAAGGCAAGAGAAAATTATGCTAATCTATAGAATACATCATAGGATAAGTTGTTACTGAATTGGTTTATGAAATTGAGGAATTTTCTTGTATTGTTTTCGTCTCCCTTGGATATTCTTTATGGGTGTAAGGATCCAAGTTCTAGTATGAGTTTCAATATCAGATGTTTTCATTGTGAGTTTAAATTATCTCATTGAGATTGAGAAATGGTCTATTTTCACCATGTTGTGTTATGTGAACTTCCTTTGTCACTTATCCTTGATTTCATAATTTTGGTAGATCATATGGAACTTATCTCAAATTATGTGACCTGATCTTCAACATTCCAAGTCAGCATTTGAGAGAAGTCGGTGTAACTTGGTATACTGATATGAATCTATTAATCTTGTTCATGTTTTGTTATTTCTATATTTTCTTCATTTCATTTTTGCAATCGCAGGCACATGCGAACACAAATATTGAAGCCATTAAGGATTTTGAGTTCATGGAATGTTTTAGTGCCGTAATGGATGTGCTTTTTATACAATTCACATTCTGAATTCTGTTGGTATAACCAATTTGGATGTTGCATCTGTTTCAGCAAAACGAGCTTCACCAGGTACATCAATTATCCTAATCTTTTTAAAGAAGTTGCATATTTATTCTCCATAATGTAATGCTACACATCCTTATTTGCAAAGAGGATCTAACGAGTTCATAACACAGTGCGAACGGAACAATTTCAGTCTCGATATATTGGCATTACAGTCTTGACATTGGTTCCTACAAAAGCAGAGGGATCTCCTCCAAATGTGAGGTAAGTTGCAATAATGAACCATATTCTTCCTCCTGTGGGCTGATTGTATGCTTTATCAGTTGATTGTGATCAATTTGCACGAATTCATGTATTACACAATCTTTTTTATGCTCTGGATTTAGTTTTCTAGGCGTCCATTAATTGATTTTTTCAGTAGTTGTCTCTTAAAGTGGTTCATACTTCATTATATGATTTAACTTATAATAAACAAGTAACATATACTTCTCTAATTCATCGTTAACATCTCAGAAAGATAGCCAAATTGCAAGCAGCTACTCAATGACTGCAACTTTGCTATCAGTTTCTTCAAAGTAATCTTCACGGGCATTGTCGGCCAGCATCAATGAAACCAACCAGAAAAGGCAAGAATCGAGCGATAGAAATGCTCCTCCTCCGAGAACACCTGTTTTTGCAGTCGGGCATTCGGTCTCGAGGTTGTGATGAATGTTGCGAGTGTGGTGGAGTTGTTCAGTCACTGTAGGCCATAGCAGCATTGCTGCTGCTAAGCCAGTTGTTGCCCTGTATTACAATAAATGAGAAACTCTTCAAATAACAAGCTCAGGCAATGAAAATACATGCAATTCCATTACCAAACAACACGCATAATCCAAGTTTAAACAACAAACAAGTGCAGTCTTTAATCTAATTCAATCTTCTATATCCCAGAAAAACGACTAATTAACAATAGGAATAAGCAGGAAATAAGTTTCTGTTTAGAATAGATACTTACAGAGCTATATTCAGAAAGACAAGAAAACCTTTGTTCTTGAATAATATTGCCTTGGGAACAGCCTTCCCTTTGTACGGATAAAATAAAGCAAAGTAGCCAACAAAGGTTGTAACAGCAAGGAATGCAGTAGACAAGTATCCCAAAGCAACAGTGGGATCAGATCGATATCTACATATTACTACACCCTTTCCGGTGATCGGAGTTCCGGCAGCAGGCTACAAAAGAAAATAAATTGAATGAACAAAGCATATGGTTAGGTATGTAAGACGTTTTCCATCAAGACCTTGTGAATTATTTCAAATTTAGATCAATAAGCGATACAGAATATACCCATGATCAAATTTCAGATTAAGAATATCGTAAAACTAGTGAATACAACAACAACAACACATCATGGGCGGTATGTAATTGAGATTAAAAAACAAAAGAAAAGGCAACCTTTTTGTTTTCAGCAATAACCCCAATAATAAAGGATAAGATTCCAAGACTTCCCACAATCACAGCCATCTGCTTGATAGTGAACGCCATTACTCCTGCCCTGCAGTCTTCTGTTAATAAATCACAGAATAACAAAGAAAAATTAAGACCACAACTCAGTCAAACCCTAAGAAAAAAAAAACAACAATAAAGAAGAAATCAGGGGAAAGGTATTGATTATTGAAATTACCAGAAAAAAATAAAGTAAATAGCAGATCAGAATTCTTCTTCTCCTCCTCCGCTTTCCCAAAACTTCAAAGATCAAATTGCTAAGGCTATGGCTGTGGTTGCCAATGACTGGCTGACCGCTGACTTTTGTTAATAATTGGAGATTTTAAAAAAATTGAAAAATTTTATTTTTTATCCTCAAATTAATTTTGATTCATTAATTCAAAAAAAATGAAATTAAATTTATCAAATTTAATATATTATCAATTTAAATCTAAAATTATTAAATTATCCTTAATTTCAAATAAATAAAGTTAAATTAAATTTCACTATTTATAAACATATGTTTTATTACGGGAATTTTTTGTTTTATGCTAAATATAATTTTTCGATAATAAGAATGCAATTTTTTAAAAATTTCAGACTCAAAATTCATAACACAATTTGTGTGTTAAAATCATATTTATATCGATTAGTATGACATCAGTATACCAATCATTTCAAGTATATATATTAATTGTTAACTTATAAATAATTTGTATTATTTAATTATGTAAATTTTTAAAAATTAAATAAGCTATTAATAAGTATATAAGAACATTTTGTATAATAATAGTATTGCGATACATTTGAAATATTATTAAATTTTATAAAATTCATTTAACACCAATATTTAGAGCTAATAAATTAATCACACTATTTTTTAATATTAAAATGTTTATTCCTAATACGCCAAACAATGTAATATCGGGTCGTATCACTCAATAGTGATATACATGTCAACAAATCGGCGATATAAAGACTAATATAAAGACAATGTTTAATACATAAATTTTCGTTTTGAATTTTAGTCCGAAAATTCGATAAAATTTCATTCATTTTACCGGAAATTTATTTTTAGCATCGAACCAAATTTTTTTCGTAGTTAAAACCAGTGTTTTCATACCGGACGGTATACATCGAATTTCGAGCAGTATCACTATTTTTGTTGGTACCGGGTATTTGGTTCATTTTCCGGGTTTTTTGGTCCGACCCTAAAAAACTAATTAAATATTATTTTAAAAACTTTTTAAAAAAATTGGCACCGTCCGGTATACCGGTCCGGAGCGGTACAGAATTCCGAACTGGTATGAAAAAATTGGTTAAAACATTGATTTATAAATAATGAAACTTGATTAAGTATTATTATTTGAAATTAAGGACAATTTAGTAATTTTGAATTAAAATTGATGATATAGTATCGATCTAGAATTCCGTTCTAGTTCGGATCAGTATGACCTATATATCATCCGGTATACCGGTCAATACCAAAAAATATATTTTTTAAAATAAATTAGTTTTTTTCTTTTTTTTCGAGTCCAACCCAGCAAAGGCCGGGGTGCCACCCGAAATCCCCATATCGTTCAAAATATCATTGTCTTACCATTTTTGTTGTACCGCACGGTCTAAAAACATATCTCTTGGTGCAATGGAATTTCGTTATCCTCCGGACTAATACGGCCGATATACCGTTCGGTATACGACCAGTACCATTTTTGTTTTTTTGAGTTGGTCCCAGAAAAGCCGATTTCGAACACGAAAACCTGATATCGGGTGGTATCTATTAAAAACTTTAAAATGTATGTTACCTAATTAAAGGATCTAATTTTCCAATATTATAAAACTTTGGGGATTAATTTTGTAATTGTGTGTAAACTATTTAAATCGGTTTTGTGCTGATTTAAATTTGAAGACTAAATATAAATTTTGAAAACTGATTTTGTCAAATATCACAAACTATATGGATGAATATTGCAAATTATCACAAATTCAGGAACTAAAAATACCACAAAAAAACTGGAATGATTAAATTTGACAAAATTATCAAAATACGATCTACCAAGTCATTTTCTCTTTATTTAAATATCATGCATCAATGTATCCCAAAGGTCAATACGCATACATATATATTAAAAATTATGATAACCGTTGATAGGCTGCCGCTATCAACTCTGGGGATGTGAAGCTTCGAAGCTTATGGAAGGTTGAGCTCTCGCTTCCGAAGCGTCCCGAAACAGGAGCGACGGAGCGAAGCGGCTAGAATTTTTAAAAATATATTTTTTAATTATTTTTAAATCATATATTCATAATATTTGGAAAATTTATTCAAAATATCTGGCATATTATATAAAATTTTAATAAATATCACTATTGTTATTAGATATCATTTATGTCATATTTATTTACACACAACTTAATTTTTGTCATATATCATTAACTCAAATATCAATATTTAACTATTCTAAGTGAATTTTTAATAATAGTTCAAGTCAATGACATTAGGAAAACTTTTTATTTATCGTATAGCGTGAGTATTAACGTGATCTCCATCATAACACTAACGGTAATACAAGTGTAGTGATAACATTTATTATATAAACACAATTGATGTGTTAATGTTTAATATTATCAATATGGATAATAAAAATATATTTTATTACAAACATATTAAAATTAAACATATTTATTTTTATTTATATCAAAATATCTGAAATTCTTGGTATTTAATTTTTTTTAATTTAAAATATTTATCTTGATGCATGAGACAATGAAGTAATAAGTATTTTCATTAGTATTTTTACTAGTAGATTATAAAAATATATAAAATATACATATTTGGATAAAATTATGTAATTTGAATTTATTAATGTGTTTAGTGACTTGATCATTCAAATATATGTATATTATTATTTATTTTTATTATAAACGTTTTGAAATCGCTTCGAAAAACTGATTTTTTTTTTAGTTTGTCGATTCGTCGTTTCCGCTTCCCCACTTCGACAAATCCGCTTCGGAAGTCCTAAACATCATATCTATGGGGTAGGATTATAATAATTAAAATGAATAAATAAAAATGGAGGTCGCAGTCGCGCATTCATATTTTTCCCTCCTATAAATGGAAATGGAACTCGTTCATTCACAAATCACAATAATAATTAATAAAAAAGGCAAGAAATGGCCTCCTCTAAGTCAACTATGCTCATTGCCATTTTGATTTTCTTTTTTGCGCTGCTTCTGGTTTCTTCTGAAGCTACTGCTAGAGTTCTGAATGAGCAAGCCCAGATTGCACGTAAGTAATCCTTTTTTGTAGATTTGATGTTGGGCCAACCGAATACATTGAGCTTTTGTTTTGTTATATGGACTCAACTCAAATATGTATATTTAAATATGTTGTAGGGTGAAGAATATGTATATTGTTGTGTTTCAAATTCAAAATTTGAAACTTTGCTTGCTCCGTTTTCTGTCTTCAAGTGGTCTCATAGCTTCATGATAGCTACAAGATTATCACAAAATTCATATATATGTTTCTTTTTAATATTTAAGTTTTATTTTGTTTCGTTTTGTTCTTCAATATTTTTGAATTTATTCAAGTTTAAGTTTCTAGATCGGAAGCTACAAAACTCGTAGTATTTTTAAACATGAAAAAAATAAAATTTTAAGAATAACTAAACTATTTTGTACAATGAAACCAACTTTAAGGGCCCCCCGAGTAGTGGTGGATATACTCCAGTATACAGGGCTGCAACTCACCACGGTTCCAACAACTGAAGCAATCCAATGCCGCCATTGTCATGTAATAAATTTGTCATACAATAAATATGGTATGTTATGTTATTGTAATAATAGCACGTTTCCGGTCATCCTTATAATAATACCACATTTATAATATATGTAAACGATAAAGAGTAGTAACAAAATTAAATGTTTATTTTTAAATAAAGCACACATTATAATAACATGTGAATTTATTGTGTATTTAATATTTATATCCACATTATAGTTAATGTTGTACTTATATATTACGTTTTAATGCATAAAAATAGTGTTTTGGGTATTTTGGTAAATCGCCTAATTTTCACTTGTAAATTATAATTATAATTATAATTATAATTCCATCAAACCAGTAAGTTAATAATCTTTAGGATGGCATCCATATTATTGAGGATTAAACACGTGTGCGAACAATCTCGATAGATTAAGTAGAATCCGAGAATTAAAACAAATGAAAAAACAACGACATATAAATTAATGTGGAAATCTGGGATGGTAAAACCACATGACCGGAGGAAATAGTCAAATTCACACACATGTGGTAAATTTGAGAATAATACAACACACACATGAAGAGGAAATTCAGAATACAATAATATTGAAGTATATGACAATGAACCTTAGGACATTCTTATATAGATGAGGTGATTGACATAATTAAGATAATTAACAAATATTCATGATATTTGATTATATCCATATATATTATATTATATAATCAAACCATATATGCGTCCATATATACTGAAAAATTTGATATGATCTTGTTTTCTTCAATCTCTTTCCATAACTGCCGATATCCTAGACCAGTGTGTCTCGTCATATCCTAGTTCGATCCTCGATCGATTACCTCCATCTCATATATTTGGATCACGTGATTCGATCCCTTTGTCACTTTCGGTATTGCGTACTTCGGTCTTCGACTTATTGGTACCAACACCGACTATTTTCCATGTGTGTCTCGATCAACCACATTGTTGATCCTCATACAAATGTGACCAATCGATAACAATATCGATCTCCATACTTAACATATGTAAGCATACTATATGCGCTTAAATCATCCCCTAAATATGTATATAACTTTATTTTTTTCGTTAACCTCATACCAATCAATTTAATATTGATTAATATGTAATCGATTGAATCCATCCATCAATTTGTATTGTATAACGATATGATATCTTAACAATTTAATGTATGGATTCGAATAATCTCAATTAGGTAAATGAACCAAGAATAATATTCAAAACATGAAGAAAAAAGACACATTGAACTTAACATGAATGTCATGATATGTATATCTCATGTTACGATACACTTCCAACTAGTAGACATTGTTCACTTTGGATAAACCCGACTCATAGAGCTCCCACCAATGATTTTACATTTTCACTAGTACCAAGCTACTAATCACCACCCATCATAAAATTTAGCACACTTAATTTTCTTATTCTCATGAAATTTTGACCACTATTGCTAAGAAAAATGTCTATTACTAATTTTTCAAGAACATTATACTTAATCCTCATCATTTATCATCCACAACCGATACTGAAATTTGCCTAATGTGGCTGGCTCATCACCCCTAAGGGCTCTTACAATTATGGGTGTTCATTCCGTAATTACCAAATCGAACCGAATTTCAATTACCGAATAAGTCAAAAAACTAGCTACCGAATTTTTTCAGTTCGGTTCGATAAATACAGAATTTTTTCGATTCGGTTTCAGTATTTACCGAAATACCGAATTTTCCGAAACTTAATCAAATTAAATAAAAAATTAATCATAATAATATATTTAATTATATAATTAAATACAAAAAATTTAGTTTTAAATTAAACAAAAGGTTAAATTGGTAAAACCGAAACCGAAACCGAAACCGAAATGACTTAAATTTAAAAACCGAATACCGAACCGATTTCATAATTCGGTATCGGTTCGGTAAAAAAAAATTTGGTAAACGGTTCGGTATTTGGTTTTTACCAATAGTGAATACCCCTATTTACAATGAAAAGCCCCCAACATAAATAAAAATCGCATGATTGATATCACGATCAAAATTCAGTATATAGATAGAAACAAGATACAATTTAGTGCAAGAGTTTCAAATGATGAAATGAAAGCATTGATTTGTGGTCATTCCCATTTATTTTAAGAGGTCCCATTTCATTACATCTATATTATCAATGCCCAAAATAAGTCCATTCCTATCCCTAAATTAATGCCTAAGTGGTACTTGTTAGGTATTCAGCTAATTATTATTGAGTTGAAAATTTAAATATCTTCATTAATATGAGTTTACTTCCTTCTACTATGTCCTAACTTCAATTAAACATTACTTAGAAAATATTATCCCGAAATAAATGATCGGGTTAAAGGGTAAATATATAATTTCATACTTAGTACTCGATTTAATAAACTGATCAAAGATGTTGGTTTATAAATGGATTCATAACATGTAATCAAATTCAAGAAGATAATGAGTTTATATGCCACCACAACCAGCTCCAGNATTTAAGACCATGAACAACTGTTTCGACAACTTGATGATCGCGTTGCTTGCGTTTACAATTGAAGGGTTTTATGGACCTTGAGAAAACTGTTTCCTTATCTATTCGAGCATCAGGCATTGGAGACAAAGTCGAGAGATATATGAAAAGTAAAAGAAGAACAAAAGTGAAAAGGAATAGCATCAAGTTTTTAGGAGTGAATGCTAAACTTGGATGGTAAAATATCCTTCCTTGATTCGCCATGCTTACACCAAACAGCCTGGAGATGAACATTAATCGTGTTAATGTAGAAGGCATTAACACTAATGACATGAACACAGTTCATGCAATAACTGTAATGACAAATATGATCACACAAATAAACAGACATAACAAACATTGTTGTTTAACAAAACATTTAGAGCGGATTGTTGTAATGAGAAGAATGGGACATACCCAAAGTACAGCAGATTTGTAGTAAACCTTAGTGCTCCCAAATGTATTTAAATAGTGGAACTGGTTTAAAAAGAGACCCAATATTAATTAATCCATACTCAAAATTTAACAACAAAAAAAAGATTAATTAGCATTTAAAACTTGACAAGTCAACTCTTATTCCTCCCTATAATCATTTTAGAAATGTAATTCGATCCAAATATTTCTATGAAAGATTCATTATTTTAGATGTTAAACCGTTTAAAAATTGGTGATGAACGTTTAAAAACGTTTAATATTAAAAAAATATATTTATTTAATTAATTTTTTAAAAAAATATAATAATAGTTTTTACAAAATTAACGTTTTTATAAAATATAATATTTTAAATAACGTTTTTATAAAACTAAATAATGGTTTATATAGGAAAAACTGATATTATTTGTAATTTTAAAAAATGATTTAATAAAAATTCAATGGACGATGATTTGAAAACAATTCGGTAACCCGTTGAGGATTTCGTCTCTTATATTAATGAAAAAATTAAATTAATTATGTCTAAATGTTGAAACAAAACTGTGTGATGCTTAAGAATTAAATGTACTCTTGCTAAAACATAGCTTTGGTAACCATAGAGTATGCAGTCATTAAAGATTAAATAATAAACCTAATAAATAATTTAAAAAAAATTGTCTGGCTATGTGTTTGTGTATATATATATATAAAGTCAAACAATAGATACAAATATAGATGACCTAAATTTATAAATACACAAGTTATAACATTAATATTAATAACATAAAATGTGTTTTTTGTTTAATAATTTGATGATTTTGACAAAGTTTTAGTATTTAGAGTTCTCAAAAATCGAATTATTTTCATTATTCACCCCAAAATTTCAAATAATATGCAAATTTTACCCATAAAGTTCATATCTTGTAATTTCGAGTAACACAATAATTTACATTTTTGGGTCAAAATAACTCTAGAAAGTTTGATAATTTGGCATTTTGAGTTATGAACAAGTTAATATGCCCTTCTTTCGTACCCCCTTGATCAAAGCTTTCCTACCCCTGTTTTCTTTGCTTTCTTTAGGCAAAACCAGAGGTTCTTCCATTGCCCATGTTTTCTTCATCGATTAGTCTTCACGCAGCATGCTTCTACGCACTCAAGGTTTCACATATTTCTCGACTCCATTATCTTACTACATCAAGAAATTCAAGATTCAATAAATAGAGAAAATGTCCGTAGAACCTAATTTATAAAAGAAATTAACCATATTGAAAATGATATATTATCACATTTCTTATAAATTAGAATATTTTTATTTTTACGAACTAATCCACCCATACCAATCTCCACTCATCAAGTCAATAATGTGAGATTAGAGTTGCTTCATTGTGCCTCAGCTGCAGGCAAATCGGGTGGCAAACGAAGTAATAATGGCGAGATTGATCAAGGCTGTACTTATTTTCATAATCACCCTTATTATCTCTATGAAAATCCCCTTATTGTAACAACCCGTTCTTTCTCGCATCTTTTCGGAGATTATGTGTTCTATGGTAATAATCATGAAGTGAGTATGTGATAATAAGATCAAGATTGAAATACATATGATACACTCGAATATAGAGGAATTTGTGTTGAATAAGTCATTGGGGAAACCGGAGATAAAACCATGATCATTGTGTGTATTTGGAATAACTATTAAAAAATGAATAAAAGATAAGAGGATAAAATTGTAGTTATAAATATAACTACATTTTAATGATATAACAAGATACTTTATTAATGAATGTTGTTAATTAAAATGAAAACTATATTAAATTCAAAAGTCAAAACCTAGATACAAGTTTAAGTACAACTATCGTAACATTAATACAAATAAATGGTAACTGTCTACATTTGACAATGAATAGAATTTTAGATCATCAAATTTGACAATTTGCGTACATATATGATGGCACAAATTAAGGCGACATTAAGTTCTTATTCAGAAAAGCCAAGTTAATTTATGTGACAATATAAAATTACTATGATATACCTTTCGCATTATTTTAAATTCTTAATAAAAACGCGTGACAAATCACAATTCTTGATTTTGGTTCCAAATTTGGGGGTTTTTCAATTTTGCATCTCTATATCTGTAATAACACTTATAGCCATCTTTACATGCACAAGGCATCCTAAATTGACCTATATACTTGCTATAAACGAAGCTTTGGTTTCAACATTTACCAATGTCTTTCTCCATGGAGGGGAGTGGCAGCACCAACTCAAACCGCAGTCGTATCTACAATACCCGATGCTTTCTTTCCGAAACGGTAGCCGGGATGTTGACGGTGTTGCTTCTTTTCTTAACTCTCCTTACTGTATCTATCATCATATCTAGATATGATCCAAACCAGTTCATTCTCCGGTCCTTTTCGGCTGCAAATATACCGTGTAATGAAACGGAGAAGATGGAGTTGAAGAGGACATTAGAGAATGTAGTTATGGTGGATGGCAAGACTGTAATCATAACAGCGGTGAATGCAGCATGGACAAACCCAAATAACTCACTATTCGATCTCTTCTTGGAAAGTTTTCGAATCGGGAATCAGACTCAAGAGCTTTTGAACCATTTGTTAGTCGTGGCTTTCGACAAAGTTGCGTATTCACGTTGTGTTGATGCACACCTTCATTGCTATGAACTCACCACTCCGGACGTCGATTATTCGGGTGAGAAGTTTTACATGACGGGAGATTACTTGAAGATGATGTGGAGACGGCTTGAGTTTCTCATCATTGTTCTTGAACTTGGATACGATTTTGTCTTCACGGTATTCTTCTATGATCCTTCTCTTTATTCCTTATTTCATGAATGTTTTAGACTTTGATAAAGTAATCTTAGGATGCGGATGTAATGTGGCTGCGAAATCCGATACCCAAACTATTCGTCGATGGTGATCTACAAGTTGGTTGCGATGTGTATGAATACAATTCATTTGATAGACGAAATCCGGTAAACACCGGATTCATCTACGTTAGATCGAGCAACAAAACTATCAAGTTCTCCAAGTTTTGGTATGATGCCGCGGTTTATTTTCCGGGGAAGAAAGAGCAAGATGTGTTGCAAATACTCAAATTCAACCCGATCGTAGATCAGCTCGGGTTGAAGATGCGGTTCTTCAATACATCATACATCAGTGGATTTTGTGAACCTAGCAAGGATATCGGGCAAGTGTTGACGATGCATGCTAATTGTCGCAAAGGGCTCACGATGAAAGTTCGGGGGCTTGAGATAGTGATTGATCATTGGAAAAAGTACACATCACCTAGAGAGAACTTCACTATCTCGTGGTCAAAAACCACATTTCCTTCGTAAAATTATGTAATGTAATGTCGTAAATCGAGCTACTGAAGAATAAACATTCTAAGTAAAAAAAAGATGGAATCCAACATAATATCAGCATGATGAATGTCAATCACAAAGGACAAGTATGCGCATTATTCATGAGGTTTTTCATACTGAATCCTGACTCTTGTCTGTGCTTCAAAGTAGGCTTAAAAAGAGTAAAATGATGAAATGCAATACTACAGCAATAAACTTTTCTCCTGATGCAGAAGACTGAACGTACATTTTAGTCGCCTGAGCCACAGGATGTCTCACTAGATGATGAACCTTCTTTTCGAAATTCTTCATATGCCCATTCAAGACCGGGACAGTAGTGGAGTGGTGGATTGAACCGTGTATCATTAATATCATCTGGCATAAACGCTCCGTTTTTAATAAGGAATCTGATTGCTTTCCTCTTTCGCTCTTTAGCAGCATTATGAAGAGGGGTCCCTGCATATAAAAGAGAATTAGTGTTGATAAAACAAATTGAATCAAGTACACAGAGTTTGCGTGATTCAGTAGTGTCACTAACATCCACAGGCACCCTTTGTGCGTGCATCAATATCTGCTCCACGCTCGAGCAGTTCATCCATGACTCTAATGTGCCCTCCCTTAGCAGCAAGGTGAAGAGGGGTCGCACCATGTGATTTTGGTCCCCAAGCAGCTACATTGACATCCATTCCTTGATCAAGGAGCCTTTTTACCTGATTATTCATAGACAATGGAGGATTTAAAAATAAAAAACAACAGAATGAGGACCCATTTGCAGGCTTAATCAGGTAATGATTAAGCCATGATAGTAATGATTCATGATAAAAAGATGCATTTTACAGGGTATAGAGTAAGAATTTTGCAATAAGAAATCATTGCATACTTTCTATTTATCCACATACAAGGCAATGAGAAACTACAAGCGCGAGTATGATCAGTGCTATACATTAATTCACTAGGAATCATGAAATCCATTTGTGAAATCAGTTGTTATAATTTTCTTCAGAGACAGAATAATATAGATTAATCATACCTCTTCCAGATCACCTTTATGGGCATGAATGTGAAGCAGGGTCCAGCCACGATCATCCCTATCCTTCCAATACCGGCGTAGCTTCAAGGTTTTCCTTGACGATTCCACCTCAACCTCCAGCATATTGGGTTCAGAATATAACCAAGTTTCGTATACCAGATTCAGAAACAAATTCTTAGTAGAAGGGGAGTAATCAATACCAATTCACGAATATTAAAAACCAAAAGTCCTTTCGTCTGATGCAAAGACTTATCAAGAAACAAAAACCCGTAGAAATACTTCAACGGAAAACCGAATAAAGGTAACTATTACAACTCAAGGTTCGCAAGACACCAGAAATGTGAGATCTGCTTACCAATAGTGAAATCCTTTACATGATCTTCCCGATAATTTAAAAAAAACGAAAATTTAGCGAGAGGAATGATTTGCCAAATTGTAAGGGGAAAATGGATTCAATCCAGGGCCAAGAACACGAAGATTATTCACAAGCTTCAAACCGAACGAAGACGAAAACCGAAAACGACAGGAAATTAACATTATTAACACCCCTAATTCTTCAATAATCCCAGAAATGCACAAGGATATCAGAAACCTATAAGAATTGAACTCAATTAGGCGGCTGCATATTCAACGCAGAAAGCTGAGAAGGGAATCCTCGGAAAACCTAAAGCCAGAGAAGGTTGGGAAAAGATGATAAGCGTAGCAACATCGAAGCACTGCACTCATCTAGCGGATTTTATAAATAATAACAAAAATCGTAGGTGGAAAATAAATATCTACGGGATATTTTTAACAAAATGTATAAATATATTAATAAAAATGTAATATTAAAATAACTTAATTTTGAGAAAATGATATTCAAAATTTGACAAATGTAATCATATTTAAGATTTTCTTAAAGTTTGATTTTGGAGATAATTTATATTGTCAAATTGAAAATATAGTGATGATTTTTAGGATATACATTGAATTGATAATTGATTTTCCAAAATTACAGAGTATGTGAACTTGATTTATCTATTGTATACTTGGAAGACTACAATTACCATAATATGAAATTGAATTGGGTAAACTGCCTTTATAAATTTTACATATTTCCATTAAATTAAAAAGGTATAATGAAGTGATTAATATAGTTTGGATTGAGGGAATAATTTGCAAAAAAAGACAAGAGTATTAGGAAACAGGGGATGCTTCTTGGTTGATGCATAAAAACAAGAGTTGTTACATTGAAAATATTAGTGTGAGTTGGTTGGAGGATTGTCTTTGGGATGCTTTGAGGCATAATGATCAACAAGCTGGTTTTGATTTGCAAGCTGAACCTGAAAACTCAACACAACATCAGTTATAAAGCATTCATGTTCAGCAGGAGTGTATGTAAAGTTAGAGAGACTGGGAATGAAGAAGAAAGAGTGTATGTATTGTAAAGCAGCACATTCTCAGAAACTAGCTTCAAAGTTTCTGCATATAATCACATAAACAAGGCTGGATAATAAAGGGGTTACATTTTCAGCATTCTGGGAGTTTGGAAGATGCAAAAAATAAGCAGGATTAACAACACTTCCTACAACAAACTAAGTTTAACTCATTTCATGGATGAAGGCACAAGGATTACATCACTATTCACAATTCAACTTCAAATATTATAAATGAGCAGTCCTCCCGCAACAAAAATCTACTCTAAATTAAAACAAACTAATCAACATCAGGATTGCAGTGATAACAACTAATTATCCATTCCCGTTTCAACTTTCAACAAAAAAATACCCAAATCAACTACTCAAAACTGATTAACGCAAAGAAACTAAAAGAGCCGATTTTTTACTTTACAGATAGGGCAAACGACTTTTAACCCAACAGAACGGGCCTCCATCTGAGACCCTTTTGCTTTCTCATTCTTCTCCGCCTTCTTTTTCTGCGCCTCCATCTTCTGTTTCCCTCTCGTCATCTCTCAAATCCCACTTTCCCAATACCGACAATTCTTTCTCCTCTGGATCGCACACTCCAATTTGTAAACTCAAAATGGTAAGAAACTAAAATGCTCTTGGAATTAGCTTTCTGTAATTAATTGAAATGAAAAATATTTGGACAACTGTCAAAATGACTTGTAATAACGGTCAACTTCACATAAATGAAATATCTGGCACGGGCTAAACGAACTCATACAATAATAATCGCCGTCGGTCGCACGTGCACTGTGTCGTTTTTGCACGTGCCGTGGTTTTTTGCTTTGCACAGCAATTTTTTTCCATTTCTCTCTTGTAAAATCTCTTCACACGAATCTGTCTCTCTCCCGTTTCTACTGCGCACTCATACAGACACTGTTGTCTGCGTATCCATGATTCTGGAGAGAGAAACACGCTCAGGGGACCTCATTTTTTTGTTACCATTACGCTGCTTTACAGCTCAACTCTCAATTTCTTTGTCTATCTGTCTTATCCCTCTTTGTTGAGCTCAATTTTGTTCGGATCGAATCTGAGCCACCGCCGGCCTCTGGTCCGTTTTATGTCTTAATTTTTTGGGGTTTATTTTGTGTAAAGTGGAAGTTGTCACCATTTATGGGTTTTATGTATTTGGAATTTGGATGGGTGTGTGATTCTAGTGCCGGATTTCGCTTGGGCTTTTGGAATTTTTTCTTAATTTATGGGGTCTCAAAATCTCATTTTTTATGTTGAGAATTATTATGAGATTCGATCAGTTTCCGATGGTACTGGACAGAAGATTGTGGAAGAAGCTATTGCATTGGTTTTTTTTGAAAAATAAAAAAATTTAGTAATCCCTTGTCGTTTTTTACCTCCATCCAAGAATATTTGTCTGATATTTACCTGTTGTCTTGATATGGAATCGTCGTCTTATTGTTTGTAATCTCTTAAGGAATTGACTTGTCATTTCCTTGAAGATTCTGCTTCAGTTGTCGCTCTAGACCTGTTATATATTGGTGTATTGTAGGAGTCTAGTGCAAAGAGCCGCTGTTCATTTTATTTATGTGGTAATATGCGTGTTCAATTTCATTCCAGTTATTGTAGAGGAAAAATAATATTCTGTTAATTTCTGGTATTTCCTATTTTAGTAACCTAACTGCTGTATATGTTACAAATGTATTATTCAGCATAAGTTTTGTCGGTGACAGGTTCACCGTTTTTGAATGACTACAGATTTGGGGATCTTATGATTTCTGCTCATCTTATTATTGATGTTAATCTACAAAGAGCAGCTTCAGAATGACTTTTCAACAGTGGTTTCTGTTTCCTTTATGCATCCTGCTGCTGTATGGGGTAGTTAAAGAAACCGAAACTCTCAGTCCCGATGGTACGCTAGCTAAAATGCAGCATATATTTAAGGTGTAACCTGTGATTGGAATTATTGGTTAATTTTCAGGACAAGCTCTTGTTAACTTTAGGACAGCAATGCTTACCTCGGATGGCATTCTTCTTCAGTGGAGACCTGAGAATGAAGATCCATGTAGATGGAAGGGAGTAAAATGCGATTCCAAGACAAAAAGAGTTACAGCCTTGTAAGTTCCTCTATACACTAAGATGAATTTATTGCTGCTGGATAAAGGATATGATTACACATACATCTCATGACACTTCAAATCTAATAATAAGTATTCAAAGTAAAACTACTGAATTGCTATTTTATTGTGAAATACTTTAATTATCAAAGAAATAAATAGTTAGTCAGTTTTATAAAACAATATTAGTTGTAGGTAGATTTGTATAAAACAAGGTTTGTAGATAGTTGTATGAGAAATAATAAATAAACAATTTTTAGAAATTTAATGGTTCAGGGCACAGGTTTGGGGATATAACACTAAGTTTCTTTTCTTATAGAATTTTTTGTTTCAATAAAAAATTATGCCTATGCTTTTTGTCCGGTTCCCGATTGTGTTCATTGATTATGCAGGAGCCTTTCTAACCATAGACTGAGTGGACCTATATCAGCAGACATTGGGAAGCTGGAAAATCTGCAGTTTTTGTATGCACCTGTTTCTTTTATTTTTTTTATTTTTTCTGCCTCGTTTTAAAATTTTCTTTTGGATTTTTTTTCTAGAGCTCTTCATGGCAATAATCTGTATGGGATGATTCCTTCTGAGCTCAGCAATTGTTCACAATTGCAAACATTGTAAGTGGATGTTTCTTATTTTTTTATGCTTCTACCTGTCTAATAATCGATGGGAATTTTATGTTACATGTACCTTCATTGACTAAGTTTAGAACTTGCTCTAGTCAATTTAGAGTTACTCGTATTTTTTCACTTGAGTGTGTGTAACTTAAG
The DNA here is from genome assembly GCA_009725065.1 of Utricularia reniformis. Classification (NCBI taxonomy): domain Eukaryota; kingdom Viridiplantae; phylum Streptophyta; class Magnoliopsida; order Lamiales; family Lentibulariaceae; genus Utricularia; species Utricularia reniformis. The sequence continues at coordinate 181,047 of RWGZ01001117.1, read as the reverse complement.
TGCTTGATTTTCAAGGAATGCTTATTTTTTTATTGTTGCAGAAGTCAAAGTTCTTGTGAAGCATTATGTCCCACAATTTTGTTCTGTAAAATATTCTGAAATGGGAACAATTAACTTGGAGGAATGTATACAAGTCCCAAAGACAATACATAAAGCTTGAATACCGCATTTAATAGGCTAGGCAAAGCTAAATGCTCTGTTTTCACACCCTTATAAACTGGATTTCCCATATTATTTTTTTATGCTTGAAATTTATTTAAATGTTAAACGGCTTAACATCGAAATGATCTAAAGGCGACAGACAGATAAGCTGTATGGATTGTTCTTGTATTCTCTATATAGGATAATTTCTTCCACATCATTAACAACTCTTTCATTTTATGCAGATTTTTGCAAGGTAACTACTTAAGTGGAGTGATTCCGAGTGAGTTGGGAAATCTTTCTCAGCTTGAAAAACTGTAAGTTAAATTAGCAACTTGAACCCTTGAATTGCTGTTGCATTTGAAACTAGGCCTCCATTAAAAAAATGGAATTTAAGTGATATGGCTTGAAGACTAATCTAGTTATCATAAATGGCGTTTTGAATGTCTTTATTTGTGCATTTTCTCTTTAGATTCATTTTTCTGGTTATAGAATGTGAATCATAATCACACTATAGGCTCCCCCTTTATTGTAGCACCCTATACGAATACCGGGAACCTGCTGGGCCTTTATTCCGAGAAATAAAGTCTAAATCTGTGAAAGGCCCAAAAGCCTAAAGTGTACAATGATTCAGTTATTTTTGACTGATTAAAATGATTCTAAGTGAGGTTGTTTTATTACACTACTTCTCAGTGACCTTTCAAGCAACTCTCTTAGTGGAAGCATTCCTGCCTCACTTGGAAATTTGAAAAAGCTTTCGAAGTTGTAAGTAGCATTGTTACCTTTCTTGACTAGTATTTTTCCCGTTCCCGTTATCTGATTTGTAATCTCTTTATAATTTTTGAAGTAACGTATCAACAAACTTTTTGGTGGGACCTATACCCTCCGATGGTGTTCTTTCTGGTTTCAAAAGTGATTCGTAAGTGATGGGAGGATTATTTTTCATGTATTTTCTTTTAGCCTGTCTTTGTGCTATATCATTTGGACCTAGTTAATTGTATTTATTGGCACCTCGATTTACAATTGATCATTTCTCCTTTTGTGTACTCTGAACAGGTTCGTTGGCAATCGTGAGTTATGTGGTGACCAAATAAAAACATGCAAGAGAAACGGCAGTGGCACTTCTGCATTTTCCGCTCCTGCTGATTCAGGTGATTATCTTGCATTTGACAATGTGATTACTTTTAATTTTTCCTGCACTCGATTTTCCTCGTTCTTAAAGTCTTGTGGCATTCATCCATCGCTCTTCAGGCCAGTTCCAAGGCAAGGAGAAATATTCAGGAAAGCTTCTTATAAGCGCATTGGCCACAGTTGGCGCATTGCTTTTGGTAGCACTAATGTGCTTTTGGGGATGTTACCTTTATAAGAGGCTTGGTAAAAATGATTGTAAAGGGCTTGTGGTGAATGTTTGTGGAGGTATTGATATAATGCTTATTTTTAAACGCTTTAGCAGTATTCAACGAGTTTGCTCTTGTTAATATGTGCTGATTTATCTCAGGGGCCTCTGTCGTAATGTTCCACGGAGATCTGCCGTATTCTTCGAAAGATATCCTTAAAAAATTAGAATACTTGACTGAAGAGCATGTGATTGGTGTGGGAGGATTTGGAACAGTATACAAGCTTGCAATGGATGATGGTAACATATTTGCCTTGAAAAAGATAATGAAAGTGAACGAGGGCTTCGATCACTTTTTCGAAAGAGAACTTGAAATTCTTGGAAGTATCAAACATAAATACCTTGTGAATCTTCGGGGATATTGCAATTCTCCAACATCGAAATTATTGATATATGATTTCTTACCGGGTGGAAGCTTGGATGAAGCTCTTCATGGTTCGTAATTCTAAAAATTTGGTTTCTAGTTTCATCATAGCATATAACTGTTCTCTGATGATGTTTCTTTGCAGAGAGAGGTGAACAACTAGATTGGGAGTGTCGGTTAAACGTAATCATGGGAGCTGCAAAAGGACTTGCGTATCTGCATCACGATTGTTCTCCTCGAATTATTCATCGTGACATCAAATCAAGTAATATTTTACTCGATGGGAATCTCGATGCACGAGTATCGGACTTCGGATTAGCTAAACTATTGGAGGATGAAGAATCCCATATAACTACTATAGTTGCTGGCACTTTTGGTTATCTAGCTCCAGGTATGATCTTTTTCGTTCTGAACTTTGTATCGAGGGTGTTACGGGTTTGTTATGTTGCATATATTTGCTCATCGTATTGAAACTTGTGATGTTTTTTTCTGTGTTTGGAGTTGTCATTTTTCATTCTATCTTGTGCTGAATTCTTCAGAGTATATGCAAAGTGGGAGAGCTACAGAAAAGACTGATGTTTACAGTTTCGGTGTTTTGGTTCTTGAAATTGTTAGTGGAAAGCGGCCGATCGATGCATCGTACATCGAAAAGGGCCTTAATATCGTTGGATGGGTATGTTTTTTTCACTACTGTTTTCTCTGGTTTGATAAAATCTTGGTGATTTAACATATGATTCTTTGTCATGTTGAAGCTACACACTCTGGCTTCCGAAAACAGGCAACGAGAAATAGTTGATGCACGTTGCGAAGGAGTTGAAACAAAGAGTCTCGATGCATTACTTTCGATATCCATCCAATGTGTTGCTTCTGCTCCACAGGATCGTCCCACAATGCATAGAGTCATCCAGATTCTCGAATCCGAAGTCATGACGCCTTGTCCGATCGACTTCTATGATTCGAATTCGGAGTGATGGCTTATTCATAGCAAGCAGATATGGTCCTCAATTTCTTTCACCATGTTCTATTGCCTGAACCCATTTTATTCGTTCATTCTGCAAGGAAAAGAAAAACAGATAATCGGAGTTTTGGTGATGGGATCATCTTCGGCTGCCATCGGCTCGATTCGGGCTGCTACATATGCTTCTTCTTCATCATCTGTTTATGAAAAAATGACTATAATTGAGCCATTGTTCTCTCCACTCTATTTGAATTAGTTATTCATGGAAAATGAACACAAACTTTTACATGTCAGAAATCAGTGTTTTCATTTTTCCCATGTATCTCCAATGTTTGAAAATTGCAAAAATAGCTCTTAACCATACAAACATTGTAATAACTATGGAACTAATGTGTTATAGTGTTCGAGTCTTTGAGTTCGGATGCTAGAGGATGGGTAACTTTGCTTCAATCCCTTGTGGTGCGCTTGTGCAAGGATTAGCTCATGTTCACCTGATGGACTCATTTCTCCAAGTACCTGTGTTTATTACACCAAAACTTTTGAAGCTTAGAGTTTCCCCCAAAGCTAATAAAATTATAGGAAATTTGCGATAACCATAATCTCATGAATAAGATTCATGAGTAACCAACCTGCAATTCAAAGTAAATTGACCTCTACATAAAGATCTGCTAAATGAAATAGCTTCAATAACCTTAACATTCAAACCATGCTCGACTAGGATTTGTATTGAGTAAGAATGTCATACATTGTTGCTGTTGTGGAGTAAATCGCCTCATCTGAGGCTCTGTTGTCTCTTACTAATATCGTTACCGATTGCATATTTGACGCAGATTGCTTCATGCATTGCACCAGAACTCTACATGCAAGATCATTGAACGGCCAAGGAAAACCATAACAATTACAGCTCATATTGCAACTATAAATGTTTTTGGTTTCAAGAGTTGAAAATTGCGTATTTACAATTGCTATAATTCTGCATATCTTATGAGATATACTATGCATAGCTTCAGGAACACATACCTAAAGCAGTAATATTAAAAGAAATCATTCACTGCTTGTACAGTTCCTGAAAGATAATCTTATCTGCCAAAAACAGATAAATCAAGCTTTTCATAGTATAGAAATACAAGATCTACATTTCTCATTCCCTGCAGAAAATAATCGTCTCAGATCCAGCAACAATTTTACAAATTAGGTCAAATGAAAGCATCATTAGGCGAGATAATCACGGATCCCTACCTCGATCCAACCAGAATTATAAAAAATCACAGCGGTATCGGATTCAGTTGATGCAAGGCGGGAAAGACATCTACGACGGTTAACTCAGCGCATCCGCCGCAAAAATCAAGATTAAAACAAGATAATTCAAACCACGAGAAGGAACGCCTCTTCTGACGGCGGTTCCCGACCTGCACCAAGCGAATTAGAGACCGCCGCAAACGGGGATAGAGAATGATGCTATTCACAAGAGTAGAAGATATTTTAGAGATGGAACAAAACAGAAACCTGACGCCTCACGGTGGTATTTAATTCATGACACGTCACATGATAGACTGTAAAAATTTATTACATTCAAATTATTAAAATGGAGTATGGACATAACATAACATGCATATCACATGTGAATTGTAACACCATTATTCTCTTTCCATTTTTCATTTAATTTTAAAATTTACAATAATTGAATATTCTTATCGAATTATTATTAAATATTTTTTTCAAATACTAATTAATCCATGGAAATATAAATCTTTGTATAATTGGTGGGGACAAACCAAAAATCCAACAAAAAGTTTATTTGATCACATGAACACTACATGGTATTGCTATTATCAGCAAAACTAAAGAGTTTACAAAATAGGCAAGTAAAGTAAACACATTCCCGGCGATTTCTGCCGGAAAATCTACCGACGGTGAAGGATCATGCCTGCTCTAATCACCGCCGTCCACCAATCTTCATTGAACTCTACGAAGCGCAAGATACGCTATAAACCTATACCCAACAAGCATCACCATCATTACTGAGGCGTCAGCCCATAAACCGCCCAATCCCACGGCTTTCACTGCCGGAAAATCAGATATTCTGCAATAAATCCCATTTCCACATTCATAAACTTCATTCCCATTATACTGAACTCCCATCAATAGCTTATAGCAATAGTAACTAAAACTCAGATTCTTCATCCACCCAATGAAGGGCGGAATCCTCTTCACGAAGTAACCTCCGGCTATTAGAAACACCAATGTCGTTACAGAAGCAAGCGTCGCGGCTTGTTTAACGTCCATTAAAATTGCCCCAAAGGCCAAACCGAGACCTTGTGAAACGAGAACGCTGAGGAGGACGATAAGGAGTGAAAGAATGAAAGTGAGCGGATCTGGTTTCAGGCCGCCCATCCAATAAAAGATGAAAGTGAAGGCCGTCGGAAGGGCAATGTCAAGAGGGAGATCACCCACTATTCTAGCTATAAAATAGGAAGATAAACGGTACATTGATGAAGATTTCTCCTTTATAAGCATTGATTTCTCTTGTGGAAATGTGAAGACTGCGTTGTAAAGTGGATAGAAGCCCCAGAAAACAGAGAAGAAGAAGAGCATTGCCATCTGTACAAGACACACTTTAAGGAACACAACACACCAGATATATTTTTTAAATATATATATACGTTAGAGATGATTGCTTACGCGATCATCGATGTGGGATAGTGGAGTTTGCCACCAGAGAAGTCCACCAAGGATAGCTACGCTTATGACTTGGAAGATTCTAAGTTTATTGAATGCTTCGAATCTGCGTTCCCTCATTCCCCGTAGAATCAGAATCTTCAACTGATACAGCCAACTAGTGTTCCATTTCTGTGATTTCCCATCAATTTCTGCAAACAAAATGATCATAAGCTAAGGGATCGTAAGAATAATGGTTGAAGAAATACAGATTCATACTTGTGGAGATCTCTTTTGTGTAAGCGTCTACGGTGCATAGCTCGATTTTCAGCCTCGTCGAAATGCTCTTCTGGTAAGAAGAGATGAGAAGGTCTTTCACATATTTGGGATCTTGCAGTATGGTTTCATTCTCATCACAAGTATGCTGATGATCAGGTCCAATTCCTGTCCACAGTTTAAGGTTATTTAAGCAACCAGGATAATGAGAAAGGTTAAGAGAAAGGTTACCATTCGCAAGATCAAGCAAGATATCAGCCGGATTTGCTGAGATGGGAGATGAGAAACCAATCAAAGAGAAGTACTCCAGAGCATACGAAGCGAGGCCGTAGTAGATAGGTCGTCCTTCAGACAACAACACCACTTTGTCGAACATATGGTAGAGTCGGCTTGATGGTTGATGAATGGTAGTTATGATAGTTCGACCACCGGTCGCTAACCGTTTCACCGTATTGATGATTCGTTGAGCTGTGGTCGAATCGAGACCGGATGTGGGCTCATCGAGTAAGAGCAAGCTAGGATTTATCAGCATTTCTAGACCTATACTTACCCTCTTCTTTTCTCCCCCTGATATCCCTCTAAAATTTGGTCCTCCAATCATGTTATTCTTGCATCTAGTTAACCCCAATTCACCTAAAACATTCTCTACATGCTGTGCTTTCTCTTCCTTTGTAAGGGTGTTTGGAAGCCTAAGAAGAGCAGTGAACAACAGAGTTTCGAAAACGGTAAGATGCGGATAAAAAACATCATCTTGAGCAACGAATCCAGTTTTACGTCTTATACAACTTGAAAATTGTTGTCCATTGTATGTTATCTTCCCGGATAGCTTACCGGTGAGACGACCTCCGAGAGCAGTTAAAAGGGTTGTTTTTCCGCTCCCGGATGGACCGAGCATCGCCAAAATCTCCCCCGGATAAACTACCCCTGTGATCCCATTCAATATAGTCTTCTCCTTAGAGACAGATGATGCTGCTCCAAAGAGAAATCCCCTTTTTTCACAGTTCAATTTATAGGCCACATCCTCAAACTGAGCAACAAAACAAAGCTTGTATCATTGCAGTTAACACAAAATGAGTAGTAACAAGTGAGGAAATAAATACCTTTAAAGTAATTGGATACACAGCCCCTTGAAGAAGGGATTTTGAACTGGTTACTACCGAATGACTTTCGGATACCGGTTTCGGTGCAACGGAAGACAAAGGCATGCTGAATGGAAGTTCTCTTAGTGATGAAGTGAAGAGTTGGGGCCAACTGAGGTTAGTATATATAATAAACAGACAAACAGATGCATTTTAGTTTAGGTTCTAATTCTTTGTAGTGGAAAACTACTTCTTTTTCACTTTTTTTGGACCAAGAACATGGTGCAGTTCCTGTAGTAAAAGGAAAAAGTAGACAATATCGGTAAACAATAAATTTTTTTTAAGAAAATTGTGTCCGCTTATTTTTACAAATTTAATTCCTAAAGTTTTGTAGGACATTTTTAAACCTCAAACTTCTATTTTTTTCCATTGTTCATGTCTAAAGTTTATAAAATTGGGAAATTTGTTTTTTGTGAAGATATAAAATTGTCAAAATTTTAAAACGTTGTTTATTAACTTTGTAATTTATAATATATTTTGAGAACTAATTTTGTGCACAAAGCATTCCCAAACTTTGGGGTATTTGGAAATCATTTTTTCGTGTCACTCGAATTTGTACTTGGTTTGAGCTTATTTGTTAAAAGTATTTTTCTAATTTGATCTTATAAAACATGAGGTAAGTTTTCAATCTAAGTGAATAGCATAAACATTGCTACTCGATGTTCGGATCTCAGAATAAAAGGAATACGATCAGAAGATCTATGGCAAAAAATCAGGTTTTCGACAAAGAAGATGACATATCTATGGATTTTATTCTAAAGATGATAATAATTCTAATTGACTCATGTTACTTATCCATGCCAGTGAAAGAAAGGCTTTCTTTACTTTTATAAAGAAAAGATGTGCCTAATGAGCAGTGGATGCCTCAATTATAAAGATCATGGAATATTTGCAGTAAGGCCCATAACATGTAGCAAATGGCAAAATGACCCGCTTTCGTTTTTGAACAACGATTCAAACTGCAGTACGGTGGGGTGCATTGACGAAATCACTATTTTTTAATACTCACAAAATAAAAACAAAATTGGTTGTTTGTTTATGGCAACTCTGATTTTACTAAAATAGGAGACAATTACAGGTAGGGCTGTTACAAGATCAGAACAGTTCGTGAACAATATATGTTCGGCTCGTATGTGATCGTGTTTGCTCGTTCGAATAAAATATGAATATTGTTCGAATATTATTTTTTGTTCGTTTATAATTTGAACGAACATGAACATTTTTGTGAACAAATGTGAACGTTCGTGAAAAAATATATTATTTAAATTAATTTTTATTATAATATATTATTATAGTATTTAAGTTTAAAAACATTTACAAAACTCTAATTTTCACTCATTAACTCTAATGGTGACTAAAAATCACTTCTCAACTCTTCATTGGATTCAAAAAGCTGAAAAGAGAAGATATTTGATATTTTACAAAACTCTCAAAATGTTAAATATGGAGCAAGACGAATGTTCATAACCGTTAATGAATCATTTGGATGAAGTTATTATTTTTTATGATAAACTAATTTCTACATATAATGGAGATGAATTAGAACATAAAGAACTCTTTAGATGAATTTCGCATAAATAATACAAACTTGTTCGAATAAATCGTACGAACATTGTTCGAACAAGCTTTTCACGTTCGAATAAAATATGAACGAACATGAACACGTTCGAATAAAAATATGAACGAACATGAACACAGTGCGTTCGGTTCGTTCAGATCGAATAACAACCCTAATTACATGTACACACACATTATTGGTGGACTAAAAATAATTTATTCTAATTATTATAATATTAACAAACATTACTATTTTTATAAATTTTAGGTTTTATTTAAATCTTATTTGTCTTAACCTAATTTATCGTTAAAATATGTATTTAACTTCATTAATATTAAATACACCGTAATTTAAGCATAAAATATATTGTTAAGTGTTCATAACTTCGATGTTTTAAATATCCAATATATCGGACTGTCGTATCGGCTTTGAACGGTATTTTGTCAAAATATCGGTCGGTACGGGTTTTTTGAGGGTCGGGACGGATTTAATTTAAAAATAATAAAATATAAATATTTTATAATTAAATTTATTTTAATATTCCGGTAAATATCATTTACATATCTAGTATATCCGATACATATCCGGTATACCTATCCAATGAATATGTCTGGTATATCGATCTATACCGATTTTTAAAACATTGCATAACTTGTCTCGCATGGGGAATATTAATTTTACTATATGCTTTAATTCAACTTTATAAATGGATAATTAATCAAAAAATAAAAATAATATAATAAATAACAAGAGTGCTTCTCATACTCATATCCCATCTTTTGTCGTACTCTGATTTAACATTTCTATGATTGAATCTGATACTATAAACTCACGTGGCTTCCCCCAATCACGTCTTGCCATGTCACCGCTGACTCATTTTACCTAATCTTTAATTAGTTATAATTATGAAAAATAAAGCATGTTCATCTAATGCTACCATATGTTCATTTTTATGTTAACATGTTTGCTCGTTTTTCTCGCAAATAATAGTTAGCTTTCGGGAAGATCGACAAGATAGAAAGAAAAGTAAAATAAATTAGCATGTGATTTGTGATCTTTGTTCACTAAAACTTTAATTCCAAGTTGCAAATTTGCTTTTAAGCATAATCTTAACCACAATACGGGGGACATCTTTAAGGGAACAAATTGCTTTTGCTTTGTTCACAACTTGACTGTATAAGTGCTGTGCTTTCGATAATAGTTGAACTTTCGAAAAACAGGTCATTTTAGTTATACACATTCGTACTCTAACGAAATTCTAGAGTGTATTAGTTGAAGTTAATGTGTTTCCCGATTAAGTATATTTATAATTATCTTGTTGCTTGACTAATCACAAAATAGTAAATTATTTTCAACGATAACGTCATCGTGCGAAGCTGAGTCGAATCTCAACTACAGAAAAATAATCTCTTTTCTTGTATCAATAGGATCAAGAATGAGATTCTAATTTTATTAGTTTAAGTTATCTTTTATTATTTTAATCTTGTAATATATAATTTAGAATGTAGATGTTACTGTTAAGAACCTTCTAGATACTCCATAAATTATTCTAAATCCCTAAATCCTATGTTTCATATTCCAGTGAGTAATTCTCCAATTTAATCATTAAAATCTATATCATATTAAAAATTTAATGAAAAATATTAATTGACTTATGTGAAACATCAAGTTATATTAGTAGAATTATATAATGAAATTAAAGGCAATTTCCTTTTGAAAAAAAGAAATCTCTGATTGGTTATAAAAATCAACGTGTAGGATTGTGACACGTGCATTTCAGTGGATTCCCCCTCGTTCGATTATGATTTTGTCTTGTGACTCCATTATTTATTATAATTTGGATTTTATAAGATTAAAATAATACAACTTTCAATTTATTTAAGAATTTGCAACCCGAATTCTAATATGTGATTATAAATAATATTTTTTAATCGTATTTAATTGTATATACATACATTTCTATTTGTATATATTACCTTTGTGGAGTTGGAGTATATAATGATTATTTCTTAGATTTTTAGGTAAGGTCAAATTCGTCAAATTTTTGATAAATATTGATATTGAAAATGGAATTAGGATCATAGTCAGACCCCATTCAGCAAAAAGAAAAGATTGCATATCTCTTTTGTATGATTTCATCCAATAATTATTGATAAATACTTTCATAATCAATCAATTAATTATTGATCCCATGAATTATACTGTTTGTGTGTTATTGTTCATGGACAAATTTTAGAAATTATTTAAGAAACTATGAAATAATTGTAGGTTTTCAATGCAATTAGGTTACAATTCTTCAAAGGATATATCAATCAATCAATGACTTTATCTTTGTAAATAATTTTTTGGGAGGATTCTAATTCTAATTCTAATTTAAATAGCATCTCATCCTTTGATATGACTTAAGAATGAGAAGCTGATTCCACTTGAGAATTTATACTCTTTATTAGGAAAATATGTGATATTCCCCGTACATTATACCGGAATACGGAGAATATCTATCTACATGGGAATCGATTGTTGTATTTGTAGATGATATTACGTGGATAGAGTTAATACTAATTAGTTGTTAAAAAGTATTGATCATATCGGATTGATAATACATAGTGTTAGGGTGATGCGTAAAAGTTATCTCTCTTGTATTGTCGATTTTACAATTTTTATCCTCAAAATTTCATAATTATATAATGTGACAAATTAATTTATTATAATATTTTATAAAACCACTAGTCAAACCTGATCAAAATCTTCTAACTTTAGAGATGTGTTAAAAGTTATAGTGCCTGCTTCTAACAAAGAACATTAAGACAAGTACACAATTTAGACATGCACTAGGATCCAAGGGACCATACATATTCCATTCACTATCTGAGTTAATGTTTATGGTATTGGATTCTGAATCGAAGTCGAATCACTGCCAATCATAGCGTAACGATTGCGAAGAAAACTGACTTCATTCAAAACCGATTCAGGAGGGCTGATTCCTGCAATCTCCATCTCATGAATAAGATCAAATGCATCAAAGTATAATCCATTTCGAATATAACTCTTGAGGATCACGTTGCAGCAAGCTTTGTTTCTCACCCCGTTTCCGGATCGAAACAAATGATTGGCATCTTTTCGAAATCCATGTTTCTCATACAAATCTACTAATCCACACTGAACATAAGGATGAAACTCAAGGCCAAGTTTCATAACCTGTGCATGAACTTGTTGACCAAGTTGTGCAGCAGCAGCAGCACCAACTCCAGTCATTCCACAGGCTTTGAGAACAGCTGAAAATGTATAAGCATTCTTCTTCACACCCTGTCTACACATCTCTTTGAAGAAACTGATCGGTTCGTGGACGTTGTTTTCGTTGCAAGAGTTAACAATCCTTGATGTCCAAGCCACGGTATTGTTTGGTGTACTAACAAGTGTAAAAGCAGTCCAGGCAGAAGAAGAGCAGTTTAGTTTCCCATAGAAGTTGATCAAGAAACTGCTCAAAGAAATGTTTCTAGAGTATCCCAACTTCAATGACAATCCATGAACTTGCTTCCCAAGTTCCAACTTTTTTGTATGTAAACAAGCCTTTAGAACACATACCAAAATACCCGAAATCGAAAAACTGGATACTTGATGGTTAAATTTTTCCCATCTTCCGTGTACCATCATTTCAATAAAGAGATCCAGAGCTTCTCTATGTTCTAAACTCTCAACATGACCAGCAATCACTACTGCCCACGAGTTAACATCCTTCATAGACATTTTGTCAAACAGTTGGCGGGCAAGTTCCAAACACCCAACAGAGACATACATTAAAAGCAACCTATTCACCATTGATACCTTCAGGCGTACCCCGCTTCTCCTTAAATGCCTGTGTAACTCAATCGCCTGATCCCGGTCACCGAATTCGGCGCATTCTTTGACCAGCAAAGCGTAGATATCCATCGGTACCGACAATTTAAGGCTGTCCATCAACTGCAATACATGGAGAACTCCAGAAATGGGTCGGATGGTGTCCAGTTTCCGGCGTGGCTGTTTGATTTTCAGAGGACTGGGTAGGTCGTATTCAGGTCTGTGAAGAGGAAATGTGATTTGAACGCGAGGTTTTGAAGTGTAAAACGTGAGGTTTCCCGGACGAAGATGGAGATTGGGGTTTGGCACGGTTTCAATCTGAACAAATCCTGTCATCTTTAGTGAACATCAACAAGGAAACACAAGCGCCGTAATCACTGTAACATGTTGAAGCAATCCAGTGTAACTTCAAATTTGTGATGTCCGGTCCGGAAAATACCAGCGACTTCATTTTATTTCCAACATTTGATGATATTGTAATAATCAATTTTAATTTCAGAAAATAACTAAAAATGGTCCTACAAAGTAACCCAATAACATTCCACCACAAATAAAATTTTAGTTCATTCATCTATATAATGATAGTGATTTTTTAAATATATTTATTAAATTATAATATATTAATCATGATTTATATGAAAATATTAATATAAGAGAACCATTATTAGTTATTTTCATTTTCATGATTAAGGTACTTCAAATATTAGAAATAAAGGTAAATTAATATTTACAATTCCAAATATCTAATCCAAAGAACCAAACAAACTGAATGAAAACAAGCATGAAAATGAGAAACTCAAAGTTTGCAAATGGCTGAAAAAAACTCGCAGGAAATGTTTGCATAAAAATGCAATGAAGTGGTAAAAGAAGCAGAAAAACATATGAAATGTGATTATTTGGGAGATGAAAATACTGAAGTCGAGTCGAAAGAAACGAGACAAATATTCGATACAAAAGCAAGATATGTTATAATCAGGTGGAATTTGGGAACTCACCATTCTGTGAATAAGGAGTCCCTGCAGAACCCCTCGGAATAGAGATAGAGAGCTGAGTTGAAGAGAAAATGTTCTTGCTGCTTCCATCATCCACATCCACGGACCATGATTCTTTTGTAGTAGGCCACTCATTGAAGAATGGATGAACAGGGTGCTGCTGCTCATGCTCCTGCTCCTGCTTTCCCGTAACCAACTCGTTCCCTAGAAAGCAATGTTGCTGCTGTTTCTGCTTTGAATCCATGGAGTCGAATGCATTTCCCAAGTTCTGTTGAGTCGAAGAGTTCAACAACGAATCAGCTTTCGGTTTCAGTAACGATGTGGATGATACTTGAGATGGCATCAGCCTCCATGAACTGGTTCCTGAACCAAATCCTAGACCAAGAGATCCAACACCCGAAGAAGCCTCCGATGCAAACGTGTGATCATCACTTTCGGAAGTCAGCCCGGGAATGTACCTGTATGTTAACAATGCTAGATGAATCAAAGCTCTATCTTCTCATTATGGATCAAAGCTGAGCATGAAGAGGTACCTGAGTTCTTTGTTATCAATCTCATAAGAGAGATTATCCATCTGAAGCTTAGTCATACTGCCACCATACGAAGATCCTTCCGAGTACAAGGGCATGTTTTGAAAGCTTCCACTGCCACTACTTTGGAAGCTTATGGTGTTAGTAGTAGAACCACTAGAAATATGAGTAGTTGCAGTCGGTAAAGACTGAGAAGTAGACTGATGTTCCACAGGCTTTCTTGAACGGTTGCGACCCCGGTGCATATGCCTCTCGCAATACTTAGAGTCTGGATGAGCATCCTTTGAACATCTCCATTTCTTTCCATCTGTTCTTCGGCATCTCCCAGGTTCGGGATCAAATTTCTTCCCGTAATACGACACATAACCCACTGCAAATATAAATACAAGATAAACAACATATTGCATTGTAGAATACTTGATGATAAAAAGATAGATGATTACATGAAGGATGGTGGAAGAGACGTGCAGAAATGGCATCGAAACTGTGGCGAATGGGCATAACAAGATCCGGTGGGACAGGAAGACCAGCTACCAGGTACTTATATATCATGGCTTGATGCTCCAGCTCCTGCCATTGACCTGCAGTGAACGGAGGTCGATAACCACCACCGATTGCTAACGAAGTTGATGCACTTCCACTCATCTTTAGCTTTATAAAAAGAAACCTCCTTAACCAAAATCCACAAATTCTAACCACTAACTACTCCTCATTTCTTTTCCTTTGAACTCTGTATTCATGGATTAACAAATAACAGTTAGTAGCAAGCGTATAAACAGTTATTTTCCCAGTTTCAGATTCAGATTTAAATTATAATCTCAATTGAAATCTATTTAAGCTGACAGCAACACCCAGAACAAATCCCATTATTGCAAAAGTGTTGAAAGAAAAAAACAGTTGCACAATAAAGAGGAGAAGCCATAAATAAAAACAACCCAGGCCAGGTACCAATATAATTATACACATACATAACAACTCCTGGCAAAAGGAAAGGAGTACTTGTTTCAGACAAAACACAAAAAACACTGGCAGTGAAGAGCAAGTGTGTATCCACATGCATAGGGCACAGATCTAGTGTTTGTGTTTATTTTTTTCAAAGAACACAGATCTAGGGTTTGGCCAAACATGGAAGGCAAACTTGGTAAGTGAAGAAGGAAGAGGAAATAAAAGCTGGAAAATGTTCTGTTCCCCACCCAAAAGTTAGAAATTTTGAAGTACACTGTGACAATCTGAAGGCAGTAGAAGTTTGAGTGAGCTTGCTTAAAAGTGAAACTTACTGAGGCATTTTCCATTTCGTTTGCTGACGGATTGTTGGGAAATCTGAGATTTCTGGGTAATGAAATGAGAGCTTTAATGAAAGAAGAAGGAAGATACTCTCCGCTTTCAAGTTTGCTGACTGATAAGATTAAAACACCACAGCCACAGGAGTAGTAAGTAGTATATAATACCAAAAAATACCAATTACCACACTCTCCCCATTTCTTCTATTCCATGGAAAATTCCCCTCAATAAACTTTAAAATAAAAATTGAATCTTTGTTTCACTTCACCCTCATTCTGAATTAAAACACATAACGAGAATTTGATAAGATTTAAGTGATTGGGATGCTGCATAGAAGGGGGCATGGATGGGTGGGGGGAAGCAAGATGGGTCAAGGGAGAGAGCATCAGCATCATTATGTGTCCCTGTCTCTCTGAACCTCGTGGTGGTCCCATGACGTTTACCCATCATGTAATAACACCATGAACAACAACTCTATCTCTTTGAATTTTTAAATTACAAAAGGGGCTCGGCTCTGTTTGTGGGGAAACAAACAGCTGTATCAAAACTTTGTCTTGAAGTTTTCAAGATTCCAAGTGTGGAGAAAAAGGCCAACTTGCATCACAAAAAGGAACACAATGGCATCAATGTTTTTTTAACATCTCACTCTCTTGTCCCCTCAAACCACATCCAACTTCACATCCTCACAACAACAATACCCTATGCCACAAATATATTATTGCAACTTTTGGTACAAATAATTTATATCTCATTGTAACTGTTTCTTTATTTGCAGTATAAACCTCTTCAAGACCAGGCGAAAAAAAAAGAGACCAGCAATAGGTGCTGTTCAATCCTAGCTTTGATCCCTGGATCTTCTGTAATGATATTGATCGACAAATTCGGAAACTATAATGGCATTAATACCAAAACATTGGGCTAAAAATAAGAGATAAGTGGATTTGTGTAGTCATGTCATCCAGCTCAACTCCAACTCATAATCTTTGAGATGCTGATCGATGACTCTGAAACACCTCGTGCATCTGCAGCTCTATATGGCCCCCACTTTTTCCTTTTTCTTAGATCTGAAGTTCAATTTTCACGCTCCCTTGTCCCACATCGGAATATAATATCCTTGGCCCACTATCTCATGGGCTATATATATATTTACCTATACTAACACAAGCCCAAATCCAACTAGCCGGTAGTCCATTTTTATATTTTATTTACTATTTTGTGGTTATTTAAATTCCAACATCGTTATTTATCATAATTAATTGGTCGATTGTGATTAACAATAAGTGAATAAATCTTAAATCTTAACCTTTTGGGTGATCAATCTCGTCCACATATATATGAATAAAAAACAAGTGATTTGATTTATATGGAGCCGGACGTCAGTCAACGCTGTATTTTCAGTGCATGGGGGTGTTCAGTCAACGCTGTATTTGCGTCTGTCTCCATTGACTGCTTAACAAGGTAACAGATCATCCGGATACATAAATAAATGTTGCTCATTTTAATTCTGATAGTATATTAATATGCTTTAATTTTTATATATGTTATATTATCATTAAATATCAAATATAGGTTAATTTGGTTTGTAACGTAAATGTTATTTAATGTTTAAATTATAGAGTTTGGTCGAAATTACGACAGGAGAGTGTGAATGAACGGGATTAATGGATTATAACATTTAGATAAATAACATTTAAATTTATTATTGGATGAAGAATCATGCATTTTAGTTTCTTCAAATTCTCTATAAATATCATTTGTTGTCTCACAGTAATTGGGTGGTGATACGGATACTAATTCCTTCAAAATCCACCTGAGATGGATTAATCCCAGTATTGTATGGACTATGGATGCATTAACTACATATCCGACAACCAGAAAAAGGTAAACTTTTATGGTTTCAATCTGATTTGTTGAATCAAAGAGAGGGTTGATTATGTTTAGGAGAATTTTTATTTGTTAGTAGCTTTGCAGACAAAGTGTTTGAGGAAATGATGCTGTGTGAGCTAATTGAATTTTTATGTGTAAACTTAGAAAAGATTCGTATGTGAGTTGAGAAGCTAATATAGTATTAAAATAAATCAGTTGTTACACTCCTAGTTCTTACAAAAGAACATGTCAGACCAATGCGAGTTATTTAAATGCATCTAGAGAATCAATTCAGATTTCAGATTGGAATAATAAACATTTCAGGCTTGGTTTGGAACATCAGATGTTTCTAATCCCTTGAAATGATCAGCTGGAGCAGCTTTGTGTTTCTTGATTATATGTCCTGCTGCTTTAGCTCCCTTGAAGCTACTTATATTACCAAATATGAGAAGAACCATCCCTACAATCCCTCCACAAAGTGTAACTCCAAATGCTTTACTGATGTTTCCAGGGAACGCAGTTGCCCAAGCGAAACCTGCACATGTTCCTAGTGCTCCAACCCATGAATACCACGAAGAAAATGCACCTTCTTTTCCTGCAGCAGTGCAGTCTAGCAGTAGAACCATTCCCAGTGCGTGGAACAAGCCTGCCAAATAAGAAATTATGCATCAGAAAATGTAGTACTGAGCAGTTCTTGTAGCAACAGTAAATGGAAAGGATGGAGTGTACCTGATGCTGTGCCTTGAATGGCTGCAAACAGTAACATAAAACTTTTAGTCCAGATGCTTCCTCGGTAGTAAAATCCAAAGGCTGATGTGACTGTTGAAAGTATGAAGCCAAGTAGGAGCATTTTTTCGGTATCTAATTTCATGAATTTCTGCAGGCGATGTGCCAGTGGAAGAGAAAGCAGAGGAACCAGGAAATAAGTGAGCCATAGGAACAAAACATTGTGTGTTTTCAAGCAAAGATATCCTATGCCATAAAGTGATGCTGAACCAAAAATGCACATTGCCATGAAAGATGATATAAAATTAAGTGCAAGAGTTGCAGCTGCATGAGGGAATCTGAAAATGGAGAGAACATGAACAATAGGAACAGAGTCATCTAATGAATCATCATCACAGCTTCCTGAGCCTCTAATTGTGCTGAAAATATGGATCAATGCCAACCCCCACAACAATCCACTGAATATGGAGACAACCCATAAAGCAGTGAATTGATCCGAGTGATTCAACATAAGGCATGTAAAAGAAGCCATTATAACAGCTCCAAAGCAACCAGCTGCAGTTGAGTAAAGAGAGAGCTTACATCCAACAGATTTTCTGTTATTAAACTGAGTTTTTGGTATTTTTGAGCCTGTAAATCCACGGATCAGCAACCCAAGATGACGAATGTTCCATGCTCCGGCCACAGCACTAGCAGCTACAATGACTGCTATGTACGGTAGAAAAACACCAGATTTCCTAAAAAAACCAGCTGGGAGACAGAAGAGTGCTCCAATACCAGTAGCTAAACCAGCTATAAGCTGTTGGCCGTAACCACGGTCAAGATAGAAAGATGTGAAACTTAGAAAAGGTGTTGACAGAATAATCCCAGTTATCCATGAAATAGAAGTCCATCCCAGTGGAGAGAAACCCCTTCCACCAGCAGTGAATTCTCTATGTACTAGACCTACATAGCTGTTTGTTTTCCACCAAAATTAGCTTCCGAGGTGAAAAGAAAAATAAATTACAAACTTACATTTGCATTTCCTTTTGCAGGCATTTCAAACCCTTGAAGCTCTGAAGCCAACCCTGGGGTGGCTCCGGCGGATCTGGGCCTGTTTTGCTGATGATAAGAGGGAAGACTACAGGAACAAGAACCGTCAAGACGAAGTAGGAGCAAAACCCATAAAAATACCAGGTAAAAATTTCTCCCTTTGTTGGTTTCTCTTCAATCCCTCCCCATCCTCTCCAAACCTCTCTTTCTTTCTGGATTTTCATTCCCAAAGCAGTACCATAAACAGATCTATCTTCCTCCTTCTCCTTAGTATTATCTTGGATCTGAGAACTTATCTCTGCCATTAGAGCAACAACAAAAAGAGTAAAGCTTTTGAAACAAGAGCTTGAGAGCAGAAGCAGTAGGTTGAGGTTGAGGGTAAGTTAAATTTTGTGAGGAAAAAGAAAAGAAAAAGAGGGACGGGTGAAAAAAGAAACACTTAAATCTCCTCGATATTTGTGCCTGTATATCTGCTGGGCTGGTTTGGCTCCATTGTAATAATACCGTTGCCCTCGAAAGACATTAGAAAAAGCTGAAGAGAGGCAACGGGCAGGGGCAGCCACACACACGCTTACCCGTGAGGGAATATTTTTCAAATTTTGAAACCCCAACCCCAACCCCAAAATATAACTAAATAGAATCATTTTAAAACAGTACAATAATCAATTCCCACCAAATTTTTCCTTCCTATTCTAATTCTAATTCTAATTCTAATTCTAATTCTAATTCTAATTTTTCCTTCCTAATTCTAATTCTAATTCTAATTCTAAATAAACTTAAAACAAAAATGGTAGTGAAAGTAAGGATTTAGGTGAAAAGCCTGCTGCAACGGGCACAATCCATTATTTATCCTTGAGAGGGAGAAGCAGCAGCACGACTGCCCCCGAGGTGTGTGCCTATTTTCTTATAAATTATATATATAATGTGTTTTAAATGAGACAAATAATTGAAGATAATATAGATATAGTCGTTAATATCTCATAGTCCTAGGACTAACATAAAATCTGATTGGTTTGTAAGGAGAGACAGGATGGTCGTATTGTAATTTGTAATGTAGACAAGTTTGAAGGAAATGAAGTTTTACCCCACGCCAGGTCATCATGTTACTAGTAATCATAACCTTTTTTATTATCTTATTTTGTATTTTTGTGAATAATTTTGTCTTCTTTTTCTGTTATATGTCCCACTACTTCATTCTCTTTTGTATTTTTTCCAAATAATAATAAATCAATTTACTCCAAAATAAATATATGCAATTAAATGTGAATTGTAATATAAATGGAAGATTCAGATTCCAAATTTTTAAAAGTGGTGTGGTGTACCTTCTTTTATTGCTTTAAGGATCTGAATCTCCCTGAAATAATTAATTCACTGTACTTCAATACCCATTATCCATTATCCCTCCCTATCTTTTAATGCATATAATTTAATATAATCAATCAAAGTTTGAGATGTATAAAAACAAAACTATTTGTTAAGTCTCAATAAAGCCCTTATAAACTCATCAAATCTACTTAATTTTAATATTGTATGAAAAAACGATGTGTGTTTAGATAAGAACAAAGAGGAAAAAGCCAAAGAAGCAGTCTCTCTGACTCAATCAGAAAAGAGAGTTTTTGACCAACAAGGCCACATCAAAATTCCAAAGGAACCATTTGTTTCCTCAAATATGCTCTTTCTTTCAATTTCCCATATATGTAATAATAATAATAATAATAATAACTTCTTTTAAATATCCACACTTTTTTATAATTGGGAAATTATAATTTTATTCAATTCTATATTTGATATTTTACTGTTCTCAAAGCTTGAAGTGGGCCGGCTGGTGCTGTGATAACCCAAAAATGGTCCACTCCTTATTAATTACCTTTCTCTTTATGGACCACAAAATCAAGGCCCAATGATTAATTATTTTATACATTTTTAATTATATTTAATTAAATGTAATTAATGTAAATGTCTACACTGTTATCCATATATTAATTTTATTTGGTTAATCTAGCATCACCCATTATAAAAATAGACAATATTTGTATAAATAAGTTTTACTACAAACGAACAATATCGGTTAAGTAGTAAACACGAACCCTCCCGGAAACAATTATTTTATTTGTAAACTTATGTATAAAATTGACACCACACTCATTTTTATATAGTTATGTTTATTAAATTAAAACAACATTGTACTCATCATAGTAACACGCATGTCCTAAACTTAATTTAAGAATATTTCATTTTCGGATATTAATATTTAGGTAAAATATCATTTTCAACTGAAATTTAGTTGAGATGCATAAATCAGCCAACTGTCATATCCTTATGAGTTTGACTTTTCGTGAATTTCATCCTAATTTAAAGTATTGTATAATTAACATTAATATATATTCAATTAAAGTGGGCCAATTGAAAAATAGACACACTGCACATGCAACGTCGTCGTTTCATATTTTCAAATTTATGATTAAATAATACGAAAAGATTCTAATATTCCATGATTATTCGATCATGATTTATCAATCGAAGCTTGGACCATAATATTCATAACACATTAACAACAAGCGTGAGCCACTTTCAATGATTTAGATTCTCAACCAAATCTATCTACTTTTTTGTGTGAATTATACTACTTACTGTACATCTAATTATAATATTATGCTATTCTGATTATAATATTTCATTTATTTTGAATAAATTATACAAATAATTCATTTTACAAGCATTTTTTAAAACATATAACATTTTCACAAATTTGTCCAATCCATCAATTATAACCATACCTAAGTCCAATATAAGTAATTGAACTCTAAGTAAATCTTGATTCGAGAAAAAACGAATGGAGTCGGTTCACCAAGTTCAATTAATTAAAGATAAAATTCTAAGCCAACCCAACTCAAATTACATAATATTATATAAAGTCAAGTCTCAATTTGATAACATATATACACACTAACAAGAGAAACGACAACGTTTCATTTCAAGTTTCAACAAAAGATACACTACATAGAGTCAAAGGTTTCCAGTTCCAGTTTGCTTGCTCTTTCACATTCTAACCTGAAAAAAACTCCTACACATTAGTGAACACCTTCGAATCTCGGAATACTCGGTTTTAGTCGAAAGCCGTTTCTTCTTTTTCAGAGATTGAAGAAGCGAATCCATTTGATTTCATTTTCTTAACATCTTGGCTTGAGCAAACAAATATTCTTCTAACCATGTTGCAGAATTCTCTGCATCATCATCACATCATGTATTAACTTAAATTCATAGTTTATACCTTAAATAAACCCATACTTACGGCCACGGATCATCTCCAACAAGCATCATATCACCTTCGTCGTCCGTGTACACAATTTCCCATTTGTTTCGGGTGCATAGCTCCCCATTGATTTCAAACATTTCCTCGAGTTCTTTTATGAGATCTTCGTATCCCTTCAGTGATGTTAAGTCCACTGCTCTACCAACCGCAACTCCATGCATTTGTACCTTTAATTTCAAGGGTAAGTTAAATATCACCGAAGCGAATATATTCGATCATCATACCTTAGTACACCTTCTCGAAAACGAATTCGATCTACAGAGAATATCCTTCTGCTGTTGTTCCCAATGAACCAAGGCCGTTGATCTCGCAACGCAAGCTTCACCTTCATTGATTAATAAATTAGCATTGCTCATCTCACCGAATGAAACTACAGATGGCTTATTCAGATCGATCCCAAATAATCTGCATCCTGGAGGAGTATCTGATTCTTTGAGGGCATTATCACAAGATTTTGGGCTGCTTCCGGGAACCCTCGACTGATTCGTGATGCTTGATCGACCAGAAGCACTCTTACCTCCTGTTTCTTCAATGATCATTTCACCACTTGTATTTACCTGGACTGAGGGTTGTCGTTCCCCGTCTATTGCATCACTGCTGTTACCGTGATTTAGAAATGCGTTGCCGGCATCGGTTTTCTTACAAATTGGGCTAGCCAATGGATTGCTCCTTTCTGCTTCAAACACAGAGGTTTATTTGTTAGATCAAAAGCAAGAATTGATCATTGAATAAAAAACATTACCCAAAAGAGATGCATCGGAATTCGATCGTATTCGTTTATGCTTCACGATTGGTGGAGGAGTAGGTGTTGGTGGAATGGAAGAAACAAACGGTTCAATCTCCCAAATAGACACTCTATCTGGCCTAGCAATAGAAGCTGGTTCATCCCATTGAACCTATGAGTGCAAAAAATGAACAAGATTTCGGCTTTAAGTATTGTTGTGTTGATAATGTTACTTACCTTCAAAGTTCTCCAATTCGAATCTTCCCAAGTTGGTGAAACATTCTCGACTCCAATAATAGTGCCTGAAATCCTCCTTTCAGGAGAATCCTCTCCTTCAAACGGCATCTTGAATCTCATACCGACACCAAAGTCTTGGTTCGTAGCTTCTAGATATTTGTTCAGACCAATGATAAACTGACTTATTCTGAACAGTAAAACCCGATTAGTTCAATGACATACAAATAAAAAAACTTAAGATTCGAACCTGGGCTTATAGTAAACAACGAAGATAGTGTGAGTCAATACGGCATGCGAAGCTGTTGCAAGAACTCCTAAATGCATGCTCTGACTTGAAATAACTGAAGACGGCATGGAACTTGACTGCCGAGAATGGTGTCTTACTCCAACCCGCAATTCTCCTGTCTCTGCCCTGTAACCACGTGCCGTAAAATGATAAAAAAATATAAACACCATGTTTCTAGAGTAAAGTAGAATCAGTCACCTCATGAACACAAAAGAGTCACCAGCAACTAATCTCTTAGAAGTGACAAACGTACTCCAACCGGTTGTAAGCAAGTGTCTCCGAGGTTGTCCTGCCAATTTTATGGATTTCAATATACAAAATTGCATTGGCCTATATAAGAAAACAAGCATTCACCTCTGAATATGTGCTTAAAGCGCCATTCTATTCCATGAAGATCATTGGCTATGAGTTCTTGAGTTGGTGTAGGCTGGCTCATATCCTGATCAAACAAATAACAAAATGTATAAGCATGAATTAATGATAAGGCTAGGAAGACGAAAAAAAGTTTTTTACCAATGGAGGAAGGCAATCATTAGCATGCTTTCGAAGCACCGAGAACCCACCATGTGTACTTGTATCCGATGCAGTGAGCACCTTGCAGAACGAATGAACTACAGGCCTTGGAGGCTGGTCAGGACAACTATCAGGACTTGTAGGCTCAGTTTGCTTCAAAGAGTTTGACAGATGGTAAGTGAACTTTAGTTAAAACGATCAAAAAGAAAGACAAATTATAGTCTTACATCAACTTCTGGCATCAATGTGATTTGTGCGAAAACTTCATCTGTATCTTGTTCTGCCTGCAACCATATACAGACTAAAAAAGTGAATTCTTTGCACATACAAGAAAACAGACCAAACTGTAAGAAATCCACACTATTAACAAACATGTTATTTCCCATGTGGGATACTTATATTAATAACATCACACTCCATATACATAAATAAGCCATTTTCTTGTTCGGGAGAAACTGATATTTATAGTAAATCATGTGTCATGCGGCTGGATATTTGTTATGTGAACTAAACAAACTCATAATCAAAGATACCAATAGTAGGAAGCTGAAAAGTATAGCTTGAAGTTAAGAACAAAACCGTACAAGTAGCTGAATGTTGAAAACACGACACAGGATCTTGGACGGTAGATTGAACATAGGAATCCTTTGATTTAATTCCTGATTCGTAGATGCCTCCAACTATTTCATCCCAAAAACAGCAAAAATACCCAGAATAAAATGGAGTCAAGATTTGCCTAAATTCATTCTTAAATGTAGAACAAAATATATCCCAAAATAACAAAGGAAACTCACTTGTTCGATATGTCCCTGTGGAAAATAGTAAACCCTTTCTCCAGTCTTGGGTACTTCTACCAAAGGACCTGCACAAGCTTTCCATAGCTCTTCATAAATCATATCGCTAGCTCCTGTTTCTGAAATTCGCAGGAATATTAGAATAACAACAACAGCAAAAGAGCACGAAGAGTCACGCAAAAGTTATATACCGTGTCGCTGCCGAATAAACCCACCCCTGCTCGTCATATTACACAAAACCCAAGTTCGAAATCCTCAATAAAACCACAACATAACCCAACCTGAATTTAAAACCTTAACCACAAGTGTCTACAACAACCACATCTCATCAATAACTCAAGCAACAAACCCACGAACGAATACCCAGAAAACTGATCCAGCAGCAGACATATTAAACACTCCCGCCGTTACAAAACCTCAAGAAACCCAGCAAAAAAAGAGTCAAAAGGTTCAATGGAAGAAAAAGGCTAGAAACAGCTCATAGAAGGACAAAACACCCAACCCGAATTCTGAAAACTCTCCTCAGATCCCCCGCTCTAGAATTTTTGAGAAAACATGGGTTTGTCGTCCGTTTTCACTGCAATAGCACCCTGCGTGTGGTTAGCGAAGCTCAACTAACCACGGTTCCCTAACCCTCACCCATAGTTAGGGTAGTACAATGACGTCATGATTTTTGGGCTGGAATTATGGAGCGGGGCCCTACTGTTGTTGTCCTGCGGTTGCAGTAGCTGATCACAAAAGCCTTGAGTGGACATTCCACTCCCTCATATTCCAAATTATAACATTTTAATTTTGTTTGTAAAAAACCCATCACATTGAGTGTTATTTGATTTAGTGTAAAAAACACTAAAAATGCCATTTAGTTATGATAATATTTGATTTGCTTCATTCAATGACTACATTTAGTTTGTAATTTGTGAGATTAATATTCTCAAAGTTTATATTGCGAATTTGACACCAAAACATTACATAATTTGTCGATTAAAGTAACCAAAGATTGTTTTTGCAAAGTACATTCCCACATTTTAAACAAGCTGCCAATTTGGTCTCATTATCAAGATAAACCTAACAAACATGGTATCCGTTCACCTTAAGAAATTGATTATAAAGATAAACCACATCATAATTGGTTACAGTTTTTTTAAGTGAATCAATATCGAATTTTGAAAGTCGATCAACATTTGTTTTATTTTAAAGTAATACTTTTATATTTAATTATAAAATGAATCTAAACAACATGGAATGTTTCCTTAGTTATTATAATATTGATATTTGTTAAGGTATTTTTTTAACGAAAAAGCATATAATTTTGTTTACAATTTTATTTGTGGCACAATAGATCCATGAAGTAACTTAGATTGAGTTATAAATAATTATCATTGTTATTTGATGTTAATGTCATTTTAATAATTTTGAACTAAAATTAATAAAAATATCAAAATTGAAATACTTAATATGGCTTTTTTGAATTAGAAGGACTAAACTTGATTTTATATCGGATCATGATATTTGAACTAATCTAATCACAATATTATAGAATTAGATGGTGGATTTGCCAGTTAAATATATACAAACACAAAATATTTAAATACTAATTTTAAATCGATATAATATACACTTAGTAATAGTTTAGATAAATGTAAATTAACAATAAAGTAATTTGAAATAATAGTTTTTTGAATTAACTATTCAGAATATTATTTAAAAATATTTCCGAACATGGAAATCAAAATAAATAAAACAAAACAAATATGAAATAACGAAGCATATTATGAAAATACCCTTAATTTTCATGGTAACTACAAGGTACGGACAACTGGGGCAGTCTTTCAGGGTACGGATCTTGTATGCCGCGGGGCCCACTAAGTGGTGAGGGTTCAGTGGTCCAGTCCTGGCCTGGGTGCAGTTTATGTCTTCAGATGATTCCACGTGGCACTGCTATCGACGGCATACGTTTTACAGGACCACCACGCCGCTCACGCGTACCAACTCATTCACACACTATTTATTTCATTTTTGTTTTTGAAAATACTATTATTAAGGAGAAAATAATAATATTTTAGTTAAATTTAATTTCAATTATTTATAATACTATATTTAGTTGTAATATATGTTTTTGTAAATTTGATCTTTTAAGTTCGTAATATTTGGCAGATCAGATACTCAAAGTGTCGATCAACGAAATATGATTTTGACCGATAATCTAAATTGTAAAAATTGAAAACTTTGTATATCAATTATACCATATAAACTAAATTTTGAGATTTAGTTTTGCCAAATTTACAAAGTATGATAATCAATTTTGTCATCTTCATATTTAGGATCACAATTGTCACAATTATAAAATTTTAAAGACTAAAATTGTCGAAACAATGAAATTATAAAAAAACAAATTTGTGTGTGGCCCATAATTTAATACAAAATTGAAATTCTATGTTGAATATTTCTAATTCCCTATCAATTATCATGATGTAAATAAATTTGCATCCTTTATTTCAAACCAGTACTTAGTGATTTTATATGTATACGTTTTTTATCTACACTTTGACCGGATATACATAATACTATAGAAATTTTTATATTAATTGAAAATGAAGAAATATATAGAACGCACGTGGGAAATTTAATTTTCAGTAGATAAGCGAACCCTAAATATGAAAGGGATTTGTCGAAGAATAATAATAGTAATAATATATACACGCCACTGTATTTCTTCAGTTTTTGCCTTGCCTTCTTAAATTAAAGTTGGTGAAAGATTAAATGTATCAACCCTCCTCTGGGTCCACATCTTAAAAATAAATATATTTTACATTTTTGTCACCTTATTCTTATCTGATATTTAAAGCATTTAATGTTTATTAAATAAACTTTGAGACAAGAGTTACAAAATAGTAACGTAAAATGTTATCTAAATACTAAATAGTAAAGTTAAATAATTTATAATCGAATTTAAATAAAATGTATTTTTCCAAAGAGTTAAACTAAGAAAAACATAATATTGTAAGAGTGATGTCATATTTAAGTATATATTTATTTGGGTCCTCTATTTATAAAGATTTTATTTGTAGTATTTTTGTCAAACTAGCTGGTTTTTTAATGTATCTATATAATATTCCTTGTATATTCTTATATGCTTTGTGTACCTCATTGGGCCTGACATTTATTACTTAGGCCCATTATTTGTTTGTAATGAAGCCCAGACGAATGAACAAAGTTTGTATAATCATTGAAATAAACCCAAATATTTATTCAAAAGAAAATCAGTATTTGCTCGGTCAAATATTTTTAATAAAATTACTTATTTTATATGTCATTTGATAAAATACAAATTAGGTAATTGGCGTGATATTATTAAAAATAATACATAATAATTAAACCGACTACCTAACTTCCACTACCCCAAATTATTTTCTACGTTTGCCACGTCTCCAACGTTTGACAAGACAAGCGCGTGAAGTTTGTTGTACAGTCATTTTTTTCCTTGGAGACGAGCTCTACCCACTTTCCTTGAATCTTTCCTTGTTGAGTTTTCGATATATATATACAATCCCATGAACCTATTTTATTTCTTTCACAAATCCCATTTCTTAGATTTCTCAAAAGGTTGCTAATTTTTCTGGGTTTGTCGACGAAATGGAGAACACAAATCAGTCATCTTTTTGGCAGTTTAGTGATAATTTACGACTACAGACTGGTAATTTTTCGAATTTCTCTATTAATGATTCGATTTGGGGTACTAATTATCCGGCGAAGCCTACTGCTGAGGAGCGGCGTAACTTTGATTTTCAAAGCGGGGGTTCTGGATCGTCGTTTGTTGGAGCGGGGAGTGATCTGAATTCTGATTTCAATATGGATGTGTGGAAACCTCCGGTCAACGATGTGATCAGTCCTGGTGTTGATTACTCTGGATTTGGATCTGGGGTGAATGGAGGGTTTAATAAGGGGATTTATTCTACCCCTTCCTTCAATTTCAAGGGTTACAGTACTAAAAACAGGGGTTTTGCGAAGAACTTCATGGTGAATGAAAAGGTGAACAAAGGTAAAATTGAGGTGGATATTGGTGAGAATTGGAAGAAGAATAAAGGTAACAAAGATAGTGCTAAGGAGAACGGTGGTGGGAAATCGGAGGTGGATAAAAGGTTCAAAACTCTGCCTCCTGCGGAAGCTTTGCCCAGAAACGAAACCATTGGTGGGTATATTTTTGTCTGCAACAACGATACCATGGCCGAGAATCTCAAGAGGCAGCTATTTGGTATGCCCTTTTTAGATTCTTTTCAGTCTGGGATTTCCATGTGTTTTTTGATGATTCATTCGAATGGGAAATGCAGGGTTACCTCCACGTTACCGTGACTCTGTTCGTGCAATAACACCAGGATTACCTCTATTTCTATACAATTATTCAACCCATCAACTCCATGGAATCTTTGAGGTATGTATTGTATTGTATTGTATGCATTTGATTTGATGTTTTAAAATTAATGAATGTGTATTGTGTTAGGCTGCTAGCTTTGGTGGATCAAATATTGATCCGACAGCTTGGGAAGACAAGAAAAACCCAGGGGAATCACGGTTTCCTGCTCAAGTTCGTGTAGTGACAAGGAAGATGTGTGAACCCATGGAGGAAGATTCATTCCGACCAATTCTTCACCATTACGACGGTCCCAAGTTCCGACTCGAACTCAATATCCCCGAGGTAACAATCAATTCATACTCTTAACATGCCGCGACGATAACTGACACCGTATTTGCAGGCTCTTTCGCTCCTGGACATTTTTGCAGACACAAGCCATTGACGATGATTACCATGAAGAAGAAGAGGAGGGTGTGAATATGAAGTAAAGAGGTGATTGTCTGTGTAACAGCCATCAATTATCAATCCCCCTTGTCTTTTTATCCACAATCAAAGTTTATTGTTCAAAATATATCAACTACACATTTATATACTAATGGAATGCTTTTAAATCTTATTGTTATCTCTTCACAACAATTAAATTTGGACAATTTTATGATTGGATCCTAAATTATGATGATTTTTATAGTCAAAGTTTATTCTCACACATTTGATCCCCAAATTTTTCAATTTTGACAATGAAATGTCTCACCAAAATCAATTTGAAGGATATGAACATCTTTATTCTCAGTGAAAAGAAAAAAATTTGAAATATTAAATCTGCAAAAACTTTAAAACTTAAAAATAAATATAACATCACAAATTATTTAGATCAATTTTGTGAGAAGGGACATTAAAGTATGGGAAGGCGCTATTTTGTAATGTAGAATTATGTATCAACATATGCTTGTGCCTGCTGGTGCGGTTAATTAATGAATTAGAAGTTCGGTGGGTGGTCTTCTTTTGACTACCCAACTATAACATTAACTGCAACCAACCACTCCATCACATTTATATTATAATATAAAACAAGCACGTGTTTCATTGTCATTACTTTTGATTTCTACCAAATGTCAAAATACGTACCATTCCAATCCAACGTACTCAGCAATATGACTTACGCTGTGCCTGCACTGAAATAAAGTCCAATCCTAGAAAAACATTCAGATTTACAGATACAATCTTGCAACATAACAGTATCCAGGATACATTCACAGTAGTTTGAAGCTGTCATCAGTTGCAAAACTTGCCATTTCTTGACCTGGTCTGAACTCGTTTGGATACATTCATCATCCTCTCTTCTTTCATGCGTGAAAAACGGGAGTCCAGCGTCTGCTTCAACGCTGCAATACCAACTCCTTTCATTTGTTTCTGCAAATTTACACCACATCAGTCACTTCGCTTTCCCATTTATAATTTGTTCATACACAGCGGTCATGTTGGATGCTTGTCTCAGAGTCTAGATTGTTGGATACAAATCCAGCGGATCCATTTAAACTCCAATTCTTACCTTTACATTAAAGCCTCCTACATTAGCACCAGTTTTATGCACAAACTTGGTCCCAACCCTGCACCAACAGTCACAAGGGAATATTGGAATCTACAGAAACGCAGTTGAAAAGCATAGCTAACTGGGAAACGAAAGCAAAAGCAATTCATAGTAGCCTCATTAAAAATAAATGTTCCCCTCTTTAATTTATCCCATCCTTCAATCTCAACAAGGCAAAAAATACAATGATCCAAGGCAGACCGCGATTAGCAATCTCCAGTTTCAACAAAGTTGTACTCATTAATATCACCAATGACTTATACAAGCCGTTAGACAACTTTGGTGCAACACATCAAAGCTGGAATAACTCTCTTGCCTCCAACACATCATCCTATTTTATTTAGGTTCCACCTAATATATGCATACATTCGAATTCAAGACAACATTGAATATAAAAACAACCAGGAAGCACAGACATTATATTGATCAAGGAAAACAGATCTTATGACAACTTCCAGAGATGAAAATGACTACCAGTAAAGTCGAATTTCTACTAGCTGCATGAAACAAGGCAACGATACAGAATACATGCTTCACAGCTCTACTTATGTCAGATCTTGTATTTTCACTAAACCTTGTCAAATAAGTTCCAGCGAATGAACTGGGGTTCAGAAACTACCAGTTTCCATAACCCATCTCAACCTCTAAGAGCAAGAAAATGATTTCAGAAAAGATATCAGATATTGATTTCTTGAGGAAGACATCAAACGGGTTTTTAAAAACTAGAATCAAATCTGTCTCAGCCTTTGCTCCGAGTAAACTTCCAAGCATGGTTTCAAACTTTAGTTGCAACCAAAAATTTATGTCTCAGGCTTTCTGAAACCCAGCTCAAAACATTCCCAAAGAATGCATCAAATCCAACATCCAGGAGCAGGAATACAATGATCATGAGCAATCCATTTCACATAAAACTCATACACAGAACAATTCCTTCCTCCTAAATATGCAGATGAAAAACTGCACGCTTCATTTAATTCAAGTAGAGGAAGATTCTAGATAATAACAAAGATCATATATTACCTGCAAAATTCAAAAATACAATCTGCGCTTTGCATCATTTGCACCAAGAAAGATACATATCTACTGATTCTTCATGCCCAAAAAATTGATACATCATTGAACCATGAAATAGCTACCAGTACCGCACCTTGGCTTATTAAAAAGAAAAGGCCTGCTCTGGTTAAGAGGTCTGTTGTGAATGGGAGCAACAAAAGCCTTTTTAGCTGCTTCGTTAGTATAAGGAAATTGATTTCCCTGAAATTTCGACCTCCTTTGAGCAAGGGCTCCCTGTCATACCATTTTATACAAAACGTGAGATGATGATATTCCAACAGCAAGACCCCCTCGGTATGGTGACTGCCAAATCAGAACAAAAAACAAATATCAATGAAGCATGCCTGTCTAAGATATGATCTAGTGTCCATGAACCTTCCAGTCTTAGCAGATTTATCATGAGCAGCACTGTTGAAAAACTTTTGGTTTCGGTTCTGCAAGATTAGTATATAAGAAATAGACATACATAAAAGGGAATAATAGCTATCCCAGCAGTCAAAAGATTTAAGAGCATCTCACTGAAAGTCTCGACTTATTAGGCTTTGAGGTATTATTCTTTGACATCTTGATGATATCTTCTGCAATAAAAATAAAACCAGTGAATTTTAACTAATTTCAGACACATAATACACAACAAAATAACCATTAGCATGCATACCCAGAGTCATGTCCATTTTCTTCTCCGTGAAGGCAATTTTTTCAGTTGTCATGGGCTTAGATGCCATCTGCAGAGTGAAAATACTAAAAATTAAAATTAGCAAACAAGATAGAAACAAAAAATAGATCATATCTACCACTAGAAATATTTCGCGACACCACCACACGTATCCTCAATTTAACTTGTCTCGAAAGAAAGATGACGATTAAATCCCTAAATTAAAAACGTCTGTCGTAAAGATACACCGTAGGAATCGAAAACCGCAAGAGCAAACACCCAAGGTTGAAAAAAAAAAGTCCTTGATTTACCAAATAAGCAATCAAAATCCCTCACCAATAACCGCATCGAGATAAAACGAAAAACATAATCACCTGAAATCTGAACGCAGTCGATGTGCTTACCTCGCAATTGTAGAAGGCTAGGGCTACGTTATGTCGGTTAAGAAGAGAAACGTTGATGAAGGAGAAAGGAGACAATTTCAACGTGAAATTGAGTTGATAACTTGATATAAATAGATAGCTCTGTCCCGTTTAAACTTAGAAGTCCGTGACCCTTATTATTTCTCCAATTCCAGCCCAGTCCATAAATGTATTAATGTATATTTATAAATTTTTTCATTATTTATGGTATATATTG
Organism: Utricularia reniformis; assembly: GCA_009725065.1. Taxonomy (NCBI): domain Eukaryota; kingdom Viridiplantae; phylum Streptophyta; class Magnoliopsida; order Lamiales; family Lentibulariaceae; genus Utricularia; species Utricularia reniformis. Next base: position 148,140 of record RWGZ01001117.1, on the reverse strand, counting down.
AGTAAGTTATTAAGGTTGGAAGAATCCAACTTGAAGTTGAAATCATATTAGCATTTTATTTTTAGTTTTTCGAATATATAACATGCACCATTTCTATAATAATTATGTCACAAAATTATCAAAATACATCAGGCTTTTCATATCTTCAAGATACTCGCATGTAAAATAAACCAAAAACCATATGGAAATAAATTGAATGAACCTCAGTGTCTGAATATTTTATGGATCCATGGGGCAAAGAACGGTAAGTCAATTGGATTATTACAGCAATGAACTCTGGCACTTTAGCGAGAGATTATCATGAAGTATAAATTCTCAAAAGGAAGCGTTTAGTTATTTAATTTGATTCTACCAAAGATGCAGTCAATTGACGCCATACACCCACTTCTCAGCATTGCCGGTGTAATTAACCAACTCCTCAGGCTTAAACCACAGGTTGATCTCATCTTTGGCTGTCTCAGGGCCGTCACTGCCGTGGATGATGTTTCTGTAACATAACATGGTTTCGAAATCACCATCAGTATAGAGAAAATTCCGCAGAAAGGAAATCGAAAAAATTCGGACAAGGTAAACTGTAGTGGGCATTTAATTTGTTATACCTTCCAACCACAACAGCAAGGTCACCCCTGATGGTTCCAGGTTCAGATTTTTGAGGATCAGTGGCTCCGATGAGTTTTCGACCATATTTGATCACTCCTTCCCCCTCCCAGACCTGTAAGTGTAAGAGGTTGGCACATTGTACAATTCTCAAGATGCAGGGATAAAACAGTGAGAAACTTGAGGTTTTCATTACCATGGCAAGAACTGGCCCAGAGCTAAGGAAATCACAAAGACCATTGAAGAAGGGTCTTTCCTTAAGATCATGATAATGCGCCTCAGCAAAGTCTTTAGTGGGGTTCACAATCTTGATGGCTACAAGCTTGAAACCTTTCCTCTCAAACCTGGAAACAATTTCCGAAATCTGCAAGAAAAAAGTACATCTGTAAAAACTTATCTACAACTATAGCACGAACCAGCAAAGAATGGATCCACATCGGTTATCTACTCGGAAATAATATGCAGATACACAGCAAAAAGAAGAATATACCAATCCTCTTTGAACTCCATCTGGTTTGATGGCAATGAATGTTCGTTCCAACTACAAAGTAAAGAATTCCCTTAATCAGTAAGCACAGTGGAATAAAAATCAACAACAGTGAACCAACTAAACAAAAAATGGGTATTAAGTACCTCAGCTGCATGTGCCTCTCGTTCTTGCATCATCAAACCTGGGAATGCATGGAAAATTTGGAGGAATAAAAGTACTTTAAAGTATTTAAACTCAAAGAAAATTGTTCTAGGCATCTTCCATTTTGAACAGATATTTTTCTGTATGTCTGATGAATTCAGTGCATCAGTTCAACCCATATTTTTGGCACATTTTCCGAAATCTCATCTTCATTAGCATGCCATTCATGCATTAAAATTATTTGTCGCTTAAAATAGATTTCGGTGCAAAATTTTAAATTTCAGAATCAAATTCCAGACATTGAGGATGATCTTAAGCAAATCTAGACAATTGAAAAAAACATTTTGGTACCAGATCCAATGAACAGAAAATCAAAGGAGTGAAATGAGCAGGAAAAGCATTAAGAATTTGAAAAATCTGATTTAATACCCGCAGCAGGAAGGGCAAGAGCCCAACCAATGTATGCATTTCTGGACTCAGATGCACCCCAAGAAGATATAGACGGCACTCGTCCACGGACTGAAACAGCTGCTGCTGCGGCCACTGATCGACCACCTGAAATTAAACATATTTCAGTTTCTCCTCTCATGTCTAAATTATACCATTGGCATGTCAGGTAATATAACAGTTGACAATGGTGAGGTTCCTCAGGTTGAAAAAATACTCGTTTTATACAAAGCTTTCAAAAATGGAAACAATTTCTAAGAGTGCTATCAGCCATAACCACAACCAGTACCTCAACAAAAAATCCATCACACAACTAAATCAAAACTGTAACATCATGCAATTCTCCACCATAACACTGTGCTAACTCGTTAAATGGACTACCGATACGGAGCTTTATTTAACCATTTTTCGCCAAAAAAAGAAAAATACCGGAATACGAGCGCGAACACTGCTTTGAGACAGAAGAGATGAAGGATCTCGCAGATCTGACAACCTGAGTCCTCATAATGAATCACCTGTTGTAGATCGGACCTAGAGCTCCGATATTCTTCGCCTAAGCTGAAAGCAAGAATGCACTGTGATGATACGTGAATAAATCCTCCCCTTTTTATGTGGCTTATAGTGGTTCCAAATTGCAATGCAACGTCTAGGAAAATTGAGTTTTTTGGAAAAAGGTCCCATGACCTTTTCTTTTTTGACAAAAATACCCTAGGATTGGCTGGGAGCCTAGGAATATGCATACGTAATAAATAAAGAAAAATAGTAATTAATGTATTTATTAAACAATAAATAAAATATAAACTCAAATAATTTATAAGTTGTATTTTTATAATTTCATTTACATAGTGAAAATGTAAAACGAATAGAGGTGAAACTTGCATAGTGAAATCCCAAATCAATTAGGGCAAAAGGGCATCAACTTCGTCCCCGCTCTCTCTCTCAAGTCTCACCCCGTACACAAATTCTGCACTTTCTTCTTCATTTCTCGTTCCCTTATTTTTTCTTGCAGACTTTCCAACTTCCATGTGCGTCTCAATTGATGCTTCGGGTTGTTAACGCAGTTGTATGTTTTTGTGTTTTTTTCCGTAAAGGTCCCCGATTTTGTTCTGCCGTAATTGGGCAATCTGAGGAGGTTAGAAGTATTTATACTGCATACCTCGCGGATTTTAGGATACATTTTTGTTTTGTTGGTCGATTGGATCTTCTAGAATTGGGAAGTTTTTTATTAGGGTTTTGTTGGTTTTGAAAGCTTTTATATTGGGGTCCGATTAATTGTTTCTTACGAGGGGGGGGGGGTTTGCTCGATTACAACTGTGAGTTATTTTAATTTATTTAAAGTGACCGAGGTTTGTGAATTGGGCCTTGGGTTTGTTTAATAATTGATCAACTGTGTTACGTTATTCGATATGCCTAGAAGTTCGAGACATAAATCTCATAAACAAAGCAAGCATAGTCCGAAGGAGCATTCTGATTCTGAAGATGGCTTAAGGAAGATGAAGGAAAGAAGTAGTAAGGACGAGAATTCCAGTAGGGCTTATGGTGAAACTGCTTCTGGTGAAAAGCGTAAAACCTCTTCCCATGTACGAGAAGGCAGGGAGAAGGAAGCAAATGTTAATGTGAATGGCAAAGTATTGGAGGAGTATGTTTCATCCAAACGCAGGAAAGGAAAAGTGAATGCCTTTGTTGATGGGGATAGGTGGAATGGCGGTGGAGATGGAAAAGATACTAGTGATAGGGCATTTGAAAAAGAATTAGATAAGGGAAATAGCATGAAGGTTGATGAGAAACACAGAGATAAAAGCAATAAAGGTGAAAGTTTGAAACTTGAGCACAAAAACAAGAGTAAACGTAATGAGCATGGACATCCTGGTGACAGAATAGAAGAGAGCTCAGCTCCGATAGTAGTGGATAAAGAGGAGAAGAATAGATCTCTGTCTAAGCGGAAGTCTGATAAAGATTCTTCTTCCTATAAGGACGGGAGAGATTCCAAGGACAATGATCACAGGGTTGACAAAGAGAGAAACTGTGATTATGGGAGTAGTCGTGATGCCGATGTTAAAGTAATGGATTGGGATTCTGGGAAGAAGAAATCTGGAAATGTAGGCGATGAGAGACATTCTAAACGCCCTCGTGATAATACTGGTAAGGTAACTTTTCCATGGTAATATGTCATATGTGTTTTCTGGTTTCAATATTTTCTGTTTCCACAAGATACATGTCTCTACATTTAATCTTGAGTGTTTTTGACGTTGTACTGTTTGGAAACTATATTTATCTGGAATCAGCATAAAAAAGTCAACTTAAACATATTTGGTAAACGATAGCTTAAAATTTCTTCTCCTGTTATCTTGATTTTTTTCATTAAACCAGATTTATGATGTAAGGAACTTCCTTTTTTCTTCTGGGGTTTGATTATGGTAAAGGAAAGGGAGTGTGGGTCTTAAATTATTGTTGTTTTTCCTCTCTTTACATGTGGTTTGGTTTAACTAAGACCATCAGCATTGGGCTATTATTAACATTTTTTTTGCATGCAGATGACAATTTAAAAAACGTTCTGCAAAGTCCTGAATCAGAAAAGGAATATGAGAAAAGATTTCCCAGAAAAAGGGAATATTCCAGAGAAAGAGAGAAGCATTCCGACGATTACAAAGAAGGTGATGAGAGGCGTGGACCCACGAAAACTGATTCTTTGAAGGATGAGAAGCCCAGAGATGTGAAGTACAAGGACAAAGTTCATGCAGAAAGAAGTCTCGAAGATAATCACAGGAGTGGCAGAAAGAAGGATGAAAAATACCTTGATGAATCTGAAAAGGATCATAGGTACTATGATGAGAAACATCGAGAATATGATGAAAAATATGCCAAACACCAAGATTATCGATACCATGAGGATGCTGATAGAGACATTAAACGCAAGGACGAAAAGCGTAATGGGGATGTTGAGAATGGTAGCAAGCGGAAAGATGACAAGTCTCGTCAAGTCCATGAAGACAGAAGAGATGACAAGTATCATGAGGATGCTTCTAGAAATAACAGGCGCAAGGATGAACGGTATCATGAGGATGGTGACAAGAATGTGCGATCTGTGGATAATCAATATATCGAAGATGACGATCCTGATGATAAGCACCGAAGTGATGGTGGTGAGAGAGAGTGTAGGAACAAAGATAAAAAATATAGAGATGATGCTGAAAAGGATCTTCGGCAGAATGCTAATCCAGGGGATGGGGTTGATCGAGAGAAGAGGCAAAGAGAAAGTAAGTATGACCGTGATTTTAGGGACCGTTCTGGTGATAGATCTGATAAACGTTCCGGTGATGATGGTTATCCTCCTGATGGTCATGCTAGGAAATCAAGTACTCATGATGAGAGTCCAAACCATGACTATCGAACACCCAGGAATAAAGATGATCAAAACAGGAGAAGAGCTAACGAAAAAGAAGATTGTGGTGAAGGTAAATCTCGAAGCACAAAGGACCCAAGATCTGATCCTGGTAAAAGAAACCCAAAAATGGATTCTGCTTCTGATAGAATGAGAACCACATCAAGAAATGCCGATGCAGGACACCCTAGCCATAGTAAAAGGCGGGGTTCACCATCTTCAAGCTCCCATGGGCTTAGAGATAACTATAGGTACTGCATGCCACAAAATTTGTTTTTACTGAATTTAATGTCCCATTCACACATTGGTTTCAGTGAAAAAACAATTCATACTTAGAGTTTGGCTGTGAATATACTTTCTTAGAATGATGTTTTATTCATTCGTACACACCCTGTTGAAAAATGAGTTCCATATTTAGTAACTTGATGATTTTAAATCCTTTTCGTTTTTCCAATTTTTCTTGTAAGATTAAGTTTGATTGTAGTTGTAAGCTGTTTCCAAAAAATTTTGAGGAATGCAGTTGTATCGTTTCTGTTTTGGTTTTTCATTTTATGTTCAGTTATGTCTCCTGTTTCTTCTTTGGTCAGCTTTGTTCTCACTTGAATTATTATGCTATTTACAACTTTTCTCCCTGTAAATCTATTTTTTAGGGTGACTGAAATTGTAATCTTGAATTTAATGTACTGGCTCTTATTTAAGATGCTTCACGTCTATCTAATGTGTTTCAGATCCTCGAAGCAGGATGAATCCAAGTACAGAGACTATAACGACGAGAGGCCTAGAGACAACCTTGCTTCAACTAGACAGCATGTTGGTAGTTTAGAGGGATTTGAGAAGACTGCTTCTCGGTCATTGGAGAAGCTCGTTTCAAATGATCATAGCCAACTATCTGAGCAGTCATCCGAAAGGCATCTCATGTCTGATATTCATTTGTCACCATTGCAGGTACATAAATTCTCATCAAACTGTGCAGACACGAGCTGAATCGATGTTATGCATATTGCAGTGGTAATTTTGAATTCTTTTTTGCAGAGGACTGGTGGTTCTCAACATCGAAAGGGAGCAAGAGGGAGCAGAGAATTGGGCTTGGATGCTGGTCCCACAGAAAAACGTGTACAAGCTGATGATGATGCATTATCAATTTCTTCACCATCCATGAAAAACAACCGCTTGTCTGGCAATTTAAGATCATCACTGCCACCTCCTCCATTTAGGAGTGTGGACAGTCCCTCACAGATGGGATCAGCAGAAGATGATGGTAGAAACAGGTATCACAGCCATCATAGGAGGATTGGAGATCCTAGCATGGGAAGGATTCAAGGAAATGTTTGGAGAGGTGTTCCTACATGGCCTTCTCCCATGCCAAATGGTTTCTTGCCTTTCCCACATGCTCCACCCCCTGTTGGTTTTCATCCCGTCATGCAGCCTTTTCCTGCTCCACCTATGTTCGGTGTACGACCATCTATGGAATTAAACCTCCACTCCTCTTATCAGATGTCTGATCATGATAGATATTTTGGCCCTGGGCATCCTATGGGATGGCAAAATCAAGTAGATGATACTTGTCCTCCATTGCAGTCCTGGGATGCCAATGTTGCTGCATATGGAGATGATTCTCGTGTATACGGGAGGTCAGATTGGGATCAGCGTAACATGGCTGTTGGGCATGGCTGGGAATCTACTGAAGATGCACGGAAAGGGGCAAGTAGGGATAAAAGCTTGGAAATACAGTCTGTTGGAAAAGAGAATAACTCCCCTCATGTTGGGGATGGATATAGTCAGTCTCTTCAACCATATCAAAGTGACCAAACTTTGGTAGATCAGCAGGAAGATAGCACTGATCGCCTCTCGACCAAGATAATGGGCATGAGTAATGCTGGTGTTCATCCTAACAGTGCGAATGGTAGTACTGGCTTTACTAATAAGGAAAAAACAGAGACCTTTGGCCTCTGCAAAGCTTACCTTTGCAAGCTTGAAATTTCTGCGGATCTTGTTGATCCTGAACTATTCTCCAAGTTCACAAACCTGATGAGCTCGAATCATGCCATCATCTCTGACTTGGATGATTCTAAAATTGTATATGTGGAGGTAAATCTGTCAGTGCTATTTATTCATTGAATTTGCATGAAGACTACTGAGCTGCTCTATCACCTCTTTGTTTCCACCTTGTTGCAGGATGTAGAGGCCAAGATGTCAAATATTAGCTCTCCGAGTAGCTCACTTCTTCCGATTATTGATGATTCTGTTTTCCAGGTACTTTTTCTCTTGTCATTGTATCTATATTATTCTTTTGATAGGACCAAATCATTCATGTTTGACATGGATCATAGTTTATCTTATTTCCGTCATTGTCTCGGTTACTGCAGAAATCTATTTCTCTCTACAAGAAGCTGAAGCAACAAACTTTGCATCCTACGGATGCTGCAAAATCCGAAGCATTGATTGAGTCAGACCTCAAAACTGAGAATCTTTGCCATGGATTACACGATGACTTTCTCTCAGAGCCCGATTCGAATAGCAGTTCACTAAAAGCCATACCTGTTGCTGATTTTACTCTGAAAACCAAAGCAGCGGATGAGATGCAGCCTTCTTCATCGATCACAATCAATGATGGATGTGTTTCCGCTCCGGCACCTCGTGTGATCAATGAGTCCATGGCTGGTAATGAAATCAAGGATGTAAAGAAGCAGAGACCAGAGTCCACTTTAGCCGATGAGGATATGGATGTCAAGTCCAACGATACTTTTTTTACCCCAACTCATATGATGGACGAGTCCATGGCTGGTACTGAAGACAACGATGTGAAGGATGATGTTAACGAGCCACCTTCTTCACCTATCGCAACAGCGTCCAATGTTAAGGAGTCTGCGGCTGGTACTGAAAACAATGAAGTTAATGTCAAGGAGGCTTCTTCTTCACCTGTAGCAACAGTCTCCACATTGGACAATCACCCGGGTTCATCTATGGATGAATTTGTTGGGGCTCATAAGACAGTCGAGTCAACGGAAAACAAGGAAGTGAAGGGGGTAGGTACGGATGAATTTGGTGCATTGCTTAATTCTGATATAGTTTCTGATTCTGAGTCAAATATGGCTGAGGTAGTTGATTTGAGTCGGATACAGTAACATCATTCACATTGAAAGTATCCATTTTCCTTTTCCTTTTCCTTTTCCTGGTTTTCAAACACTTGTATTTTTATCTGTTTTATTTGCCTTCATGTTTTGCATCTTGTGATTCCCAGTTGGAAGTAACATCCATAAATTCTTAATTTTTAATACACATAAAACAAATGTGCAATTGCTATGTGTGATCAGTTTACTAAAATAATAACATCCTTATTTAAGAAATTAATAATTTACTCTTCTTATTTTTATACATTTAATAATGATAGCTTAATTTACTAAATACATTTAAAAATTCATTATCACTTTAACTTCAACATACTCATCATATATCATGCTTTAAAGAAATTAAAAGGTTGAAACAAAAAAACTAATAAATTCAATGAGTTTGTCGATGGTAACACCATCTGGTTTCTTTATTCAACGAAAAATGTAAAAGGAAATCTCCCAAGTGGTATTTTTTATTAAAGGCTGGATCGAAGAATGACAAATGCCAAATGTACGGCCCAAACATTTAAAGATTAAAGAATTGGGCTGATATAACTTGTGATGAGCAACCGAACTGAACCCTGAAACGGAGAAGAAACCATGAGGAGAGTCCCTCGCATCAAATTTCCCCAAAGGCACCCCAATTCCTCTGGTATGTTTCTTGGAGAGATCCTTGTGGCGGCGTACATCGATTTTTCATTCGTATTGATATGCTTCCATTTTTGTTTATTGGAATTTGAATCTCTGTTGATTCGCCTGTGTTCTGTTAGATGCATGAGTTGATAAATGAATTTAATCGGAGTGACGTTACTCTATTTTTCTAATTCTGTCATCGGTTTACCTCGCGAGTTGTTGATTTGTCTTTCTTACAACGGAAATAGAGTTGTTCTGAAGTAACAATAAGAAAACCTAAAAAACAATAAAAATATTTCCAGATCAGGTCAGGATGAAAAAGCTCCTTCATATCCGGTGTTTTAGAGTTTTATTAAGGATGAAAAAGCTAAAGGTACATGGACCATTCAGTCCAGTTTTTACCACAGAAAGCCCCGCTTGTTTTTAGCTCCGTTTAGTATTTTTTTACAGTTATGGTAAGATTTTTAGGGCTGCCCCCGATGAGTTACTGGAATTTGATGAAAATACGGATTGTTATTTTAGGAGCATGATTAGTTCCATGTAGTAGAATTTTGTGTTGTCCATTTCTCTTGGCTCTTTTATGTTATCTGCGTGCTGTATAACTCCACTTGATGTTGATTAGGTGTAAAACACCAGAGTGAAGCAATATCTAAGGAGGATCCTGTTCAAAATAATGATGATCTTGTTAGAATGTTCTTTTCAAGAGCTCCATCCAACTTATCAGTTGGTGGAAAGGCTTCTGATCAACCAAAAAGAACTCCAGTCACTCAAGAGGAGATTGAAGCTGTCATGGTATGCCTATATTTTCTAAATTGGCAATCTTTTATTGTGACTATTGATCCTATGTTTAAATTACGTTTTATGTTTCATCGGTTTATTTACTTCTCTTGAGCTTCAAAGCATCATCTCAGTTTGATATTTAGTCGCAAGGTTTTGCTTCATTTAATTCCTTATGCAACTCATGTATGAGCTTTTAGTTTTATAATTTTGAACACCAAGATACGATACAAGATTTAGATCCTCCATAAACTGCTTACTGTTGATTCTTATAATACTGTCTACTGTTGCAGTTGGGTGGCTGTTTTTAACTCATTCCTGGAGGTTTGCGAATGATTAATGTAAGAATTTCATAATCCCTCTGCATCATTTATGTGAATGCCCTGCCCTGATGTAATGAAGTAGTGTTTGTTGCTTCCTCATCAGTCAATTATTGAAGTGGTTGAACTTTTTGCCTCCAATGGATTAGAAATTTGTTTGAATTATTAATCAACAAAATATTGGTTGCTATAATCTCTTGATTGATCTGTTGTGGGCTACTACACATTGATTTTTTATGGCTAATTTTAACTTGATGGTTTGTTGAAGCCAATGGCACGGGGTGGCGTGCCAGTTTATGTATGTTGGTTCAACTCAAATTGAATGTAAAAAAAGACAATGTTTATTCGATGGTTTACGAGTCAATACTATTATAATATTTAATTTTAATTATATACACTAATATATAATTTATTTCACAATTTTTGTTCCATAAAATCCAATAGGATGTTTTTAAAAAAATAAAATTATTAATAGAAAATTCCTCCATATTTGAATTTCTATTTAAATATTATTTGATGAATTAATTTTTTTGTGTTAGATCATTAGTTAGAAAGAAAATGAGCATGAAATTAATGAAGAATAAGACTAATTGCAATTAACACATGACCCTTGTGGGCCGTCGATCGCATGCAATCTACATTGTCAAATCAATAGCAGTTGGGTTTGTGTTTTTTGTTGTTTTAAGTTGAATATTTATAGAACACACTGTTTTCTTGTGATTTCATTAAATTTATTTGTTCATATCTTCATGTTTTCTTCCTCATGTTCCCTAATCAAATTGCTCATTTTCTTCTTTTTCAATTCTTGTTTCTTTACTTGATTCCAAATGGGTCGATACGTTTATCCCTTTCTGCTACTGATACAGAGTATTGGCTCAAGCACAGCAGCAAGAATCGTGCTCGGAATCGTACCCATAATCTACAGAAACGATCATATTTCTATAACGGATTACGGCGGTGTTGGCGACGGCGATTTACAGAATCGAGCATCTGAAAAGAAGGGTATGGAAGTTTACAGTTCAATTTCTACCAATGACGGAATGTAGTGAAATATTAATTAATTATTATTTGAGAGAAATATAAATATACTAATTAGGGATCAAATGCATTTGAAGTCAGTTTGGAAAGTGAAAGTACTTTCAGGTGGGGAAACGGCTACGTTTGGAGCGCCGACTGAAGTAAAAGTTGGGTGTCGTTGGGACGTTGAGTTGAATTTCCTTTTGAGGGGCTGCGTGTGCAAAATACAATTGCAGGGACGGCAGTGAAATTATTGTATTCCGTGGATCTCCGCCAATTTCGGCCACGAGGCACCATTTTTCTGAACCAGAAATAATACGACTAGTAACTATGGATTAGAGGTTGCTATTGATCCCAATAGGTTTGTCTCCAGAAAAAAGTGAATTTCGGCCACGGAGTGTTTCGTTTGGTGGGTCAGCAATTGCTTGGTCCACCTTGATTCTTTTAAAGTAGACTATCTGGTGAAGATGAAATTTGCATCGAGGTGTTTGAGAATTATGAATTTTTCAGTTCATCGCACATGTTATTACTCAACCTCCGAGGCCCTGCTTAACCCGCATGGCAGTGTTCTTCAATCCAGCCGAATATCCCTGATCACAGGAGCTAGAAGTTTCGCAAGTAGACCCAGGTTATTGAGTTCTTCAAGGTTGAGCCATGTTCTGAAGATTAATGGTTTCATATCCGAGCTTCCCTCAAAACCTCCAACGAATACAGTGAGCAAATTTCTTTTGTTATCTTTGATGTTGTAGGGAATGGCTTCTTTATCTTGTTTTTTCATGTGAACCAGGGTTCGCAGCCAAATGGACATGCGCTGTTTTCAACAGATGCAAAGCCTGCAGTAAATCCAGAAGAAGAGAAGGCACCTAAGAAAGCCCAAGATTCGGTTGAGCAAGTCCCTGATGCCAAGATCATGGCAACTCTCGCCAAGTACCTGTGGATGAAAGATAACTTGGAATTCCGGTTCCGGGTAGTTGCTGCCTTGGGCCTCCTAGTCGGCGCAAAGGTAACTTTTTTACAGGATCGCAATTTTGTGAGATATCAGATTTATGATAACAATGCCCTGAATGCTAGTCATCACTTGTTTGTGGATGTGTAGGTGATAAATGTTCAGGTGCCATTCTTGTTTAAGTTGGCTGTTGATTCTTTAGCAACTTCTACAGGCAATCCCAATACACTTGCTGATTTGATAGCTTCTAATCCTAGTCTTGTAGCCCTTGTTGCTAGCCCTGCTGCAATTCTGATAGGATATGGTATCGCACGAACAGGAGCAGCTGCTTTTAATGGTACTCTTTTTAGAGTTCCCTTACCTGTATTTTTTCCCCTAGTGGCTTAAGCTTTCTCTATCCGATCACTTTTGAGGGTGTTCTTTAGGTTCGAAAATATTTATAACCTGTTAAGGTCCCTCTGAAATGATATTATATGAGTTTATTTTCCTGTATTCTTCATTACAGAACTGAGAACAGCGATATTCTCTAAAGTAGCCTTGCGAACTATAAGGCAGGTCTCCCGGAAGGTAAAGCAAGTTACTGTGGAAAGTTATGTTCTCTCCCTTTATTTTTAGCCTACATGCTCATGTAATGTCCCTGCAGGTTTTTTCCCATTTACATGAGCTTGACATGCGATATCACCTTAGGTAATTTTTTGTTTGGTTCTCTTTGTAAGTGTTGCATCTTTAGTTCCTAAATAGTGTATTTCAGCATCTATGCCGTAGTTGATCTAAATAGTTCCTAAATAGTGCTTTTAATTCTTGGTTCTCTTATGCAACATGCATCATAATCATTTACTAGATGTGAGGGCCAGTGTTCCTTTAGTCTGCGGTTTCGCATAAGTGTGCAATTTTCTGGAAACTACTCTTCATTCTTCGGTTTCTTTGTCTTTGTAGCCGAGAAACGGGTGCCCTTAATCGAATCATTGATCGTGGCAGCCGTGCTATAAATTTTATTCTTTCCTCTATGGTTTTCAATGTTGTGCCTACTATATTAGAGGTGAAGTCCTTTTTCTCTGGATACTTTTCTCTCTTTTTTAATTGTGCCCAGAATTCCTACTTTATTTTAGACATACATTTTTCCTTCCTTGCTAAAATATAACCGTGCTTGCTTGCCTTACAGATATCTATGGTTTCTGGTATCCTCGCCTACAACTTCGGTGTTCCATTTGCGTGGATTACTTCCATGTCTATGGCAGTTTATGTAGCTTTCACTTTGGTTATTACACAGGTATCTTTGTTATCATTTCTTTTGTCTTTCTCTAAGCATCTTTTTAATTCTCATTTTTCCCATAGGAAGCCATTAAATGTGTACGTTTTAGGACTTCTTTTTTTTCCTGCATTTATAAATATGGTTAAAAAAATCATAAATTATCTTCTGGTTTTTTGCTTACTGGAAATGAATTTTGTTTGTGATCTTAAGTAGATATTGCTCTCTATGATTGCAGTGGAGAACGAAATTCAGGAAGGCAATGAATAAAGCTGATAATGATGCTAATACTCGTGCAATTGATTCTCTGATCAATTATGAAGTGAGTATGCCTCTTTTCTGTTGTAATCCCTTGACAGTTGGCATTATATCAAAATACTGAAAGATTGAATTCCAGTAATCTTAGTATCTCTTTCATGCAATTTCAGACTGTTAAGTATTTCAACAACGAGGACTACGAAGCTGAAAAGTATGATGAGTTTCTAGAGAGTATGTTCTTTCAGAGTCCATGAGGATTTTTTTCCGTCTGTGCACCCATATACACAGCTTTATTCATTGCCTACCATGAATCAGTAAATCTGGTTTTCTGATATTTTAACATATTTCAGGATACGAATATGCTGCCTTAAAAACTCAAAGAAGTCTTGCCTTCTTAAATTTTGGCCAGAGTATAATTTTTAGTACAGCCATCTCGACAGCTATGGTCTGGTGTGCAAATGGGATTTCCAATGCTAATATGACTGTTGGAGACTTGGTAACTTTCGCCTGTTTTTTGTGTCTTGGTTTGGTTGAAAAGTTAATAAATTTACATCGTTGTTTTTATTGAAAAAAACACAAATTGGCTTTTTTCTTCTTCCCAGGTCATGGTAAATGGGCTACTTTTTCAACTCTCTCTACCACTTAACTTTCTTGGAAGTGTATACAGAGAAACAATTCAAAGTTTGGTTGACATAAAATCCATGTTCCAGTTACTTGAGGTATCCTTTTGGGAGGGTATTTCTTTCTTTCCATTGTTATGAGATGTTAATGCTTCAGTTTATTAGATTTGTGATTCCATTGTTGTGATTTTTTAAAGGACCTAATTTCTTTCGTTAGCTCGAATAAAGTTGACGAACCTACATTTTATTTCTTATCTCTAGGAAAAATCAGATATTGTTGATATGGATAATGCCAAGCCTTTGAAGTTTAGTGGAGGTGCCGTTGAGTTCAATAATGTTCATTTCAGGTGTGCTTCGTTTTTCTTTACATAATATGATTCCAACATATTAGGTGTGCAAAGATTGTTTTTCTGTAAGCTATCTCACTCTCATGTATTTTGATGCAGTTATCTATTGGACAGGAAGATTCTTGATGGCGTATCATTCACTGTTCCAGCAGGAAAAAGTGTTGCTATTGTAGGAACAAGTGGAAGTGGTGAGTCGGTATTATCCTCGTTTTGAAAACAGCACAATATTAGTTACAATGGTCGTGTTTGTACGCTACTAGACTAATGACGTCTAGGCATTCTGTTTTGTAATTTGATGCTGACCTGTATAGTAATATATCTGCAGGGAAATCAACAATTTTAAGATTGCTTTTCCGATTCTTTGACATTCATTCCGGATGCGTAAGCTTCTTCTTGTCTGTTTAAATCGATGCACAGAATACAAGTTTTACGTTTCTTATTTAACAGATAAAGATAGATGGCCAAGATATTCAAACAGTAACTCTTGACAGCCTCAGAGATTCCATTGGGGTTGTTCCTCAGGATACAGTGAGTTCATAACATTGTCCATTCACTTACTTTACCATCGATTTGTATCCATAATAACCCGTATTTTGTGCACAAGCATTTGTTTCTATTTGTAACTGTGTACACACATAATGGATGCAGGTTTTGTTCAATGACACAATATTACATAACATCCACTACGGTCGGCTTTCAGCAACCGAAGAAGAGGTTTATGATGCGGCTAGACAAGCAGCTATTCATGAAACAATAATGAGATTCCCGGAGAAATATCATACTCTAGTAGGGGAAAGAGGGCTCAAGGCATGTGTGTATTTGCATAAATATCATATTCTATTTCTTGATTCATTATGAGTGAACATTTTATGCAGTTAAGTGGTGGTGAAAAGCAAAGAGTAGCACTTGCTCGTGCATTCCTTAAAGCACCCCGCATACTGTAAGCCACTCTACTTAGTCGATTTGGCAAATCATGACCTCATACTTTGTAATATCTGTGTGTCAAAGTTGTTTCCAATGTTCGCAGTTTGGGATCATATTTGTTAAATTTTGCAAAGTTGGAGGACTTAAACTGTAGTGAGAATCAATTTCGCCAAAATTATTGTACTTATTAATGCAGATTATGCGACGAAGCGACGAGTGCACTTGACAGTACAACGGAAGCGGAGATACTAAATGCATTGAAGTCGTTAGCCAACAATCGCACTGCGATTTTCATTGCTCATCGATTGACAACTGCAATGCAATGCGATGAGGTAAGTAGATACAATATTTGGGGGTTTGTATGTCGAATGAGCATCGTATTCAGGTGATTTTGAATGCAGATTGTGGTTCTTGAAAATGGGAGAGTAGTAGAACAAGGTTCACATGACATTTTGTTGTCTAAATCTGGCAGATATTCTCAGCTTTGGGGGCAGCACCGTGATGCCGTTCCTGTCTGAGTAAGTACCCTTCAAATCAATTCTTCTCTTTTTTTTGTATTTATTGATATTAGACTGTGTAATAAATATTAGACTATTTATTTTTATGAATAGTTTTTATTACCAATTTTGACTAATTAACCATTATAAAATTTTACACTTCATATCATCTTGATAATCTTAATATAAAATTTGGGTGGGAAGGCATCTCCGTCCATAGTTTGGATTTTTTTGTAATTTTGGTCTCTAAACGTTTTAATTTTGACAAAATCACCTTCCAAAGTTTTTATATATGCAAAATCGGTCTCCAAACTATCATTATTTTGGTAAAATCAGTTCTCAAACTTATGTATGTGGCATAATTGGTCTCAAAAGTTGTAATTTGTGGCAAATAAGGTCTCCGGACAAAAATTACGCAAATTTGTTCCTCAAAGTTTCAGATTTTTGGCAAAATTGGTCTCTAACGCTGTTAATGGTCCTCAAAGTTTGCAAAACATGATAATTTTAGTCCTCAAACTTTTGAATTGTTAATTTGGTCTCCAAAGTCTACATTATTTGACAAATTTAGTCTCCCAACGAAAGAATATGATGTTTTTTATTATTTTAACGATACATTTTAGTGTTTATAAATCGAAAAATTAGTAGCATTATATTTGATTTGTAATTTTCGATTGAACATATTACAACGATATCAATTTTTATTGCAAATGTTAACACTTAACTTTATTAATGTTTGATTAGATTTACTTGTTCAAGTTTTTATTTAATTGTTTCTCGAAATTTATTTTGACGATTTCAGACAATTTTATGTTGGTGATTCATTGATTTTTTCGGGAAGACCGCGAGTTATATCCGTTTTGTAATTTTCGATCGAATATAATACAAAATAACAATTTGCATTTGTCAATACTTAAAGTTTATTAATGTTTAATGAGATTTATTTGTTAAAATTTGTATTTAATATTTACTCGAAATTTATTTTGACAATTTCAGATAACTACATAGGTGACTCGTTGATTTTTTCGAGAAGACCGCAAGTTAAATACATATTATAATTTTCGACTGAAAATAATGCAATGATACTAATTTATATTCTGAATATTAAGAGTCGAAGTTTATTAATGTTTAATGAGATATATTTGTTAAGTTTCCATTTAATTGTTTCTCAAAATTTATTTTGACAATTTTTAACAATTTATATATTGACGAATAAGTTTCGATAACGTTCAAAATATCAGTTGCGCCCCATTTTTTCCTTACCGGCCAATATACATGTCTGGAATTTCGTTCCGGTTTGATATGACTGTTAAGACATGAATTTGTCGGAAATACCGAAATACTCATACAAATACCGTTAATCGTATTTGTATACTCATACAAATATATTGACGATTTGGTATTTAATCGATTTTCGAAATTTATATATTGACGATTCTGATATTTGTATGAGTATATAAATACGATTAACGGTATTTCCGACAAATTTCGAAATCGATCGTCGGATATTTATAAATTGATACATATATTTATATGAGTTTTTCGATTATCAATATACTTATACAAATATTGACAATTTATATTTCCGACAATTTATATATTAACACAATTTATATATTGATTATTTCGATATTTGTATGAGTATATGATTAAATATTTGCAATTATTTAATTTTCGGATCAAACCCGGAAAAACTCGGTATCTGCGTTACCGGTCAAAATATTCAAAAAAAAATTTATGTTTTTATGAAAAATTAATTTTTTTTTTTCAAAAATGAATTTTTTTAAAAAAAAATTAATTTTTTTTTTCGGGTCAGGGTTCCGGGTCTAACCATAACGGTAAAACTAACATCGTTAAAATTAAGTGGGGATAGAATTTGCCCAAATTCTGAAAATTCGGGGACTATATTTGTTACTGTATGTAAACTTTTGAGACCGGTTTTACTAACTTTAAAGTTTGGAGTGATATTGCCTTAATGTTAAAACTTTGATGACTTAATTTGCCAAATTATTAATCTTTAGGGATTCAATTTGTCAAATTAATCAAATTTTGGAGACTAAATTTGCTACTTAAATTTTAGGGGACTAATTTTACCAATTTATTGAAACTTTGGGAACAAAACACACCATATTGTCATAAAATTCATATTTAATTGTGAAATATAGTGATTTTTAATTTGGTAATTTCTTTTATTATTCTTTTAGCTTAGTTTAAATACACAAAATAATACGTGTCGTTTGTCTAGTTAAAAAGTTTGTAGTTGAATAATAGGATAATTGAAGAACAATTAGAAGAATATAGATTCATTCATAATCAAAATAACACATTCCTATTTATATTAGGGTTATGTCTTTATAAAATGTACAAAAGTAAAACAACAAGATCAAAATATTAAAAACATAAATATTAATTGTTTGTGTCTTCATGTTCTTTCACATTGCATATATAATCGTCCCAACAAAAAGTACACAAAATAATAAACCGTTGTTTTTCAGTTTCATCTTTGTTGATTTGTTAGCATTCACAATTTGCATTTAAGATAGATGAATAATGTAAAAGGGAAGAGAGAAAATATGGCACTACATTTCTCAGCAAAACAAAAGACACCAACATAGGGTTTCATATGTATTTTTATATTACCACATGTACAAAACATTTTATAATTAATAAAACGTGTTTGTGTTTTATTACTTCAGTCAAAATAGGAGGTGCCGCTTTGACTATGATTCAATTTCAATTGGGAGCTCAAGTTTCTTCTCCCGACCACATTTCTTCTTTATTCTATCTCTTGCGGGTCCAAGCTCTGGCTCTTCCTCAACACTTCCCCTGACGGCAGGGCTTGGAATATCCTGAAACATGTCCAAAGGTAAGATCCCAACTATGCCTCTTAGGTATTCAAAAGTTGTTTTCCCCAATCATTTTGTAAGAATATCTGCACATTGTTCTTCTGAGCAAACAAGTTTCAGTTTGATTTCGCCTTCTTTTACCGATTCTCTGAGAGCATGATACTTAATCTTGATATGTTTTGTCTTCCCAAAGTGAGTCGGGTCCTTGCTGATTGCAATAGCACACTGATTGTCTAGTAGGAGTAGTGTGAGTTCATCCTGTTTGGAACCAATATTGTTTAGAACTTGCCTTAACCACGCACTGTGATTTGATGCAAAGGCAGCAGAGATATACTATGCTTCGGTTGTAGATGGAGCGACCACTTCTTGTTTTTTTGTATCCCATGAGAATAGACAATTGTTTAGCTAAAAGATGTAACCTGATGTACTCTTTGCATCATCCGAATTTGCATAATCAATGTTCGCATATCCGGTTAACTTCAAGGAATTCTTCTCTTTAGTACAAGGTAGATTGAGTCCATAGTTCTGAGTGCCTTTTAAATATCTTAAAACTCTTTTTGCTAGCTGCCAGTGAGAGATTTTTGGCTTCTGCATATAATGAGAGAGCAGATTCACTATGAAATTTATATCGGGTCTTGTGTTTGAAAAATACAGTAGGCTGCCAATAAGTCTTCTATATACACTTGCATCCATGTCTTTATCACTTCTATCACTTTCAGCCAGACTTTTCTGAACATGTTTCTATACTGGATTTTTTACAGGATTCGCATCATTCATTCCAAACTTTTCGTCAATTTACAGAACATATTTCTGCTGTGAAATCATGATTCAAGCATTCTGTTTTTGAATAACTTGAATCCCCAAGAAATATGACATTTCTCCTAAGTCAGACATTTCATATAATTCACTCATGGCTCTTTTGAAATCAGTTATAAGACCTTCTTCACTTGCAGTAATAAGCATATCGTCAACATAAAGTGAGATTAGAATTTTGTGCGTACCTTCTAGATGTTTTATGTATACGGAGTGATCAACCATATACTTCTTAAATCCAAAATTTTCCAAAGTTGCATTTATTTTTTTATTCAACACTCTTGGTGCTTGTTTAGGTCCATATAATGTTTTCTTTAACCTGTAAACTTTTGTTTCGCTTCCATTTACTTAAACCTTCAGGTTGTTCAACATAGATTTCTTCTTCAATGTTTCCATGGAGAAATGCAATCTTAACATCCATGTGATGGACCATCTAGCCTTGATTTGCTGCAATAGAGAGAATTAACTTTATGGAGTCTAACCTGACCACGAGTGCAAACACTTCATTATAGTTAATTCCTTTAATTTGAGAATATCCTTTTGTTACAAGTCGGCCCTTGTGCTTGTTTATGGTGCCATCAGAATTCAGTTTTGTTTTGAAAATCTACTTCAAGCCAACAACCTTCTTCCCATTGGGTCTGTCCACTAATTCCCAAATGTCATTTTTAGTTATCGAATTCAGTTCATCATTCATTGCACTAATCCAATTCTTATGTTGTGAGGCCTCAGAGAAAGACTTCGGATCTATCACTCCAAGACATACATCATGGCTATTATTGTGTAGAGGTACAATCCTATCATAAATGTCTGATAGTTATCTGAATTTTTGGTGCTGATTGTCCTCTGATTCATCTTCAGATTTTTCTTGAGGAGTTGAATGGGAGTCAACAATCTCTTAAATATCGTTGACATGATCCATTTCATTTCCTCTTTCATCAGAGAGATTATCAACCTCTATGTCTTCTGTGTTTTCATCTTCTTCGGTTATTTGCATGATTTCAGATCCTTGCATATCTTCATCTACATCTTCATTGAGAAAATTATGTTCTGATATTTTAGTTATGTTTTTTTCAGATGAATTTTCTGCAGAGTTCTATTTGAGTTCATTGTCTGCATTATCACAAGTCAGTTGATGTTCACTGCTATCCGCATCATCATAAGATTGATGTTGTTCACTGCCTGTACAACAATAAGTAGAGGTTTTAATTTCATTTGTTTTCCAATTCCATTCTTTATTTTCTTCAAAGACCACATCTCTACTTATGCATATGGTTTTAGTTTGAGGGAATATGACTCGATAATCTTTTACACCTGTGCAATATCCAATAAAAACACAGGTTTTACTTTTCTCATCCAGTTTAGTTCGTTTTGCAGCATGTACTAATACATGACACACACTCCCAAAGATTCGAAGGTGTTTGACTGATGGTTTGGTTTCATGCCACATCTCATACGCTATTTTCCCACATAATGTCCTAGAAGGTAGTACATTTAGTAAGTAAACTGCTGTTGATGAGGCTTCAGCCCAACTTTCCTTTGGAAGTCTCTTTTCGTAAATCAAACATCTTACCATTTCCACAATTGACTGATTTTTCCGTTCACTTACTCCATTTTGTTCAAGTGTGTAGAGAGTGGTGTACGGGTGGATAATGTCTTCATATTGACAAAAATCATCCAATACTTTAGAGATAAATTTTCCACCATTATCCTATCTTAGTTTTTTTATCTTTTTTTTCAGATTGACACTCAACCATTGCTTTAAACTCTCTGAATGTTCTAAAAGTTTCAGACTTGCATTTAAGGAAAAATATCCAACAAAAACGGTTAAAATCGTCTATGAAGGTGAGAAAATATTTGCTCCCACTCCAAGACTTTTCTTTAAAAGGTCTACATAGATCCATATGTATGAGATCTAGTTTACTCAAAGACCGTTTATTGCTGATATGGAATTATTTTCTACTTTGTTTTCTTTTTTTGCACACTGAGCAAATTTCATTAGAAAGTCTAGGGTCATACCATTCTTTTGAAGTACTTTCAGATTTTTGATTCCATAATGCCCAAGCCTCTTATGCCATTTTTGTGTTTCTTTCATCATTATAAAACTAATCTCCTCATCTGCAGAGTTTAAAACAAATAGGTTGTTATCTAGCATCTCTGACATAATATACTTATCTGACATCGGTTGTTCAATTATGCATGTAGATCCATCGAAGAATAGCTTGAAATTTTGTTTCAACATCTGTCCAAAGCTCAAAAGATTCTGTTTCAGGTTTGGAACATAAAGAACCTCCATTATTTCTATTGATCATTTGTTTCCCTTTAATGCAATGGATCCAAATCCCTTTAATGCTGATTTTACAGGTTTTCCCTCCGTGGGAGCAAGTGTCTTGAACAGAGTTTTGTCCTTGCACATGTGCTACGAACATCCGCTGTCAATGATTCAATCTGAACATGTATTGAAGCAGTTCAACAAACTCACTTCAAAGTCACACATGTCTCCAAAAAAGGAAAATTTAACTACATTGGTTTGTTCGGTGGCAGTTTTCTTTGACAAACATACTCTCTCAACATGTCCAAAGTTTCCACAGTAGGAGCATCGAGCATCAGATCTCCACCAGCACGCTTCAGGTTTGTGATTAGTCTTGGCACAGTGAGGACAAGTGTCGTTTGCCTCCCGTTTTTCTTTCCAATTTGCATGTGTCTGATTTTTAGTGGGAACTTGCTGTTGAGGAGGTATGTTTTTATTTATGCTCATCATCATTGCTCCAGCTTCGTAGGATTCATGACTCATTAGGGCAATCTCATTTTTTGGTGCAGCTTCTTCGATTTTAGCTGGCCTAATTGATATTCTCTTTTTCGATGATTGCAACGAACTGATGAATTCCATGAAGGTGGTGGTACGTTCCTCTTTGAGTCCCATCAATTTCTTTAGTTTGTCACATTCTTCTATGGCTGAAAGTTTTGGTTCAAACTTGTTCGGTAGACTCATAATTACCTTCTCTATTATCTTCTCGTCTGATAAGTCTCCTCCAAGAGCTCGTATTTTGTTTACTATTTTTATCGTTCTATCATAGTAGTCTTGAAGCGTCTCGTTGTTACTCATTCTATTTGCTTCGAAATCTGTCATTTTGTTGCGAATATAAATCTTTCTTATCTAATCTCCCCATTCATAGAGTTCTTTGAGCTGATCCCTTATTTCCTTTGGAGTAGTACAACTGGCTATTTTATCGAGCATAGTATCCGTAACAGCGTTGTAGAGTATGGTCATGGCTTTATACTTTAATATGGCATATTCTTCTTTTAGTTTCTTCTCTGCTTCAGTGGGAGGTGTTTCAGTGGAGGCCTCAGACGTAGTCCTGGTTGTTTCGCTGGTAATGACTTACCACAAGCCTTTGGATTTTAGTATGGTTGTTAGTTTTATTATCTATGTAAAGTAGTTTTTTCCATCTAGTAGTGGAGGAGCTTGAATGACTCGATTCTTGGCCATTCTTGTGTTTTCAAAATGGTGAGTTATCTCAGTGCAGACTCCCATACTATGTTGTTTTACAGCTTCATCTTCGTTGATTTGTTAGCATTCACAATTTGCATTCAAGGCAGATGAATAATGTAATAGGGAAGAAAAAAATGGTAGTACTGCATTTCTAAGCAAAACAAAAGACACCATAGGGTTTCACATGTGTTTTAATATTGCTACATGAACAAAACATTTTATAATTAATAAAACATGTTTGCGTATTATGACTTCAGTCAAAATAGAAGGTGCGCTATGACTGCTATCCAATTTCAATTGGGAGCTCCAGTTTCTTCTCTCGGCCACATTTCTTCTTCATTCCAATTCTTGCGGGTTCAAGCTCTGGCTCTTCCTCAACAACCGCCTCACACATTCTAAACCCCCAATAGGAAAACTCGATGATCCCAACCTTCGAAGCGAAAGGGAAGAATTACAAGTCCCTTTATTTCATTCCATTCCTCTCTCCGTCGTCTACCCATTGCCGCAAACTACACCGAAAATGGAATCGGCTGCTGCGGTATCCCAAATTGGCCTCACCGGGCTGGCGGTGATTAGACAAAACCTAGCTCTCAACATCGCTGAAAAAGGCTTCCCCATCTCCGTTTACAATCGAACTACCAACAAAGTCGACGAAACAGTTCATGTGACGATACTAAATCGCCTTGAGTGCCTGGTAGAAGAACAGGGGGGTTGGAGGAGATGAGTTTGAGAAGGAAAGAGGTAACGAGATTTCATTTGTTCAAAAGATGGTCAATACAGCCGTTGTCTGCATCTTTTATAGATTCAGATAACAACGGTCAAAAACTACAGTACGTTGCAACGGTAACTAAGGTTGGGCCTAATGGGCTAGACATAACTAATGGACCTAAAGGGTCGACCCTATTCAACAGCAGAGACTCTTAGTCTTGGCCCTGCAAGCTGGAAGCTTCATGGAGTTCATCTTCCTGGAGTGCCGTGGTTCCTACAATAGAAGAGGGATTTAGTGATGGTGGGCGATTAGAGATCATGACATTACCTGCCCCTAAAGACGATCCTTGACCCCAAGGATCAAAGGTGGGGAAGCGGCGACGGAGCCATGGTAAGTCCTCCTAGGTAGCTTTTGTTGGTGATGTATTAGACCAGTGAACTAAGAATTGGGTAAGTGGCTTGTTACGACGAGAGATGAGGCGGCGGCCGAGGATTTGTAGTGGTTGGGGGGATAGTGTTCCCGATGTTGAAAGGTCTGGAAGGGTGGCGGTTGGTTCGATTGAGGGACTGAGATGCTTCTTTAATAGAGAGACATGAAACACGGGGTGAAGTTTAGATGTTGTGGGGAGGTCGAGCTTGTATGCCGTGTGGCCAA
Source organism: Utricularia reniformis (assembly GCA_009725065.1). Lineage (NCBI taxonomy): Eukaryota > Viridiplantae > Streptophyta > Magnoliopsida > Lamiales > Lentibulariaceae > Utricularia > Utricularia reniformis. The sequence continues at coordinate 123,876 of RWGZ01001117.1, read as the reverse complement.
TGCGAGATAGGATGGGGAAAGGGCCATAATACCTGGCGTATAGTTTTAGATTGCGTCTGAGTGAGAGGGAGTTTTGGCGGTAGGGTTGTAGTTTAAGATAAACCAAGTCGCCGACTTCGAAAGAGCGTTCACTTCTATGGATATCGGCGTAGTGTTTGTAGCGTTGTTGAGCTCAGAGCAGATTCTGTCGGAGCTGAGAAATAAAGTCTTGGCGAGAAGATAAAAAGTCTGTCGCAAGATGGAGCGGGGTAAAGGAGGAAGAGCCCCAAGGAATAGTAGATGGTGGATACCCATAAAGTGCTTGGAAAGGATACATTTTGATGCTAGAATGGTATGAACTGTTATACTAGAATTCTGCCAAGGGAAGAAACTTGGCCCAATGATGAGGGTGATCGAGACACATGGCTCTAAGATATGTCTCCAGGCATTGGTTCACACGTTCGGTTTGGCCGTCGATTTGCGGGTGGTAAGCCGATGATAAGTTCATGTGGATACCGATAGTGCGGCATAATTATGTCCAGAAGGTGCTAGTGAAAATGGGATCCCTGTCCGAGATGATCGTAGTAGTAAGACTGTGCAGGCGGTAAATGGTATCAATGAAGATGTGTGCTATATCAGAGGCCGAATAGGGATGGCTGATGGCCACAAAGTGAGAGTACTTAGTGAGCATGTCGACCACAACAAGGATCGAAGTTTTCGATAAGGGGCTAGGTAAGACATCAATAAAATCCATGCTTAAGCTATCCCATTGTTTTGTAGGGATAGGTAGGGGTTGGAGAAGCCCCGGAGAAGCCGAGCGATCGCTGTGGATTTTACTGCAAATGTCACACGAGTGGATCCAAGAGATAATGTCTTGTTTCATCTTTGGCCAATAGAATAAAGCCTTAATGCGGTGTATGTTGTAGAGATTCCAGAGTGGCCTCCGACTGGAGAAGCATGTAAAGATAGGAAGAGTCTTCCTTTGATATCGGGATCATTAGCGATGCAAAGGCGGTTCCGATAAGAGAGCAAACCGCCATGGAGTGTGTATTCAGGGAAGGCTGAATTGTGCAGCAGTTTCCCCTTGATAACTGGAGCCAGGGTAGGGTCTTTGGCTTGCGAATCTTGGATTTCTTTGAGCCAAGCAGGTTGGATTGATGATATAGCGAATAGAACGGCCGAACGAGATAATGCATCAGCTGCTATATTTTCTTTCCCTGCTTTGTATTGGATTTGAAAGTTGAATCCCATTAATTTTGACATCCATTTTTGTTGGAAAAGAGTACCTAAACGTTGATCTTTCAGAATCGTAAACTTTGATGATCACTTCGAATAATGAACGCACGACCCATGAGGTAGTGTTTCCACTTTAACACCGAATGAACAACCGCAATCAACTCTTTTTCATAAACAGAATACCCGCAGAATTTAGTACCCAATGCCTTTGAGAAGAATGCGATTGGGTGCCCGGATTGAGTCAATACACCTCCAATACCGGAGTCACAGGCGTCGGTCTCCAAACAGAATGGCTGAGAGAAGTTTGGTAAAGCGAGCACCGGGGCCGAGCTAACTGCCGATTTGAGAGCAGAGAAGGATGCTGTGGATTGCTCTGTCCATAGGAAGCTATCTTTCTTGAGAAGTTGTGTGAGAGGGCGGCTGAGCAAACCGTAATTGCGAATAAATCTTCCATAATAACCCGTAAGGCCGAGAAAACCACGTAATTCCTTGAGATTCTTAGGTGTTGGCCAGGAGATCATGCTGGTAATTTTCTGTGGATCCGTGGATACTCCCTGAGCATTGATAATATGTCCGAGATACTCAATGGATGGTTGGCCGAAGGAGCATTTTGAACGTTTCGCATAGAGACTGTTTGTTTTCATAATGAACAAGGTTTGGGCAATATGATCACGATGTTCATCCCAAGATTTGTTGTAAATCAGAATGTCGTCAAAGAACACGAGCACAAACTTCCTAAGCACCGTAGTGAAAACCGAATTCATAAGAGATTGAAAGGTCGAGGGTGCGTTTGCAAGGCCAAAGGGCATGACGAGAAATTCGTAATGGCCTAAATGAGTCGAAAAACTGGTTTTGAAAATATCTTGGTCGTGCATACGAGCTTGAAAGAATCCCGATCGTAAATCTAATTTAGAGAAGAACTTGGCTCCATGTAACTCATCTAGAAGGTCATCAACCATCGGTATAGGAAATTGGTTTTTCAAGGATATATTGTTGAGATACCGATAGTCAACACACATACGCCAAGAGCCGTCTTTTTTAGATACTAATAATACCGGGGAAGAGAAAGGGCTGGTGCTACGCCGAATAAAACCAGAGTCCAGCATTTCTTTGATAAGTTTTTCCAATTCGCCCTTGAGATGATGGGGAATTCTGTACGGTGGGAATTTCTTTGGTTTACTATCCGGTAATAAGGGAATCGTATGATCCAAATCACGACGTGGGGGTAGCGAGCCTGGTTCCTGAAAAAGTGCATTATATTGAGACAATAAGGAGTGAATTACCGGATGAACTACCGGGGACTTGGCTGTGATAGTTGACATCGCATAGAGACGTCCCAACCATACTGTGGAAGGCTTACGGATGGTTTTTTCGAATTCATGTCCGCTGATCAGTGCAAGTTCTGCTGTGGCATGGAGGCATGGCAACGTAACAGGGGTGTCATAAACATGAAGAGTGAACAACATCCGTTTGAGATCACCCGTGAAAGGGCTATGTTGGCGCAACCAATTGCCGCCTAAAATCATGTCGTATGGCCTCGCAAATCATAAGTCCTGAAAGTGAAACAAAACGAATGAGATTGGATTGTCCAAGTATAGTCTTTGCAAACCTCGGTGCTGAGCTTTCTACTCCCATCTGGTGTGGCAACGATTAGGGGTGTAGCCGGAGAACGCTGAATGAGGAGGGAGCTGGCGAAACCGTCATCTAAAAAACTGCTCGTACTTCCAGTGTCTATTAAAATATGGATATCCCTGTTAAGGTGTCGACCGATCATGCGGAGGTGGTTTTCCATGGTCTCCCCGGAAATAGCGTTTAGTGAGATAACATCGTCGGTAGGGGCGGAAGAAATTTCGACATCGACAGATGGTTCTGGAGGCTGGTAATTCCCATCGTCATCATCCTCTCCCATAATCAAATAAAGTTGTTTCATATGGCAATTGTGGTCCCTGGAGTATGGGAGCCGCATTTGATGCATTAGTGCTTATCTAAACGTTCGCGAACTATGTCGTCAGGAATGAGGTGCTTTTGGAAACGGTTAGCAGGTCGTGGAGCATGAGGAGACAACACTTGCTTGGCCTGAGGGCTAGGGGTGTTAAGTGAAGAATAAAGGGCAGAGTATTCCTCGTCTTTTTGTTTGGCAAAGCGCTTAACTTCCGATTCTGTTTTGAGATTAGCATGCGAGACTGCAGTGCGAAGATTGTCCTTGAGGCCGCTTACCAAAATAGATGTAAAATATGAGGGTGTGAACGACGGGTGGAGGGAAGATACGTGAGAGCGCATATCTTCGTAACGGTCTAGATAATCTAATAAGGAGCCGGTTTGACGAATTTTAAGGAAGTCTCCCAGGAGTCTCTCTGGGTCAATGTCATCGAAGCGAAGGAGGAGCTCGTAAACGAAATCATCCCAACTGGGATTCAGTTAAGTGGAGCGAGAACCGTGTAACCAACGGTCGGCTCTGCCTGTAAATGAAATAGTGGCGTAATCCAACCACTTGGTCTTAGGTATATGGCTCTGGACAAAAAAATATTGGGAGATGCGGCGTAACCAACTTCTTGGATCTGAGCCATCGAAAGAAGGCAGGTCGATTTTGGGACGGGAATGGTTGTTGGCGGAAGCTAGAGGTGGTGGGATTTCTGGGGGGGTGTTGTTATTGGACTTTCGAGTATGTGTATTGGAAGGATAGCGGGTGGGTGGTGTTTGGGACGTGCCGTGTCCAAGGACTGAACATTCTTGGTTTAGAGAGCGAAGCTGCTGTGAGATATTGAGCAGTTGGGTGTGTACCGACTCACTGTTATCCTTCATGTCTTTATCCAATCTTTGTTCCAAATCCTTGAAGGAATGCCGTAAATCTAGTTGAGAATCGAACAGATGTTGGATTTGTGATTGATAGTCAGGTTCCACATACTCGTCATCCGCTGAGTTACGCTTGTCTGCGCCGAAGGGATCACTAGCTTGTTCCATGGCTGTGAGAGTGTCAATGCGGATTTTGGTCTTGCCTTTCTTTTTCGGACCCAGTTTGGCGGAGGAAAGTAGCTCCGATACCACTTGTGACGATACTAAATCGCCTTGAGTGTCTGGTAGAAGAACAGGGGGGTTGGAGGAGAAAGAAATCAAGAGTGGAGGAGATGAGTTTGAGAAGGAAAGAGGTAACGAGATTTCATTTATTCAAAAGATAGTCAATACAGCCGTTGTCTGCATCTTTTATAGATTCAGATAACAACGATAAAAAACTACAGTACGTTACAACGGTAACTAAGGTTGGGCCTAATGGGCTAGACATAACTAATGGACCTAAAGGGTCGATCCTATTCAACAGCAAAGACTCTTAGTCTTGGCCCTGCAAGCGAGAAGCTTCATGGAGTTCATCTTCCTGGAGTGCCGTGGTTCCTGCAATAGAAGAGGGATTTAGTGATGGTGTGCGATTAGAGATCATGATAGTTCACCGTGCCCACTATGAAGGCTCTCTACCACTTATCGGAAAGTACAATCCCAAAGATTTCGTTCTTTCTATCTCAAAACCCCGAGCTATCATCATTTTAGTGAAAGCCAGAACACCTGTTGACCAAACCATCGCCGCACTTTCAGACTACATGGATCCCGCCGATATTATAATCGACGGCGGAAGTGAGTGGTACGAGAACATTGAACGCCACATCGTTGAAGCTAAATCTAAGGGTTTACTTTATCTAGGTATGGTGTTTCCTGTTGGGCTTTGAGCCCAATTCCAGTATACAAACTGAAGAGGTGCTGGGCTAGTCCAATAAAGAGTCCAACAACATGAGGAATTAAAAAGGAAGAAAAGAAGAAGTCAAGGGTAGTCACACTTCATCTTTTTAGGGGCACGAACCAAAACCAGAAAACTGCAGACTTTGGAGGAGGAGTTGATCAATCTGGGATTAGATCGACAGTAAATATACATATACTTGTATCAAGAAGGATTGGAATTGTTCTTCCCAGAGTTCGAGTTTGGTTGTATTGTGTTGGGATTATTATAGTGGATTGATCGAGGTGTTCCTTGATCGGTGGTTTTCTCCCGATATTCGAGTTCCACGTAAAATATTGATGTCCATCTTTATATTTTGTTTAACAAAGGCAAAGACAATGCATGCAGGAACCAGGATCATCACTGTCACATGAATAAGTCTTGGCTGATTTAATTTAATCTGGATTCTTATTTGTTTACATTTCCGGCGGCGAAGAAGGCGCTCGTTATGGTCCTTCTTTAAAGCCTGGAGGTTCCCATGAAGCATACATACACATTCACAGAATTCTAGAGAAAGCTGCTGCTCAGGTAGACGATGGGCCTTGTGTTCCATACATATTGAATAGGGTGATATGCAGCTCTTATGATGTATTGAAGAATGTTGGGTGTTTGAGATTTTTGATGAGTGAAATTATGGGGAGCTGGAGAGTTTCAGATATATTGAGGGTGAAGGATGAAGATTTAAGTGAAGGGTATTATTGGTGCTGTATTTTTTGCAGGATTAGGAAAGCTTACCAGAGGAATCCAGAGCTTGAGAACTTACTGATTGATGCCGAGTTCTTGAGAGAGGCGGCTTGGAGAAAAGTCGTTAGCTTGGCGATCCGGAATCGGATTAGTGTTTCGGGAATGTCTGCGAGCCTACAATACTTTGCTGCTTATTGTCAAGAAAGACTTGCAGCTAATCTTGTGCAAGCACAAAGGGATTACTTCGGTGTGCGTACTTACGAGAGAATCGATCGTTCCGGTTCTTACCACACTGAGTGGTCGAATCTTGCTACAAAGGCAAGAGTTTAGTGCACTTTTGCTGCTTTGATTGAGCTTCAGTTGTTTATTTGGTTGATTCTCTTGTAGCCATTAGCTTTGTTGGTTAATCTAATAAAATAATTTCCATCTTTATATCTTATATTTATTTAATAAAAGTATAGTAACATATAAATGAACTAAAATGTATTTTTAGTTCATTTAAATTGAGTTGGTTTCGAATAACTATTAAAATGTTATAAGAATTTGTAAAAGTATATAGTAAAACTACGATATTATTATCTTTATTTATTTGGTTTTACTATTAGAATAACGGTTAAGGGGTATCCCCACATATATTACCGATTCTATTGAAATGATGGATTTTAGTACCGATCGAGATTGGGTATCTCGAATGGCATTTTTGGTGCCAATTGAGATAAGCAATCTCGATTCGAGATTGGCAAAANTCTGCGAGCCTACAATACTTTGCTGCTTATTGTCAAGAAAGACTTGCAGCTAATCTTGTGCAAGCACAAAGGGATTACTTCGGTGTGCGTACTTACGAGAGAATCGATCGTTCCGGTTCTTACCACACTGAGTGGTCGAATCTTGCTACAAAGGCAAGAGTTTAGTGCACTTTTGCTGCTTTGATTGAGCTTCAGTTGTTTATTTGGTTGATTCTCTTGTAGCCATTAGCTTTGTTGGTTAATCTAATAAAATAATTTCCATCTTTATATCTTATATTTATTTAATAAAAGTATAGTAACATATAAATGAACTAAAATGTATTTTTAGTTCATTTAAATTGAGTTGGTTTCGAATAACTATTAAAATGTTATAAGAATTTGTAAAAGTATATAGTAAAACTACAATATTATTATCTTTATTTATTTGGTTTTACTATTAGAATAACGGTTAAGTACGCAAGACAAAAACAAAATTATGATATTTATCGTTGAAAAATAACAATTTTATCAACACTATTATGATTTAAAAAATGATTAATTTACTATTACTTTTAATAATTAAAATATAATTATATTTTATATATAATAGTATATTAATGTTTTTACATAAATTATAATCAAAATTGTATAATTTTATCTAATATATTTATAAATGAGAAAATTGCGTAATTGATTCATAATGTTTAAAATAGTGTAAAAATAATGTCTCCAAAGTTTGTAAATTATGTGAGAAACCCACGAAGTTTCAAAACCGTTCAAGAATGACCCTCGAGTGAATAGTAACAGTTTTTCGTCTTTTTTCGTATAACTGTTTTGATAATTTATGCGTTATTTTTAAAATTTTCAAAGTTTTGACACATAATCATAACATCTTTTCAAGGTTAATAGGTCAAATACAAACTCTGTGGGCGTTTAAAATATTAACGAGTATAAAAGTCAAATATAAACGGTTTTTGAAGTTCGGTGGCCAATCATGTAATTCTTAAACTTTGAGATCACAAATGTTACAACATTTAAAAGTTTTGAAGCCAACCACGCACATTATATCAATTTCGTGGATTTTATATACAATTTACAAACTTTAGATACACCATATTTACACTATTATAAAGTTTAGGGGTTAATAAAATAAACAGAATAATATATATTTTCATATATAAAAAAAATGATATGCATATTTTAGTTATTGAAATATAGATAAATTATGTATTTTTAAAATTGCTATAAAATAATGAAGTGAATGTACACCGTATTGTCATTTTTGTTGTATAGCTAAATTAAGTTTATTATGAACCAAAATCCTAATAAAAAAATCACAAACATTTAAAAATAATTATGAAAAATACTGTTTAATAATCTATATTTATAATTAAATAAAAATATATTTGAATAAAGTAATAGTCCTATACCNATATTACCACATGTACAAAACATTTTATAATTAATAAAACGTGTTTGTGTTTTATTACTTCAGTCAAAATAGGAGGTGCCGCTTTGACTAAGATTCAATTTCAATTGGGAGCTCCAGTTTCTTCTCCCGACCACATTTCTTTTTCTTTCTAACTCTTGCGGGTCCAAGCTCTTGCTCTTCCTCAACACTTCCCCTGACGGCAAGGCTTGGAATATCCTGAAACATGTCCAAAGGTAAGATCCCAACTATGCCTCTTAGGTATTCAAAAGTTGTTTTCCTCAATCATTTTGTAAGAATATCTGCACATTGTTCTTCTGAGCAAACAAGTTTCAGTTTGATTTCGCCTTCTTTTACCGATTCTCTGAGAGCATGATACTTAATCTTGATATGTTTTGCCTTCCCAAAGTGAGTCGGGTCCTTGCTGATTGCAATAGCACACTGATTGTCTAGTAGAAGTAGTGTGAGTTCATCCTGTTTGGAACCAATATCGTTTAGAACTTGCATTAACCACGCACTGTGATTTGATGCAAAGGTAGCAGAGATACACTATGCTTCGATTGTAGATTGAGCGACCACATCTTGTTTTTTTGTATCCCATGAGAATGGACAATTGTTTAGATAAAAGATGTAACCTAATGTAATCTTTGCATCATCCGAATTTGCATAATCAATGTCTGCATATCCGATCAACTTCAAGGAATTCTTCTCTTTAGTACAAGGTAGATAGAGTCCATAGTTCTGAGTGCCTTTTAAATATCTTAAAACTCTTTTTGCTAGTTGCCAGTGAGAGATTTTTGGCTTCTGCATATAATGAGAGAGCAGATTCACTATGAAATTTATATCGGGTCTTGTGTTTGAAAAATACAGTAGGCTGCCAATAAGTCCTCTATATACACTTGCATCCATGTCTTTATCACTGCTATCACTTTTAGCCAGACTTTTCTGAACATGTTTCTATACTGGATTTTTTACAGGATTCGCATATTTCATTCCAAACTTTTCGAGAATTTCCAGAACATATTTCTGCTGTGAAATCATGATTCAAGCATTATGTTTTTGAATAACTTGAATCCCCAAGAAATATGACATTTCTCCTAAGTCAGACATTTCATATAATTCACTCATGACTCTTTTGAAATCAGTTATAAGACCTTCTTCACTTGCAATAATAAGCATATCGTCAACATAAAGTGAGATTAGAATTTTGTGCGTACCTTCTAGATGTTTTATGTATACGGAGTGATCAACCATATATTTCTGAAATCCAAAATTTTCCAAAGTTGCATTTATTTTTTTATTCCACGCTCTTGGTGCTTGTTTGGGTCCATATAATGTTTTCTTTAACCTGTAAACTTTTGTTTCGCTTCCATTTACTTCAAAACCTTTAGGTTGTTCAACATAGATTTCTTCTTCAATGTTTCCATGGAGAAATGCAGTCTTAACATCCATGTGATGGACCATCTAGCCTTGATTTGCTGCAATAGAGAGAATTAACTTTATGGAGTCTAACATGGCCACGAGTGCAAACACTTCATTATAGTTAATTCATTTAATTTGAGAATATCCTTTTGCTACAAGTCGGCCCTTGTGCTTGTTTATGGTGCCATCATAATTCAGTTTTGTTTTGAAAATCCACTTCACTCCAACAACCTTCTTCCCATTGGGTATGTCCACTAATTCCCAAGTGTCATTTTTAGTTATCGAATTCAGTTCATCATTCATTGCACTAATCCAGTTCTTATGTTGTGAGGCCTTAGAGAAAGACTTCGGATCTATCACTCCAAGACATACATCATGGCTATTATTGTGTAGAGGTACAATCTTATCATAAATGTATGATAGTTCTCTGAATTTTTGGTGTTGATTGTCCTCTGATTCATCTGCAGATTTTTCTTGAGGAGTTGAATGGGAGTCAACAATCTCTTAAGTATCGTTGACATAATCCATTTCATTTCCTCTTTCATCAGAGAGATTATCAACCTCTATGTCTTCCGTGTTTTCATCTTCTTCGGTTATTTGCATGATTTCATATCCTTGCATATCTTCATCTACATCTTCATTGAGAAAATTATGTTCTGATATTTTAGTTATGTTTTTTTCAGATGAATTTTCTGCAGAGTTCTGTTTGAGTTCATTGTATGCATTATCACAAGTCATTTGATGTTCACTGCTATCTGCATCATCATAAGATTGATGTTGTTCACTGCCTGTACAACAATAAGTAGAGGCTTTAATTTCATTTGTTTTCCAATTCCATTCTTTATTTTCTTCAAAGACCACATCTCTACTTATGCATATGGTTTTAGTTTGAGGGAATATGACTCGATAATCTTTTACACCTGTGCAATATCCAATAAAACACAGGTTTTACTTTTCTCATCCAGTTTAGTTCGTTTTGCCGCAGGTACTAATACATGACACACTCCCAAAGATTCGAAGGTGTTTGACTGATGGTTTGGTTTCATGCCACATCTCATACGCTATTTTCCCACATAATGTCCTAGAAGGTAGTACATTTAGTAAGTAAACTGCTGTTGATGAGGCTTTAGCCCAACTTTCCTTTGGAAGTCTCTTTTCGTAAATCAAACATCTTACCATTTTCACAATTGACTGATTTTTCCGTTCACTTACTCCATTTTGTTCAAGTGTGTAGAGAGTGGTGTACTGGTGGATAATGTCTTCATATTGACAAAAATCATCCAATACTTTAGAGATAAATTTTCCACCATTATCCTATCTTAGTTTTTTTATCTTTTTTTTCAGATTGACACTCAATCATTGCTTTAAACTCTCTGAATGTTCTAAAAGTTTCAGACTTGCATTTAAGGAAAAATATCCAACAAAAACGGTTAAAATCGTCTATGAAGGTGAGAAAATATTTGCTCCCACTCCAAGACTTTTCTTTAAAAGGTCCACATATATCCATATGTATGAGATCTAGTTTACTCAAAGACCGTTTATTGCTGATAGGGAATGATTTTCTACTTTGTTTTCTTTTTTTGCACACTCAGCAAATTTCATTAGAAAGTCTAGGGTCATACCATTCTTTTGAAGTACTTTCAGATTTTTGATTCCATAATGCCCAAGCCTCTTATGCAATTTTTGTGTTTCTTTCATCATTGTAAACTAATCTCCTCATCTGCAAAGTTTAAAACAAACAGGTTGTTATCTAGCATCTCTAACATAATATATTTATCTGACATCGGTTGTTCAATTATGCATGTAGATCCATCGAAGAATAGCTTGAAATTTTGTTTCAACATCTGTCCAAAACTCAAAAGATTCTGTTTCAGGTTTGGAACATAAAGAACCTCCATTATTTCTATTGATCATTTGTTTCCCTTTAATGCAATGGATCCAAATCCTTCAACATAAGCACATGTCATGTTGCTGATTTTACAGGTTTTCCCTCCGTGGGAGCAAGTGTCTTGAACAGAGTTTTGTCCTTGCACATGTGCTTCGAACATCCGCTGTCAATGATCCAATCTGAACATGTATTGAAGCAGTTCAACAAACTCACTTCAAAGTCACACATGTCTCCAAAAAAGGAAAATTTAACTGCATTGGTTTGTTCGGTGGCAGTTTTCTTTGACAAACATACTCTCTCAACATGTCCAAAGTTTCCACAATAGGAGCATCGAGCATCAGATCTCCACCAGCACGCTTCAGGTTTGTGATTAGTCTTGGCACAGTGAGGACAAGTGTTGTCTGCCTCCCGTTTTTCTTTCCAATTTGCATGTGTCTGATTTTTAGTGGGAGCTTGCTGTTGAGGAGGTATGTTTTTATTTCTGCTCATCATCATTGCTCCAGCTTCGTAGGATTCATGACTCATTAGGGCAATCTCATTTTTTGGTGCAGCTTCTTCGATTTTAGCTGGCCTAATTGATATTCTCTTTTTAGATGATTACAACGAACTGATGAATTCCATGAAGGTGGTGGTATGTTCCTCTTTGAGTCCCATCAATTTCTTTAGTTTGTCACATTCTTCTATGGCTGAAAGTTTTGGTTCAAACTTGTTCGGTAGACTCATAGTTACCTTCTCTATTATCTTCTCGTCTGATAAGTCTCCTACAAGAGCTCGTATTTTGTTTACTATTTTTACCGTTCTATCATAGTATTCTTGAAGCGTCTCGTTGTTACTCATTCTATTTGCTTCGAAATCTGTCATTTTGTTGCGAATATGAATCTTTCTTATATGATCTCCCCATTCATAGAGTTCTTTGAGCTGATCTCTTATTTCCTTTGGAGTAGTACAACTGGCTATTTTATCGAACATAGTATCCGTAACAGTGTTGTAGAGTATGGTCATGGCTTTATACTTTAATATGACATATTCTTCTTTTAGTTTCTTCTCTGCTTCAGTGGGAGGTGTTTCAGTGGAGGCCTCAGACGTAGTCCAGGTTGTTTCGCCGGTAATGACTTACCACAAGCCTTTGGATTTTAGTATGGTTGTTAGCTTTATTGTCCATGTAAAGTAGTTTTTTCCATCTAGTAGTGGAGGAGTTTGAATGACTCGATTCTTGACCATTCTTGTGTTTTCAAAATGGTGAGTTATCTCAGTGCAGACTCCCATACTATGTTGTTTTACAGCTTCATCTTCGTTGATTTGATAGCATTCACAATTTACATTCAAGGCAGATGAATAATGTAATAGGGAAGAAAAAAATGGTGGTACTACATTTCTAAGCAAAACAAACACCATAGGGTTTCACATGTGTTTTTATATTGCTACATGAACAAAACATTTTATAATTAATAAAACATGTTTGTGTATTATGACTTCAGTCAAAATAGAAGATGCGTTATGACTGCTATCCAATTTCAATTGGGAGCTCCAGTTCTTGCGGGTCCAAGCTCTGGCTCTTCCTCAACAACCGCCTCACACATTCTAAACCCCCAATAGAAAAACTCGATGATCCCAACCTTCGAAGCGAAAGGGAAGAATTAAAAGTCCCTTTATTTCATTCCATTCCTCTCTCCGTCGTCCACCCATTGCCGCAAACTACACCGAAAATGGAATCGGCTGCTGCGGTATCCCAAATTGGCCTCACCGGGCTGGCGGTGATTAGACAAAACCTAGCTCTCAACATCGCTGAAAAAGGCTTCCCCATCTCCGTTTACAATCGAACTACCTCCAAAGTCGACGAAACAGTTCACCGTGCCCACTGTGAAGGCTCTCTACCACTTATCGGAAAGTACAATCCCAAAGATTTCGTTCTTTCTATCTCAAAACCCCAGTCTATCATCATTTTAGTGAAAGCCAGAACACCTGTTGACCAAACCATCGCCGCACTTTCAGACTACATGGATCCTGCCGATATTATTATCGACGGCGGAAATGAGTGGTACGAGAACATTGAACGCCACATCGTTGAAGCTAAATCTAAGGGTTTACTTTATATAGGTATGGTGTTTCCTGTTGGGCTTTGAGCCCAATTCCAGTATACAAGCTGAAGAGGTGCTGGGCCAGTCCAATAAAGAGTCCAACAACATGAGGAATTAAAAATGAAGAAAAGAAGAAGTCAAGGGTAGTCACACTTCATCTTTTTAGGGGCACGTACCAAAACCAGAAAACTGCAGACTTTGGAGGAGGAGTTGATCAATCTGGGATTAGATCGACAGTAAATATACGTATACCATTATCAAGAAGGACTGGAATTGTTCTTCCCTGAGTTTGAGTTTGGTTGTATTGTGTTGGGATTATTATAGTGGATTGATCGAGGTGTTCCTTGATCGGTGGTTTTCTCCCGATATTCGGGTTCCACGTAAAATATTGATGTCCATCTTTATATTTTGTTTAACAAAGGCAAAGACGATGCATGCAGGAACCAGGATCATCACTGTCACATGAATAAGTCTTGGCTGATTTAATTTAATCTGGATTCTTATTTGTTTACATTTCCGGTGGCGAAGAAGGCGCTCGTTATGGTCCTTCTTTAAAGCCTGGAGGTTCCCATGAAGCATACATACACATTCACAGAATTCTAGAGAAAGCTGCTGCTCAGGTAGACGATGGGCCTTGTGTTCCATACATATTGAATAGGGTGATATGCAGCTCTTATGATGTATTGAAGAATGTCNAATTTTGCCGGAGCTGATCCGTTGATGGAGAAGACGAGGGATATTTCGGTTATCGGGGGTACTGGGGATTTCTTCATGGCTAGAGGAGTTGCTACTCTTACGACTGGTTCATTTGAAGGCGAAGTTTACTTTAGACTTCGTGTTGAGATTAACTTATATGAATGTTGGTGAACTTGAATATCCACATTGGATTTCCTAATTCCTAAATAAATTGTAGTACTTATTTTATAATTAAATTGAGATTTTCTCGATATAATGATCTAGTAATATATTAAAATGTTTAAATCGGAATTCTTATAAAATGTACAAAATTAATAAATTATTTTTTTTATTAAGAAAGAATGCGAAGGGAATATTTTGGTACATAAAAATTGACAAATACCACCAATTCCACATTCTGTGGCCTAAATTGGAAGTTAGTGGAACAAATGATTAAATATCTTACTCGGGTTCTAAAATGGGTTGAATCGATGGATCCGGGTTATCTTAACTGACTTGCTGAGTATAAAATAAGATGTTAATTTATATTAATAATATAAAACTAATTCCATTCCAAATATTATATTTAGATGTATGGATCCGGATATTTGGGTTAATTGATCCGATCCATGGATAAAGATTCACCCATAACCCATCAACTAAATGATTAAGACTTAACGGTCATTGGGGTGGATTGTTGGTGCCAGCTCTAAAGGTCAAATTAGTCAACTATAATATTATAAAAGTACAATCATTTAAATTTAAATGAGTAATTCAAATAATATTAATTATAACTGCGACGTTATTTAATTTACAACATATTTCAATGATGTTGAAATATAAATAAAATTATATTGCCTTAATTGGAATATTTCATTTATTGATGTGTTTTTGTGGTTTGCGTTCAAAACGCACGTATAGTTACTCACATGTCATTCACCAAATCGGTATTTTGTTAACACCCAAAAACGCAAACTTGGTACAAACTTTAAAACCAACGATAACATTATTTTTATTTGGGAAATGATTAATTATACTTACTGATGAGATCCCCGAAACCCGGTACCCCGGACAGGGTCAGGACCAAACTTGGCCGAAGAACCCAAACAACGTAAGTCGAACTTGGAGGTCCAGATCCAGTCCACGTGAGTGAATGATCCATCCAGATCTCGTGGCCCGATCGATCGTTTATATTTACTAAATCGGAGTTATATTATATTTATAATAACGTATTGTAAGAAATATTTTCATAATTTATATGAAACTATAAATCAATAATTTTTCTGTTAAAAATAGGAAAGGTCAAAGTATCAAGCCCATTCGCAGAAAAACGCTTCAAGTAATCTATGGAGATTGGAGAGGAGCACCAATTTCTAAGAAATTAGGGTTTTTTTGAAACGCAGTGTGCATATAATTTGGGCCACCATTCCTTCTCAATTTAAGTCTATATATCTTCTTTCTATCAGCAATCTGATGCTTTGCTCAAATTGTGTTCATTTTCAAAATTTACGCCATATTATATCTACTCCGAATCGCAAATTAAGGCCTCCCCAGTTCACCTCCAAATCGTTAGCTTCCCTTGCGTACAGAGTTGATAATCGTTTTGCAACTCAGGCCAAGTTCCAGAACAAGGTAAAGGGTTGTCTGGGAGGAAAAATTCGCTTTCCTTTTTTTATGATTGGAGTGTTTTAATCAATTTTATACCGAATTTTAAATGTGATTTGAGTTAAAAAATTGTGCTTTCCTAGTCATGTGCTCGGGTTCTAGTCTTTGCTGTGTTTTCACGTGTTCCTGTCTCTGTATTTTAAGCTTCGGACTTGTTTATTCTAAGCTCTTGTATTTTGTTTTTCCTGAAATTTGTGCAATGTTAATGTTGAATAGATGTAGAAAATTGATATGAGAATTAGGCATTTTTCTCCATGCTTTATCTATCTGTTTTCTATTTGAATTTTCCTTGTCTGCTTATATGTATATATATTAAGGTATTTCTATTTTTGGTTCAGAGGTTGAAAGCTTCATGCTTTCAGCATGATGAAGTTCCATCTGGAATTCCCAATTCCGAGGCAACTGAGGAGCTGCAACTAGATTCAGAAAAGAGAGAAACAGAACGATCAAGCGTTGAGAAAAGAAATCTTCTTACCAGTTTCAAAGAGGTGTAGATGCTGTTTCTTTTTGGCAGTTACCGAGTAAACTAGATCCCTTATTCAATTTGGCATCGGATGCCAAATTGTTGGGATCGTTAGCTTATCAGTCGGGCTTCAATGAGTGTTTTTGTTCATGATTCCGGATAAGTATGCGCTTGCATTGATTTTTATCATGATGTAGCTCTCCATTATGCTATCAAATCATTTCACATGTATATTATTAGTACTGGTATTTGATGCAATGTGGTCATAAGTTCATCGATGAATTTCGATCTCACCATTGACACCTATCATAAAATTTAGGGTGTGAGCCGGGGTTCTAATCGAAAGAAAACACTCGTGAAACTGAAAATTTTATTTTTTTGCAGGCTGTAGATGCACTTTTCAGAGTAGTTGGAAAACCATGGAATGTACCATGGAGCGCCGAAACCATTGCTCAGGTGATCTAAATTTCATTGCTTTCTAGTGCATTATAAAATACTTGAACTCCCTTTTGCTTGAGTAGCCTATTCTCCCGTTATGTTTAAAGTGATAAATTGCGTGTTCGATGAATAAAATCCTGGTTACACAGGTAGTGATCCTGTGGATTGTATCATTCTGGTTTGTTGGCTCATGGATGATACCTCTAGGAGCTCATTTAATTGGTTTCAGCAAGGATTCATTAACTTATAGAGGGCAAGCTCTGTTCAGTCTTATAACAGACGTAACCGAGGGCATAACCGGAATTCTAATTCTTCATCGATGTTTATCTCGGTTTCGACCTCTTCCACCGGACTGGTTCAAGTTAACTCTGAAAGGCAACTGGATTTTCGATGTTTTAGTCGGATGCTTCATGTTTCCATTGGTTAATCGTCTCTCTCAACTCAACATCGACATACTTCCTATCCTTCCATCAACACCAGTTACACTAACGAGCGTCGAGCAATCCATAATGGCACGAGATCCCGTTGCAATGTCTCTATACGCATTGGTGCTCGTTATATGTGCTCCTCTATGGGAAGAAGTCGTTTTCCGAGGTTTCCTTCTACCTTCCTTAACGAAATACATGCCCGTTGGATTATCCATATTACTCAGTTCTATTGCTTTCGCGCTTGCGCATTTTAATATCCAGAGAATGTTGCCATTGATATTTCTCGGAATTGTTATGGGCGTAACGTACGCCCGATCGAGGAGCTTGCTGTCTTGTATGCTCTTGCACAGTTTGTGGAATGGATTTGTCTTCTTAGATCTGATGAAATAAATGTGAAAAGTCTACACATTTGCATTGAGAAATCAATCTTTATGCATTGCCTCGAATATTTGTATCCTAAAGTTGTAAATACATTTATTAATTTACGTTTGTAGTATTAATTTAACATTTTTTCCATTTTTCACTCTTTAATCTCAATTTTATGAGCGCCTTCCATCCTCAAATTTTTTTAGTTTTTGTAAATTTGGTTCGATATATTTAGTTTCTAAATTTTAAAATTTTGGTAAATCTAATTCTTAAAGTTTGTAATATTTGACAAATAGATCCCTATAATGGTAAAACAGATTCTCGAATTTAGATTTTAATTGATGATTTTAATTATCAAAATTAAAAAACTTTAGAAATCAATTATATAATGCACATTAAATCTTAGGTATTGATTTTGCCAAATATTGAAAACATGGGATTGATTTTATCATCTTCATAATTTAGGAACACAATTTTTATAATAAAAAAATATAGGAATCAAAATTATTAAACTATGAAAACCAAATTGACTCCAACTTTAATTTTAATTTCAATTTTCTACATTAATTTCAATTATATTACATCTTTGTTATTAATCATTCTCCATTGTTAAATATTATTAAAATATCAAAAATTTTAATTCAATAACTAATTACCTCAATTTATTGTTTTAAATACTTACAACTTCTCATACATTAAAATTTATAGTAATGTTTCTGTTTTTAAGTTCAAAAGTTTGATTTTCTCAACAACTTTTAGGTGATTAATGATCACGTTTGCATATACAAAGTCGAGTATATTATATATTTTATTTAATATGTGAATATAATTTTTAAGTGAACATACAATTTAATAATAAATGTAATTACATCATAACATACCTAAATCAACTTCTACCCATCACTATATTCATTGTAATAATAGTTTAATCATGGAACTAATTATCATAATCTATAAAGAAATTCAAGTTGCTTGAGCAATGGACTCAATGTTTTCATAAGCTTCTCGCAAGGATGGTTATGTGTTCCTTCGTATGTCGTTACTACGATGCTCTTATCACTCGATAGTCGTTGGATTTGTTTCTTCACAGTACAAGAATGATGTGTGCAACGATAGTAGCTCCTTTCGTAAGATCGAATCGAAGTTTAGAAATTTGAAAACATTTGGGAAATTAGAAAATACCTTGGATTTGAGCTGTTCTTTACAGATTTCTGGCCATATTTTCTCCATTTATATCCATCATCAAGAACATCTTCTTCACTTCTAGTATGAAAAGCCACTTTTTCAGAAATCTTCTTCTTGCGAGACCCGATTTCTCCGGTTTTTCGACACGTTGAAGGGGGCAAGTAGAGGGAATCGAATACGTTCGAAATGTTTTCGGGTTCCATGCCAAGGGAAGAATATGAAGCATGAAAACTCATCTTGTTTGTGAGTGTTTTTAAATACAACTGATTTAACTTGTGAAAGCCAACAACTGTACAACTACTCTTTTTGATTTGTTCAACTTCTTTGTAGTAGACTTGTACAGATGAATATAACTAGAAAGTGATTGTTCAATTGCACTAGAAAAACCCATTTTTTCGTAGTTTTGAAAGTTGGGTTTGGTCACTAATCAAGATTATCTTTCTCGGGAAGCCTTCTTGATGGATGACAATCTCGACGTCGGTCGACTATAATCCGGTCTAAGTGATGCTCATAAAAATGTGATACTATGAAAATTAAGGGGTTATATTGAAACTTATGATTTCCTTTGAGCAATATAATCTTATATTTACATTTAATCATGATTTATTCTTTAATTATATATTATTTAGTATATCTATGATTCTCTTCAATAATATAATATACTTTTTGAAACAATCAATGATACATGAAATGCCTAATCCAAATCATATATATATATATATATATATGATTTGACAATTGATATTAGCCTTTAAGTTTAAATGATGTAAAAGTGATATCTTAAAAATTTGTAAATTGTATGTAAAATAATAAAATATTCAAAATTGATATAATTTCTATTCTCGACCCCAACTATTATAAATATTATGCTATCAAAATTTAAAAACTGAGTGGTTATCCCTCGAAGTTCAAAACCGCTTGTGTATGATCATAACACTCGTTAATATTTTAAAAAATTTTATTTGGTCTCTTAACCTTACAATGATATAATAAATATGGCTCCAAACTTTCAAAAATAAAATTACACATAAATTTTTAAAATAATCGACACAAAAAATGACGAAAACCACAACAATTTGGTCTCTTGAATTTTTTGAAACTTTATGTATTAAATACGTCATTTTTAAACTTTAGACATTATCTTTAAAATACTTCTCATAATTTTCTCTCACACACACAAATCTATGTATATATACATATATATAATTAAGTTTGCTAAATGGCAAAAATGAGACAGAATTAGGCCACGAGTTTATTGAAAAAGTCAAGAAGGAAGATTGGCTTCCTTAATGTCCAAACTTTCGAGGCATATGAAGGATACTTAAATTAAATATCAAATCTTTTTGTTTTGAATTTTCTGTTTATATAATATTATATTTAAAATTACTCACATTTATTCTCATATTTATTTTCAAGAGTTAATATATATTTCTATTACTTTATATTGTGAGGGTGTTTTGTATTGTAATTAATCTTTACACTATTCAATTTATAATAATCTGAGATTAAATCATCTTTAAACATCAATTATATATATTAAACAGTGATATTTTCTTAGGTTTTAGTGTAATTTAATCCGATGATGAAACTAAGCAAAAATGGTTTAAGGAATAATATATTACTATATTGTAAGGGTGTTAATTTGATATCTATATTAGTCAAATTAGTTAATGCGGTATTAAATCAACTTTAAGCATCAATTATATGATTAAAAACGATAATTTATTTATTTAAGTATAATTTAATTATTTATTCAATATGAATTAAATGGATATTTATTACTATATATTGCAAGATGTATTTAATTAAGCGTTAGATGATTCAAATTACATTAAGGTGAGATTACATAACCTTCAAATATTTAAAACTATATGTTTCTTGAATATTTTAGTGTGATCTAATCAGATAAATGGTGTATAAATACTTTTTATCTGATTAAATTAATATATTCTTGAATATAAAATATTTTATATAAACTAAGTAGTATTTAAAGATATATTATCTGAAAATAAATAATTGATTTAACCTAATTTTATTTGAATTAAAGTAGATGTGCCCGTAAAAAGAGTGTTAGGTCGACTAGTTACGCCGGATGGACGGTTGGATGAGACATTTTGACCCGAAATATTTTGTTCGAATATTAGTATTATATTATGTGTGAAAAATATTATTAATTAACTGCAGTTAATATAGTGTTTTTATTATATAATTTAATAGAATACCAAAATAGAACCGTGTAAAACAAGTTGATAATGGTAAGACATGAGCAAATTAAACATATTACGTTAAAGTTACCTTATCCCATGTTGTGTCATGCCACGTTAGACATTATTACAACATCAAAAATCATCATTATCTTACCGCTAAAGACTTCTTCACGTCAATAACATATCCAAGATTGATGTCACAAGTACATCACATGATGTCCTAATTCCAAAATTGGAAATAGACGTTACTTTTGTTCTCAAACTTGTAACAATTCTCTTGGTTTAGGGTTTAGTGTTTATTTTTCTAATTTCATTTATTGTTTATCTAACTTTATTACTTTAAAAGAGTAAGTTACTATAAAACACGTGTTATGTTTTTTGCCATTAGATTGGGTTAAGATTGTTTGTTTTGAGTTTGATTAATTGTATAGTATTATTGGTACTATTTTTTAATAGATAGATATTAGAATTATTCCTATAACACTAGAGTTCGAACTTTGGTCATTCCTACAAAATTAAGCATTTTAAACTCAAGAATTACACAAGGTTCATGGACGATATGAGATACGCATAAAATCAAGTCACTCCAAATGGAATGGAGTCTAAAACGGTATATGCATGCACCCGTCATGGCATCGCAGATGTAGTATTCCGATGTTATCGACTATTGAACATTTGACATCATGCACTAACTTTTTTTGGGAGTTACAATTTCATTAAATTACGAATATGATGATTTCAAACTATAGACTTTTAACCTTCATACTTTTACTAATAATTGGTATCTTGACGGTTTACACAACATTTCGACATGGGAATGCACATGAAGAAGAATGGGTCTTCTTTTCTATATAATGAGGAACATCAACATGGATTATTCATCAGAAAAAAAATAATGCAGTGAAGAAAAACATGGTCTTCAATATCATATTTTATCTTCTAATCATCTCCTCGACTAAAATAAATCGCGTCTCTGGCTCTTCGAGATCATATGGAGATTACAGAGAAGCTTTAAGCAAAGGGATTCTCTTCTTTGAAGGACAACGCTCGGGAAAGTTGCCCTTGTCACAAAGAGTTACCTGGAGAGGAGATTCGGCTCTCTCTGATGGCAACATTGAAAATGTAAGCTCTCAAATTCTTATGTTTCTTTCTTTATTTTTGTTCGATTATTATATCGTAATTTTTTCATTTGATCTCATTCTCTAAGGTTTATATGATCAGGTGAACTTAACAGGAGGGTATTATGATGCTGGAGACAACCTGAAGTTTGGGTGGCCGATGTCGTTTTCCGTCACTTTGTTGAGTTGGGCTGCGATCGAATACAGCAACGATATCGAAAATGCTACCGAACTAATCAATCTCCGGACGGCCATCAGGTGGGGAACCAATTTTTTGCTCAAAGCTCATACTTCAGAAAACACGCTCTATACTCAGGTAATATAATATATCACTTCCTTTTTATTCATTACGTTTGATTTGTCTAAGTTGTTCGAAACGTGAAATTTCGGAACTTTATGTGAGAAATTTTAATGGTAGGTAGGGGAAGGGACTAGTGATCACAATTGTTGGGAGCGACCGGAGGATATGGACACGCCAAGGACACTTTACAAGATCAATACGACTTTGCCGGGAACCGAAGCTGCAGGAGATGCTGCTGCAGCTCTTGCAGCTGCATCTATTGTTTTCTTGACGACTGACGCCCGATACTCCTCCCGTCTCTTGAACCATTCCATATTGGTGACATTTCATTACCGTTAACGAACTTCGTTAAATTCTAGTGTTCTAATTTTAGTTCTATTTTTTTGTCTTTGTAGTTGTTTGAATTTGCAGACAGGTTTAGAGGATCTTACCAACAATCTTGTCCACTTTATTGCTCTTATTCTGGTTATCAGGTGAATAATTCTTACACTATTTTTCTAAGACGTGTTTTTTTATCTTGTCTTAAAACTTGAAAACGTGAACCAGGATGAGTTACTTTGGGCTGCCGCTTGGCTACACAAGGCGACCCGCAATCGCCGGTACCTCGACTATGTGACAACGAACTCGGGCTGGAGCCATTCCGCTTCGGAGTTTAGTTGGGATGACAAGATCGTTGGAGCTCAGGTTCTACTTGTAGAGGTATCTCAAATCAAATATGAAACAATAAATATTTCTTTCTTCGATTCCAACTTCTGTTTTTTGGTGAATCGTCGAAATTATATCGAATCGGATGATCACTGTAACTCGAAAATGATCGTTTTTCGATAGGAGTTTCTCAAAGGGAATGCTAATTTGTCACAATTTAAAGAGAATGCGGATTCATTTGTATGTGCCCTTATTCCAGGAAGCAGCTCTCTTCGAATAAGAACAACTCCTGGTGAATCAAAATTCTCAATTTCTAGGGTTTCAAAAATATTAAAACCTAAATCTAAGAGATGAGATTTTGGTGTGTATTTGAAGGAGGGCTACTATATTACAGAGATGGAAGCAATCTTCAATATGTTACAAGTGCGAGTTTCATACTACTAGTATACGAAAGGAGTCTCACCGCAACCGGCGTGGGAGGTGTTCAATGTGGATCGACTACATTCACAACCTCGACAATTAGAGATTTCGCAAAAACGCAGGTAAATCTTATCATTGATTCTTACTTTCTACTATGACAATGAAGAGTTCGAAAGATCATATTGAACATGTATAAATTCATGATATTATTCTTTTATAAACTAGAATATTTATAATTCGATTATCAAAAGAACCCCCTAGAAAATACATGGTATTTGATTAATTCGATCGTACATTCGACTTTTGTAGGTGGATTATATATTGGGAAACAATCCGATGAACATATCGTACATGGTCGGGTTTGGAAACCGATTTCCGTTGCATGTACATCATAGGGGTGCATCCATTCCATCGATCCATGTCCTTCCGGCGAGAGTGGGCTGCAATGAGGGTTACACGACGTGGTATTCGTCTCCAAACCCAAACCCGAATACCCATATTGGTGCGGTTGTTGGAGGACCCGATTCGGATGATCAGTTCACGGATTCAAGATCCGAATATAGCCGTTTGGAACCGACCACTTATATGAACGCGGCTTTTGTTGGGGCTGTAGCCGCTTTACTTAACCACTAGAACCACTCAAAAATATTAAGGGCTAGAATAATAGAGTATTAGGTTAGGGTTAAATACACAAAAAAATTAAGGCTAGAATAATTCAAGATATTTAAATATAAAATTAGGTTGTAAATTGTAATTGACTATTTCAATGGATTTGGACGGACTTCCGTTAAAGTTGCCTTGCTTAACGGCTAAATTTTTCTTCCACAAATCTGCCATTAAAGGACCTTCGACGTATTGCCGGCGATCGGAATTCTAATCAACCAGTCGCCGATGGAGGATCCAGAAATCCAGGACATTGAACTCTTGCAGAAGCATGTGGCGGACCGTTTCTCTGATCTTTTTAATCCACATTCGACGACAACGGACCGCCCTTCCTCCGCTGCTGATGAGGATACTAATGCCGTAGCATCGCCGCCACTTCTTTCTGTATCGTGGATACGTTATCTTCTCGACGCATTCCTCTGTTGCGAGGCGGAGTTTAAAGCTATAATACTCTCCGGCCGCGATCCGTCGCAATTTTCAAAATCGCCGTTAGATCGCTTGATTCCCGATCATCTGGATCGTTACGTGAAGGCCATGGACGTATGTAACGCAGTTACACACGGCGTCGACCTTCTAATCAACTGGAAAAAGCTCGCCGAAATTGCCGTGACAGCGTTTAGGCAGAAGCCAGTGGGTGAAGGCCAAATCCGCCGCGCGAAAAAGGCTCTCAATAATCTATTAACTTCAATGACCTTCGACGATAAGGAGAATTCCAGCATCAACTTCCCCGGGAAATCAACCGAGAGAAGCAAATCTGTCGGGCGCAGAGCAATCAGCCCAGGTAACTTCCGTTCATTATCGTGTTCTGTAGCGAAATCATGGTCCGCCGCAAAGCAAATCCAAGCAATGTCCACAAACATCTCCCAGCCACGCGGCGCTGAGGCGAACGGGCCAGCAACGGCGGTTTTCATCATGAACACGGTAATCGTTTTCGTGATGTGGGTTTTGGTAGCTGCAATTCCTTGCCAAGAAAGAACAGGACTCACAACGCATTTTCAAGTTCCCCGGAATCTGAGTTGGACACAGAGCATAATCGGATTACAGGAGAAAATAGGCGATGAATGGAAGAAGAAGGAGAAGAAAGGTGGATCTGGATTGTTACAAGAAGTAGTAAAAATGGAGAAATTAGCAAATTCGCTAGTGGAATTTTCAGAGAGTTTTGTGTTTCCTTTAGAGGAGGAGAACGCAGCCGAGCTGGAGGCGCTGGTGGCTGAGATAGCGGAGGTTTGCCGGAAAATGGAGGAAGGTCTTGAGCCGCTCCGGCGACAGATTCGAGAAGTTTTCCACAGGATGGTTAGAAGTAGAGCTGAGATTTTAGAGATCGTTGAACAAGTAGCCAAACAGTCGGCTCCTGTTCCGTACTAATTCCACAGCTCGGCTAGCCAGCCCTCGGTCCCCGATCTTTTATATTTAAAGTAAAAGATATATAATTATATTAATATCTATTTAAAATTTGTGAACTTTGAATATCATTTGATATCCTTTGACAATATTAGTTGAATGATCAATTACTGATTTTTTTTAGTTTGGATAAAAAACATGTTATAAACTATATATTATTTCGTATCCTGAATTTTCTGCAGTTTTTGGGCCGGGAAAAGATACTTGGGCCTATATATTTACTAAATTGGCCCATCTAATTTATCACAAAAGTGCGATGATGTCATGTAATATAGAGAGTAATAATAAGTATGCCTGGAATCTTCGATGTGGGACAAAAGCCACCGACCCCGGCCCTAACTCTGAAGCTCTGTTCATGTCAGTTTCTGCACATCAAACGTGCTACCTGTGGGTAGATGTGCTTCTTACATACTGGGCTTCCTCAAACTATTTTGTTCACATCACTAATTTTGGTTAGGTCTTAATTTAATTGTAACATTCATAATTAAATGTAGATATGATGATATAATAGTTTAACATAAGCTTCTTCTTACACCATCAGATGTAAGAATAGAAATATCTCTAATTTTAAGTTATTAAAAAATGAAATGTATTTGGTAGGAAAGATTCCTCTCAAGTGAAGTGCCACGTTGACAAATTTCGTACAATTAGACACATAAATTAGAGACATCCCACGTGCATCCCCGACCCACTTTTCCTACCCACTTGTCTCTTACAATCTCCCAATAAATAATTTTACATATTTTAACCAATTTTGTACATTTATATTTGGATTATTTACCAATTACAACACACAGGATCAACTTCATTATAATCAATGCCTATCATATGTAATTAGGGAGAATTTGCAAAATAGCTATATATTAAAGATTCGTTTACAAAATAAACTGTTTTTATAAAGGTTTTACAAAATAGCATGTTTTCATAAAGTATTTGCTAAATAGCTTATATTTATATATTTTAATAAAACTAAATCAAATAATTTATATTATATATATATATATTAATTAAAAATATATAATAAATTAAATTACAATATAATAATATTAATAAAATATTATATCGAACGACACGTCAAATACCAGGTACTAATTAATATATCGTTCATACTATATGAATTAGATTATATATTTTTATATTGATCGATATAACAGTATTGAGTTATAGTGTCGGATATCGGTCCATATTTTTATATCGTAATTTCACATATCGATCGATATGAAAGTATATCTTCCGATTCGGAGAGTATGACCGATATATCGATCGATAAATGATAGTTTACATGTCGCCCCGAATAATATTTAATCAATATTTTTATAGCGTCTGGTACAATGAAAGTCGGGCGGCACCGGTATATGGACCGGTACCAAGTTTACGGTTCGGAGCCCATGTTTTTCTAGATCGACCAGAAAATTTTTGATATGTGAAATTACGATATAAAAATATGGACCGATATCCGACACTATAACTCAATACTGCTATATCGATCAATATAAAAATATATAATCTAATTCATATAGTATGAACGATATATCAATTAGTACCTGGTATTTGACGTGTCGTTCGATATAATATTTTATTAATATTATTATATTGTAATTTAATTTATTATATATTTTTAATTAATATATATATATATAATATATAAATTATTTATTTATTTTTATTAAAANACTGTACTATGTGCAGTAGGCCGTCGTTTTGTGCTTGTCCTTTGCCAATAGGTCGGCTAACGCCAGGCGGATCAGCCGCCGGAACTGGCTCTACAGTGGCTGCATGGCGCTTAGGCCTTACGGCGCTGCCAGCCGGCTACTCTTTGGCCTTTAGCGGCTTGCTCCCATGACTGGACCATAGTCCTGACTGATTTGTCGTGGCTCGCTATCATACAGGACGATCGGAAATGGCCCGAGGGGGAATCTGCAGCTAGTGGACCGAACGGTCTGACGCTTCATGGGAGGTTGGGTCCCACACCTTGGGACCGATCGCCTAATATGCCCGATCGGGGCAGCCACACAAATGGGCCTTCCATTAATTTGACCTCCAAGCTTGGTCCACTCGCTTGGGCCGCCATAGCTTGGGATGGTTCGGACCCTGTTCGGGGTACCGGGTTCCGATGGTCTCATCAAATATATATATATATAATATAAATTATTTGATTTAGTTTTATTAAAATATATAAACGTAGGCTATTTAGCAAATACTTTATGAAAACATGTTATTTTGCAAAATCTTTATCAAAACAGACTATTTTGCCAATAACATTTTTGCAGGCGGCTATTTTGCAAATTCTCCCGTAATTAATGTATTGATAAATATTTTATGCCAATTGAGAATGAGTGTGCGTGGATTAGTAGATCCATTTGCGAATCAAAGATATTATAATTTTTATTTATTTTTATTTATGCTGATAAGCAAAAAAGTATCACATATAACCAAAAATGTTATTTTGTTGTATAAAATATCTTACAAATTACGAAACAAGAATCACATATGTTTCTCATTTTTTAACTTTTATATATTTGAACTTTATTTAAATAATATTTTGTGTATAATGAATGATTTTTTAATACACACTACATTAAATCTACAAAGATTACATATAATTTATTTAGATATATTTGTTATTTATTTCTATTGATTGGAGTTCTTTACTTTAAAAAACATTTTACTTTTGAATTGATGTTTGAGAGAAATGAATGAAAATTAAAGGAGTGAGAAAATAAATTGTTATATTAAGATGAAAAAATCTAGCTTTTAGGTTGGAAAATTTGAAAAATAAAATAATAATATAATATATCACACTCTAAAATATATATAATATAATATATTAATAAATATAGAATCTAATCAATTAATTTAAAAATCGTATATGATTCGAATCCGAACTAATTAAATATTTGTAATTTAGATCACCGGATTCTTTTGTACACCTTACAATTGAGTGATCATAATTGAAAAATTAGTTCATTATATGTCATTTTTGTATCACGAGACGCTTCCAACAAATATGATCCGTCATAGAGCTCGCAACCAACGGGTTACCAGTACTAGTACGCTTAACTTTCAGGTTTCCATAAAATCTGGTATTAGTTTTCCACAAACAAGCTACTTAATCGTATATATTTCCCTTTTACATCTAACATTTGGATTCACCTAAGGTGACTCGTTTACCACCCGTGAGGGTTTCTACAATTAGTTATCGAATATGTAACATCTAACCACAAACCAACGTTTTAAAAACTTCATTTTAGTCAAATTACAAAATACTAGTGATGCAAGTGATCAATTATGAAAATTGAAATATTTTAATATATAAAACTTAAGTTTTCCATATAATCTATATCACAAGGGATCATCTATATATTATGATTACTCTAATATGATGTAAGATCACTTAATGTATCTTATTGATTGATCCTAACATATGGGCCCCAAATGATAATGTTGAAGACAACAAGAAGATTAAACATTTGACCAAATTCAAAATAAACATTGAAGGAATAGAGACAAAATTTTAATTCTCTATATACAATAAATTTATTTGTTATTAATTCATATTTATATAAATAAATGTACACATCACCATATGTTATATGGATACATGTGAATGATGTTCTAGACCCCCACATGCGCTGCATTTAAATAACTATACACATTCCCAACGACAAAACAACATACCAAACATATAATCTAGGCTATCTATTCATTTCCATTCGAATTAACTTTAGATCATTATGAGCGGTATACTGGTTGTTACCAATATTTTTATATTCAAATATTTCTTTATAAAAATATTCATTATTTTTTGGGATCAATCGTGAAAAAAACATGGATTTCGACCAATGTTTTAAATTTTTGATATACCAGAAATTTCAGTCGATATTTTGATGAATATTTTGATAAAATACCGGTCGGTATGAGTTTTGAATGGGTCGGTCATATCTAACTTGTTGGATTTAGTAAAAAATAGATACAAATCTTTTAGAATTTTTTTATTATTTTTTTGAATTATGAACAATATAAATTGAGAACCGTTAAAAATATTGTATGTTTTATCTATGTTAATAATTTATTTTATTATTTCGTTACATATCCGGTATACCGATCTCTAGGGATGTACATGGATTGGGTGTCTGACCCGATTATCAATTTTTTGATCCGATCTTATGGATATGGATTGCAAAAATGATGATGCGAAACCGATACGCAATAGTTGATATAGAATGTTCGGAATTATTCAAAATAATATTAAAGATATAGAATAATTAAAAAAATAGAAATTGAAAGAATTAATATAGTAAGTAGAATTATAAATTTATATGACATTTATAAACCAATGTTTTTATACCCGGAATTCGTATCGGTCCGGAATTACGTACCGGTCCGCACCGGTATAAGCGGTACGATCGGTATATCGGACGGTATCAAGTTTAATTTTTTTTAAAAAATAATATTTAATTAATTTTTTAGGATTAGACTCGAAAAAAACTCGGAAATCGACCATAATACCCGGTATCGAACGGTACAATAAAAATACCGATACCGAGCGAAATTTGACATACTGGTTGGTATACCGTTCGGTATGAAAATACTGTTATAAACTCGTATAATAGAAATAGAAATAGAATCATTTTATATGTTAGATTTATTGAATACATATTTTGATTTATAGTAATGTTTATAAATACAAAAATGGTTTTTATTGTAAATATAATTTTAATTAAATAGGTGTCATGTTGTTGGCACTTGAGTGCAAAGAAGAGCATGTTGTCTGAACATTTTGAAGGGAATATTTGGATAGATATGGAAACAAGAAAACATGAATGATGACTTAGAAGAAGAATAAAAAGGGAAAGGGGAAAATAACAACGAGAAAGCGTCAAAACGAAATAATGCAAAAGTTACAATATAATAACTAAATAATACAATCATTTAACTAAAAATAATATAATATATATGGTAACTAAATGCGTGAGTTCTCAGATAAGAGATCAATAAATAAATTTACTTTAAAGAATATAAATGATTTAATTGTATATGTTACTTTAAAAAGAACACAATCTATTTATAAATTAATATTTAAATAAACATGATAATATTTGATTTTGCATCGAGCTAAGAATCAATAGTTTACACTAGTTAGATCTAAGTTTTAAAGCATTGGACGAAAAATAATGAAGTCAAAATCGAACCGAGATCAGTTCAAGTGTGAAAGTGTCATGAACGGGTCAAATTCATTAAAATCATAAATAAACTGGAAAAAATCTATATAAACCCGATGAAACTTACCAACCAATTTTTTTTAAAAAAAATCTAAATTTAAAGTTCCATACAATTTTGAAAAGATTGACGATAAAACCCCCTTTCAATTATTAGTTTTTGTTTTATTTTTAATGGGTCCTCCTTTGTCTCCCATTATCATAAATAGTTATTAATATATTATGTGGCCATCATTTTTTTAAATTTATTGTAATAAAATAATACTAACAAATTGTACAAATAATTATTGAAATAAGGATGAAAATGCATTTTCGCAAAAGTTGTAGGGTAAAATCATAATTACTCAACTCTCTCTTTAATTATTATATATTGAAACGTCAATTTTTAGATCATAAAATCTAATTACATAGAGACGTTAGCTGGAACTAAAGAGATAAATGAAAAATATTATCATTTATTTAAAAACAAATTGTTTATTTCTCTCAAATAAATAATAAAAAATAGAGAGGGTGGAATGGTTGATTAGTCAAAGTCACAAATTTCTCTTATTTTTCTAATTTAAGGGGGGAATATATCGTGCACGTGTGAACGCCAATCTGCCCCAACATATTTTCAGGGTTATTTTCGTCATTTATTTTATTTAAATATAAGTTTATTTGTTTGGAAAAACTGACCATAATTCGATTATCCTATGCTTGCAATCGATTATTTAGTAGGTAAAACGTATATTTCAATTTTCAGCACGAACTAGTATTGGATAGAGGTGGATTCTAAGACTTCCTCTTACACTTGACACATGATGCAGAATGACATCGTTCGATTATATCATTAATTCGATTTATTCTTCATCGAATAAGTAACTTATATATTTTGACGAGTTTATTATGTAATCCATTTACTTATGGATTATTTATTCAAACGATGATTTACCAAAAAGTGACCGGTTTGATAAGGCTGTTGAATCGACCATTGATACTCATTTTGTATGAAACTAAATTCTATTGTAGAATAAATTGATAAAATAGTATGCAACACAAAAAAATGTTTAATATTTATTTATGTATTTTATATTTATTGAATATTATTTTATTTAAAAATTCGAAATGAGATTAAAATTCAACTCTTATAATTTTGTCGAGTTGATCGAGTCGTGTTGTATCATATCAAATCGGTGCCAAATTTACTAAAATGGTATCAAATTTACTTCCTTAAATCGATAATATTCAAGGTATACCCGAAAACTTACTTCATATAAATATCAATTGTTGTAATTAAAATTGGACATATATTTTAAAAGTATTATTGATTATTTGATAATTCAGCTATTTTGATATTAACTAATATAAAAATAAATAGTATATAATATTGCTTTCAATAAAAATATATGTCCTCCAAATATTTTACCTAATTAGAAAGATAAAATATATTCTGATATTATATTAATTAAAAATTAAAATAATACTTAAAATTTTTATAAAAATATTTAATAATTAAATGCATCCATCTAGCCCATCTCATCTTTATAAGCAACTCATTTAGGTTGAGTTCATACTCGCGTCACACACACCCACCTAATTCCGTAACCGGAGTTGAATCTCTGATTTTGTTTCCGACGTAAGAATGGGTTTTCCGGTAGGTTACACAGATTTTTTCCTGCCAAGATTACTGTGGTATTTTCTCACTACCCTTGGATTTATTAGAAAATTCGTTTCCGCCGTACTCTCACTGATCGGCCTCGGCGATTTCCTAGTCCCGGAGCCAGTTTCTTATCAACAGCTACGCGATGAACCCACGCCGGAGCCGCGGTCCGTAGCGGCGGTTCTGATCCGAGAGCTTCTTCCCGTTGTAAAATTCTCGGAGCTCGAAGAAGAGTTAGACCCACCGGAGAGATGCGCAGTTTGCTTGTACGAATTTGACGACGACGACGAGATCCGACGGCTTACGAATTGCCGGCATATATTTCACCGGAGCTGTCTGGACCGTTGGATGGACCACGATCAGAAAACTTGCCCACTTTGCCGTTTACCTTTCATTCCTGAAGATAAGCAAGAAGCTTTCAACGAGCGCCTTTGGATCGCAGCTGGAATTCCCGATCTCCACAGCGATTATTCTGCAATCACGGCCGCCGGATTTTTGTAGCTAAATTTTATTTTCTTTTTTCATTTAAAAAAAACCTTTTGGTTTTCTTCTTAATGACCACAAGATAATCTCATTTGACCCGTGTAACATGTAAATGTTTTTCATCAATCACAAAGCATTTATAATTAATGTTGATTTAGATGCTATATTTTAATATTTATCAAATGTATAAATACAGTAATAACTCTAATTCTATAAACATATTATCAATGGGTCAATATAATTTCATTAAAGTGACCTATTCTCTGTCGAGTAGTCATTATTTCAAAAGATACACAAATTTTATTTATTTTATATTAATTCACTAATTTAAATGAGAATATTTTGTCCACAGTCGACATGTCACGTATCATATCATTTTAATAATAGTCATAATAAGGGGGAAGAATAAATGCTGATTTTGCAATATATTTTTGAATATTGAGGTAAAAAAAAATGGATCGGTGGGTAATTTATTGTAAGAATGAGATGATTTGGAAGATGTGAACATTTTTTACGGTGTGTTAGATGAGATTGACTGAGTAGTTGGGTTGGGACCGTAGCAATAATGAAACCCCTGCGTGCAGTAACATTGACAACACGAAGGAGGGTGACATCACAACAAAGAAGACCAAAAACCAAACTATTATGCTCACAGTCAAATGGGGCTAGTAAAGTATAATCAAAGAATAAGATCACACCATAAAAATATAAAAAAAAAGATAAATTCAATATGGTAAAGATGCGGTTCCACCAAACAAGGTGAGGAAACAATTATACATTGTTTAGATAGTCAAGTGAACCTAGTCGTATACATTAAAGATGATGTTCGACCAAACAAGGTAAGGAAACAATTATATAGTCAAGTGAAACTAATGGTATAATGAAAGAAGATCACACCGTAAAAGTAAAAAAATCGATAAATTCAATACAGTAAAGATGATGTTCGACCAAACAAGGTAAGGAAATAATTATATAGTCAAGTGAAGCTAGTGGTTTAACGAGAGAAGATCACACGTATAAGTAAAAAAATAGATAAATTTCATACGGTAAAGATGTGGTTCCACCAAACAAGGTAAGGAAACAATTATACATGCAAAACCAATTATGTAGACTTAGTTTGGAGCAATTTACCGAGGGGGATATCCGACGGGGTATGACGCTTGTTGTGGGTATCCGTATGGAGGGGGATATGGAGCAGCTTGAGGAGGATAATTTGGATATCCATAAGGAGGATAACCAGCAGTTGGAGGGATAGGCTGGTCAATGCGAGACATTTGTTGAGGAGGGGGGACAGTCATGGGAGGTTGTGGTCCGAATTTACCGTCTCGTTTGTCCATTTCAATCTTGTGTTGTGTCTACGAATGTCGTCAAAGGATCAGATATATGAAATTTTAAGTAAAGGTGATTTGTATAAAAGAAGGGAGTAAGGATGTCACCTGCATACACGCGCAGACCCTGTAAAAAGTGAAGTATAAGTTAGAGATGGATTTGCATTGTTTTTTTTAACGGAAAGTTCTTTAATATACATCCTTACGTGAAGTAAACGAGATCCGAAAAGCATGAAAGAATTTGCGAAGCCTCGGAGAGTTCCTCACTTCCAACAATGCAAGCAATCAGGGAAAATATGCAAGCAATTTGACTGAGACAGAACATGAAACCCTGCAAATTGCCATGGAGTAAGGGAGGCCATGAAAGATATTTTGGGGGAAGGAGAGTATATTATTACAATTATGCAATTGTCGCACTGCGTAGTTTGTATATTGAACTCATCTTGCAGCAAAAACCGTGTCGAGGCTACCGAATTCGCAAAGCAAAGGAATACCTGAAATTGGTATATTGCACATCTTGTAGTTTCTTAACATGATGATGTGCATAGACTTAACAATCCAGTCGAAATCTATTACCTCGGTGGCAAGGCAAAACTCGGGGCATTTACTTTCACCACATCGACCACTGCAAGGCATATATCCGGCACAGCAAACATACCTGTGAAACCAAATAAACAAACATTGATAGTGAAGACAAAATTTTGCATTGCAAACTCTAGAAACTCCATGAAAATTGATTACCTGTTCATGTCATTGTACAAAGCCCTTTTCCTAAGCATATACGACACACAAGGGCCACTGTGTTTCGAAGAAGGAAAAATGTTTTACAACATAGGCAAGATTATATCAATACACACAATGCTACTACTTGTAAAAATAAAATTGCTCGACGGGACCATTTTATCAATAGTGACACATCCAAATGAAGCTTTCAAGATTGAGTGCATGCCACATACAGGAATTATTCGTGTTTCAGTATCAGATACTAGGTCAATACACAAAATTAGGCAGGATGATCAAGAAATTGAACTGGAGGAAGAATGAAACTAAAGTAAGCAAATCCTTTTTATACTGTATCTAGTATGATCAAGCGAAACTTGAAAGCAAGGCTGCAAAACTAAAAAAGAATAGTAAAGTCAACCCAGTCAAGCAAAGTCTCAAATCTCAAGCAAAGAAATTCGGGACCCAAACATCAGCATCAAAACAATACTAAAATAAACAACATTGAATCAATCACATCCTTGAGCGAATGGAAAAATTCGGAAACTAATTCGAACTAAGACCATAAAAAACATAGAGATAAAAGCAAGAGAAAACAGAAAATCAAGCCACAGATCCCCAACTTACCACCATAGCGCCAAGCAGCAATCTGCAAAACAGAAAACCAAAAATTAATCAATACGAACAAGCATAACCCCTCATAAATTTCCGAAATTTCCAAAACAAAACTAAGAATCCCAATTCGAATTTCCCGTAAGACTACATACATGGAGGATCATTCTGAATGGTACTCATTAGATCAGTATGCCACAAATTGCGGTAATTCTGCCGCAACTGCATCTTTTCTAGCGACGCCTGAGTTCCCATTCCGGCTGATCGACTTCAGTTCCCTGTTTGACTGAATCTGAATTCTCAAACCACCCAAGAAACGTATGTGGAAGAGAAGAACGGCGGAGATTAATGTAGACTTAGGAAATTCCAAAAAAATAAATAATAAAACCACACTTCACCCAATAACATATCTCCACGTGGCTGAACTGTAGGACTTAGTGTACTTTCTAAGATTAAATTCAAATATATTTGAAGTTATAAAAATGTAAAATCAAGAACCACGCCAGAAAAAGAAATGGGAATTAAGGTAAGAGAGAAAGTAACACGACATTAAGCATAAAGAGCTTGTAATGAACTGGATGCTTTGGCCTTTACATATGCAGAACCTTCAGTATTTATGTAAAAAACCTACTAGTTACCTTTCCTCCATTGTATTCAATCAGATTAGTTTATTTCGATAAATCTACGAACGAGAAACATCGAAACAGAACATGTTTTATATCATAAAACACTATAATGTATTCATGCCAAAATTGTGTCATCTTTGCTTTCTCTATCACTCTCTCTTTGAGTCTTTTATGTCTCTAGGATCTAAGTAAATGAACAACTTGGGCTAAAAGACATTTCCTGCATTTTGATACGAATAAAAAGATAGTATCAGTTGTAATGAAATTGGGAGAGATTTGAGTAGTTGAATGTACCTGATCACATACAGGACATGTATTGCTTCGTTCCATCCATTCAAAAATGCAAGAAAGGTGAAAATGGTGCCCACATTTTGTCGGGATCTTTGGGTTCTCGAGATTGTATTCTGCATTTACACCAGCAAAACATGTGGAAAAAAAGCATCAGTAGAAGAATAGGTTTGTTTTGAAGAACCTTCAAGACAAGTGGGACAGTCGTCGTCCTCATCTTCGAACATCACGTTGACGGAGGGCTCTTTTAAGTCAGCGAATATTTCACGATCATCTTGTGTTTCAGTCCTTTCTCCAGAATCTATTTCTTTTAACTTGTACTCTAAGGTGGTATCTTGATTTGAGACTTGAATAGGCTGAGTATTGCTGCTCTCGGAGATGAGTTTAGTAGGTTCAGGGGGAGTAGGAGGCCG
The DNA here is from genome assembly GCA_009725065.1 of Utricularia reniformis. Lineage (NCBI taxonomy): Eukaryota > Viridiplantae > Streptophyta > Magnoliopsida > Lamiales > Lentibulariaceae > Utricularia > Utricularia reniformis. Next base: position 87,369 of record RWGZ01001117.1, on the reverse strand, counting down.
AGAAGTGTGGCGAACTGAAGTGTTGAGATTAGTATTTACTAAAATTCCACCAGAGAGAGCAGATATAGCTGCATTATGCTATCATAAAGATTCAACTTCTTCTGATACTGCAATCGAAGTGAATACCAAGAAGCTAGAGATCACGATCACTTACATTAAATAATGCTGGTGACATTGTAAGTTCAGAGCTCCTTGATGCACAACAACAGCCACCCATCGTATGAATATACGATCCGATGGAAGATACCTTAAACTAGGCTTGTTGTTTCTCCTTTAAATAGAAAGGGAACACCAAAAAAATGGATAATTAGAGCAAACATTATGGTTAATGATGCATGAGTGCAAAATGAAAAGCAGACACTTGAAAATGAAGAATTATATGGCAAGTTAGAGTTCATGTGTGAAAACAAGAATCGAGGAGTTCTATTAGTTGCCGTTCTACTAACTATGCAAGTAAATATCCAACCCGAAAATTAAATCCCGTAGTACCATGTCTTGAACATAACAAGAACCAAACAAGATTTCTTAATGCGTAGAGAAAAATTACTTAAAGCGCAGAAAAGTATAATAAAGGTAAATAAGCACACATCAGGACACCTATAAGTTATAACACTCCATGGTCAATAATAGATAGCCAAATCTTAAGAACAGAGAAGGGGGATTCAAATCCAACATTAACGTCTACAAATCCAAATATATAAGTGTGTGTGGCAAAGTATAATACAGAGAACACACCAAACGAGACAAATAACAACAGGTAATCCTTCTTTTTGACTTAACTATGTAGCAAAGAGTGATTCATTAATTAACCATGCAAACTCGCCAACTCCTCATAACTCAGTAAAGCATAAATCTGCACCTAATTCACCATCATCCCAAAGTTCAAAATCACAAACAAATACTCCCGAAAACAAAGGGAAAAAAACATCCGACCAATTCACCAAACAGATTTCTCAAAAGAAGTACATGAATTCCTAGGTTATCCACCATACACAATCAATATGTTGAATAAACAGCAACATAAAAATAATTCTTCAATCATTCAACAAAATCAGTTCTTTCTCAATACCCATGATGAGACATCACATCATAGACATACGCATACCCCACCATCCGCGCATATATATTCATGCATATATGTACACAGAAACATAATTATACAATCTTTACCGTAGGGTTTGGAATTTATCCAAAGAATCACCCCGTCCGATTGCGTTACTCAGAAATCTTGACGCCTTACAGAGAGGAAGCCGAGTAGCCGACTACACCAGTGCAGCAGGGAACGCGAGCAATAATTAAGTAACTGAATCTTGCCTTTTAATTTTCAAATATTATATAAATATGTATATAAAAATACAATCTCCACTAAATTTTTAAAATTTCCATAAAATCAATATATTTTGTAGTGTTCTGTAATTTATGAAAACATTCGGTTTTAAAATATTACTGTAGTTTTTTAATATTAATAATTAAAGGTGATATAGAATATGCTTATTCTTAAATTATATGGTTATCTTTTGCAACGGATCTAAGAATGCATTTTATTTATTAAAACACGTTTTGGATAATTTTACAGAATATTTACACGATTACATTATGCATTATTGCATTATAAAGAAAAACAACTAGAATGCAAAATGATCAATTTTGGCATAATGTATTCTTATTTTTAGAATTACCATAATACCCTTAAAACACTAAATTTCAGTTAAATTTTTTTATTCATAATGTTTTTATACTGACTTATATAATAAAAATCAAACGACATTAGTATTTTGATCAGTATTCCCGATACTAGGTTTACGGGTTGGAATCCAGGTTTTCCGTGTTGACCCAAAAAAAATAAAAATATTTTATACCGGTCCGGACAGAAACAGTACCCAGACCGGTAATCTTGTCGATGTCGATAATATAGTCAGTAAGGATTTGAATGCAAATAATATTGTTGTATTTTAATTTCAGTGAAATGATATTTTCATCATACTTAAAACTATAAGGGTAAAAACGTATATTTTAACTGAAAATGCATTATCAATCTTAATTCATACAGAACATGATTTAATTCTACAACTCAATATATAATTTACAAAACACCCAATTCATTCTTGATCACATTATAAAAACACATTCTCAAGTTGTATTCTAAATCTCAAAACACATGCAGAAGATATCATTAATCTTATTTGATATGCATTCTATCAAATTAAATTATTCACACAATCCATAAGTCAAGTTTCCATACCACTATACATGATACCACTAGTTGAATTGGGCTTTATGGGCCGCTAGCAATTAATTGTATAGCCCAATATATCTCATAACTGTCCATTTGTAAGAGCCCAATGCATTCATACAGTGTCATTAAGACCTCAACTTTACAGATTTATGGTAATAGCTAGCTTCTAAAATGAAAATTTCACCTTTATTTTTTATTAAAAAATTAAAGTTTAAGTTACAGGCTGGAACTTACGTTTTTAACGATTTATAAATTGTTGGACCACGAATTAAATATATTGCACTAAAAAGCAAATTGATCACTGGTCCTTCAATGGAAGTTGCCAAGTAACACTAACAAAAACACACATGTTTTCTTACTTATATATCTTATCCTTATTTGATGGGGTTATTTCTAATTAAATTATCCACTGTAAAAATGTAAATCTTAATTTAATTCCCTTCTAAATTTGTGATATTAATTAAGCGTGTCCAATATCCAATGTAATCCCGTGACGTTGACACGTGTCTCATACAAACTGGAGGATGATTTTTCCAGCTTTTAGAGACGGGAATTTATTAATTTGAGGGTGTGGTGGGAATTGGGATTCGATATTATTTAATACGGCATTAAGATTATTATTTGTGATATCTGTCAATATTTATTTAAAAATAAGGTGGCCGTTGATTAATGAGTGGGCAGATCAGAGTCATTGATTAAATGTGCTCCATTATATTGAGACAAGTGGGGTTGGATTTAAGTAAGGAAGGCCAGGCCGTTTCACTGGATTGATGTTGAGAGATTCTGAATGCACAATCCAAAAAGTCAACTCTTTTAGATTGACGCTGATGGACGATGATGTTAAAGAATCATTTGTTTTTTAATCGGGAATGGAGGAAGAAAACAAGAATTTTTTTTGCAACTTTTTTGTCTAACGAGGAGCTCGTACACAAAACAGGAGATAAAGAAAAGAAATGATCTTTCTCTTTAAGAAAATCGATACGATTTTTTATGGTGTGGGTTTTTTATATAGCCTTTAATCATTTTCCCTCTGCAATGGCGGACTGCGCAGAAGTTATCATATTTCAAGAGTGTAACTTTTTACAATTCATGATTCCAAGGAAGGAAATATCTTTGCATTCCACCCTTCTCCGGTTTTTAAGATTAAACACAGCTTCTTCATTAGACAAGATACCTACGAGATGGGTTGTCGTCAAATTTTACTTACAAGGTTCCCCTTTTTCAAAGAAAATGATTGGCCCTCCTCTCACCGAAAATAAAGAACTCGATTCTTCGAGTTCTACTGCGTGAAATGTTGTATTTTAGATCTGAAACTTCTTCTTTCCCATTCTAATTTGCCGAAGAAGTAACTTTGATTTGGTTTCCCCCTTTTTTGTTCTTCTTTTGTTGTCCTTACTGTTTCCCCGCTTGAAAAATTGGGTGTTTGCTTTCTGGGTATTGTTTATATCTTCGTTTCAGAGGGGCAAGAAGTTAGATTCATCTTTCAAGAATGCAAGAAATAGAAATCTAATATGGATCTTCGAGAAGAAATGAATGGGTTTAGACAGTTACCTTATACTACAACTAGGAATCTATCATCTTCATCATCAGCAGCATTTTTATCAGCAAATCAGTCTCCTTTCTTCTCCCCAAGATCGCCCAATAATTCTCTTGTAACTAAGAATTCTACTGCAAAAAATGTGGATGAAAATGATACTCATTTGGTTAATGTAGGAGATGTATTGTATCCTTGTAATGAAACAAGCACAGCAACTGTTCAACTCAAGCTTCACGATCAACAAGTATCAAGTAATGAAGGTTGCTCTAAAGCTAAGAGAATCGAGAGATTTGTCGAATCTTCGGATCCGGTATCATTTGCTGCTAGATCAAGAAGCTGTGATGTTTACATAGGGTATCATGGACGAAAGGCATCGCTTCTCCGGTTTACGAATTGGTTACGAGCTGAGTTAGAGATTCATGGTTTTAATTGCTTTGCCGTGGATAGAGCTAAATGTAGAAATTCTCGTAAGCAAAGTATTGTTGATAAAGCTATGGATTGTTGTACATTTGGTGTTGTTGTTATAACCAGGAAATCATTCAGGAATCCTTACAGTATAGAAGAGTTACGGTTTTTCTCCGGTAAGAAGAATTTAGTTCCGGTTTACTTTGATCTTCGACAAGATGATTGTCTTGCTAGAGATATAACTGAGAAAAGAGGTGAGATTTGGGAGAAATATGGTGGTGAATTATGGCTAGTTTATGATGGAATTGAGAATGAATGGAGAGATGCTGTTAATACTCTTTCTCGTGTTTACGAATGGAAGCTCGAAGCACAAGATGGGAAATGGAGAGATTGTATTTTCGGAGCTGTTACGTTATTAGCATTGCGAATGGGGTGCCGGAGTATAATCGATAGATTGAATAAATGGCGTGAAAAGGTTGAGAAGAATGAGTTTCCTTATCCACGAAATGAGAGCTTCGTTGGCAGGAGAAAAGAGCTGTCGGAGTTAGAGTTCATGTTGTTCGGAGACTATTTCGAGCTGAAAACGAGGCAAAGCCGCAAGAATGTGACTGTAACATGGAAGGAATCAGAGAAGGAGATTGAAATGCAGAAATGCAGAAAGACTTCAAAGAGGAGATCAATGAAAAATATTAACCGTAAAGGAATCGTTTGTGTTTCAGGGGAATCGGGTATAGGAAAAACGGAGCTGGTTTTGGAGTTTGCACACAGGTTTCAACAGAGGTATAAAATGGTTCTATGGATAGGTGGAGAAAGTCGATACATTCGTCAAAACTACATGAATCTCTTGTCATGTCTCGAACCTGATTCTTCCGATGTTCTTTCCAAGGCTCGTCCGAAGAACTTCGACGAGCAAGAAGAAGCCGCAGTTGCTAGAATACGAAAGGAACTCATGAAAAACATCCCTTTTCTTATTGTTATAGACAGTTTGGAGAGTGAAAATGATTGGTGGGATCACAAACATATAATGGATTTGCTACCTCGATACGGAAGTGTGTCGCATGCCATTATAACTACACGTCTTCCTCGTATAATGAATATCGAGCCCATGAAGCTTTCGTATTTATCAGCTGCTGAGGCAATGTCGTTAATGCAACAAGGTAGTAATAGTAAGACAAAGGATCTGTTAAATAGTGAGTGTGATGCACTCAGAGATATTGAAGAAAAACTTGGAAGGCTGACTTTGGGGCTTGCGATTGTGGGTTCTGTTCTTTCTGAGCTTCTGATTACTCCGAGTCGATTGCTGGGTATGATCAATCGAGCATCATCTCGTGTTAGTAACCGGGGAAATCATGCTCTGAGAAAGAACACTTTTCTTCTACAGCTTTTTGAGGTTTGCTTTTCCATATTTGATCATGCAAATGGACCAAGAAGTCTAGCAACTAAAATGGTTCTTGCAAGTGGTTGGTTTGGTCCAGCTCCGATCCCGGTTTCCGTTTTAGCTCTTGCAGCACAGAAAGTACCCGAAAAACGGCATCGAAGGATGTTATGGCGAAAGATATTGAGCTCTTTTGCATCGTCGAAATGGGAAACAGAAGCAACTTCATTGCTGCTTAGATTCAATATGGCTAGAGCGTCAACAAGAGAAGGTTTCATACATTTTAACCATCTAACAAAGCGTTACGCACGAAAGAAAGGAACGGGAACCTCGGGAGTTGGTCAAGCCATGGTTCAAGCTTTGATCAGTAGCGGTTTCAAATCTCCGACTCACGATCATGCCTGGGCTGCATGTTTTTTGGTTCTCGGATTTGGTAATGATGCGATAGTCGTGGAACTAAAGGTTCAAGAGCTACTCCATTTTGTCAAAGAGGTGATAATACCATTAGCCATAAGAACATTCATTACTTTCTCTAGATGCAATGCTGCTATGGAGCTTCTTCGTCTAGCAACAGAAGCATTAGAAGCTACAGATCAAGAGCTCGTTACACCGGTCAACAAATGGTTCGATAAGTCGTGGTGCTGTGGACCGATTCAGACAAATGCTCAACTGAATCCCAGTCTATGGCAAGAGCTTGCATTGACAAGAGCCACTGTTCTTGAAGTTAGAGCAAAGCTTATGCTTAAAGGTGGGATGCTCGACGTCGGTGAAAACCTCGTAAGGAAGGCTGTTTTCATTAGAACATCCATTTGTGGAGAGCATCATCAAGATACTGTTTCTGCTAGAGAAACATTAAGCAAATTCACAAGGCTTATTGCTGCTAACACTGAAGATCAATGAAATTTTAGCTCATTTTTCCTTTTTTTCACTTCAATAAAGTTGTCGGCTAACAGATTTTGAACGCAATTTTGGTGAAAGTACTTTTTCCTATCAATGGATCGGAGTGTGTATATAGGAAACAAACAAACGCACATGTTTAAACACACCATTAATGGTCTTTTAGAGCTCTAACCTTCTTTATCTCTTGTGAAATAACTTTCTGAAGAGCTTGTCTGATCACATTTGCTGATGGAGATCTCAATCCCTTGCACTGCAAAACAAACATCATTAATAAAACTCATTATCGTTGTTGCGTTATCTTCAGACAATTTTCGAACCTTGCTTTTTATTGTCATAGAGAGAATCCCATTGACGTTTGAGGATTCGAATGTCTGAATGTCCAAACGTAGCTTACTCACCACCTCCATGACTACAGCGATCATATTCTCCGTCCAACTACATCGATTGTCGATCAAAACATCCTTGTCCGAAACATGAACTGTTACATCATCTGTTGACGAATCTCTCACCTTTCGTTTCTTGTTTTTGTTCCCGGATTTCTCTGAATCACATATGTTTTTCTTCGCATTGTTCAAGCCGTAGTTATCGGAAGTTCTCTCGACTGCATCAAGAGTTTTCTCGTGCTCCATTGCTTCTTTGTAAGACTCTAGCCTTTCCAGCTTCTTCTCTAGCTCTCTTAAATACTCTATTGTATGATCAAGGATTGAAGCTTTATCAACTTTGCCACCTGATGGTATAAGCGATCCGAGAATAACGAAACGCTCGTTTATTTTTTCACGGCGTTTCCGTTCAGACAACACATGATTCCTTTCAGTTTCATCAACCTCTTGTCTGGTTGTATTACATCTCTGTTTACTTGCTTCAGAACTTGTATTTACATGTAGTTTTGGAACTTCAATCAGCACTTTCTTTACCAACTTTTGTGATGTTACAGAGCTGTGTACTCGAGTTCCAATAAAACCATTACGAATCCAGCTAACGAAGCTCGATTCTCGATTAGAGTTTCCGAAATAAGATCCGAGAATCAACTGGTTTGAACTCTTGAGCAAACTAGAAAGCACACCCTGGTAATGCATATCTGTCTCTTTCAAATCATGCAAGTTATTCTCGTTGCGATCTCGAGACCCTGTCTGAACGACGACAAGCTCCCGAACATCGTAATTTTGAGACACACTGTCACTAGAGTTCATTGAGTTGTTCAGATAATTACTGATTGCATCTTCCAGCAACTGAAAGTTTGATGTTTCTCGGAACAAATTGTCCGGTAAATCTTCCGGTGAATTCTCATCCATTGGACAATCGAGAAAATGATCAAAACTATCTCTAGGTATTTCATCTATTATATTTTCAGTTTCATCGTTCGGGTTCATGAGAAGTGATGAACCAGGAGAATCAAGAAACATCATCTTTACATAGTCAATTAGATTCAGATCCTCTCGAACCTTAAAATATAAGCAACAAAAAATAACTTTTCGAAACGAAAACGGAGCGTTAGATAAGAAATGATCATACCGAGTTGTCTGTTCCCATCTCTACTACACCACCGAAGTGCGGAAAGCAAACTATTGTCTGCATATTGAGATTACTATATTGGAAAAAAAATAAACTACGGTTATTGAGTAGATAAGAACATCAAGTACCTGAATAGATGCACTCTGCAAGAAGAAGAAACTTTAGTTAATACTACGAAAACAATATTATTTCTCGGATTAAAGTCTTGTTTCGAGTCACCTTTGCAAGCAGAGAACGAGAGAAGAATTTGGTATCAGCCCAGTGAGCATTACGCAACCAGATTACCTCATTCTCAGCAATTGCATTTCCAGGTAGCCTTCAAAAAGCAAATTCTTGAACCTTAAGATAATGTAAACTACAAGCCGAATCAACTAAAACCGATTATCAACAAAAGAATAAGTATTACCCTTGTCCGATATCGAACTTAAATGACATACAGACCATAAAGTACCACTCTGCATTTGAGAGATCTTCAGGTATCAAAGCTGCCGTAGGACGTTTTGCTTGATTATTGGTTTCTCCAAGTGAAAGAGACTTGTAAAGTTCTCGTAAATGATCAGTTCTCTGCAGTTCCAACTGATCAGTATTAGACTCCGATGACTGAACCGTCTTTCTCGTTTTAATCTCGCCGTTGTAGTATCCATCAAACCATTCCAATCTCCTTCAAGTATCACATTTTAGGAATAAAATCAAATCCTCAAATATGAAAGTAAGTTACAGTTGTAGCAGACCAAGCCTTCGTCTCATCTAAAAAATATCCATTAAACCAGAGTTTTTGGGAAGTTTTCAATCATTAAATCGTTACTTCTCATTCAAAAATTACTCTCACATTTCATTTTCATCTCTCCAGAATAGATTTCCCTTTTAACTTCATAAACAACTCAGCTGGATCTATGCTTTAATACACACTCTATATCCTTATCTCTTAGCCTGAATACACATCACAGATTACGAAAACAAAACTATGACATTACCCATTGTTTGCTGAAGAAATTGACCAAAAAATAGCATAGCTCCATTTAAGATTTCTGACAGCAAGAGCAATCTTTTTCCTCAGATCATGTGGAACTTGTTTCTGTTCATCAATTTCCATTCTGAAACTCTACCTAATGAATACTAACCAAAAACACAAATTAAAAGAATAATAAAAGTGGAAATAGTTGACATCGCTTTTCCTACAAGAGAAGCAATGTTTCAGCTTAACAGAGTTCAAATACCAAATCACGAGCATTCCCTCAATAACCAAGAATCAGGGTTTCATCAATCTCCTCCCAAATAACAATATTACGAAACGATTAATCAAACCCATAAGCCAGACTTGTAAATTTCCGCCAAAAATGAAGTGACGATGGGAAAAAGAAGCATCTTTGGAAAATCCCAGAAGCTTTTGGAATACAATAGAAAACTGAAACCACATAAATACATTTACTTAAGTAGTAGCCACAGCCAGCAAGCACCTCTGAGCTCTCCATTGCTTTAGACGATTCACATGCCTACATCAAAGTTCGGTAATGACAATAATGACACAAGCCACCCAGATTCTGGTTCTATTTTATAAACACATGCCAAAAACTATTTAAAATAAAAACATTTAGTAAATGGACCCACCACCCATCAACCAATCAGATAATGAGACAGTTTCTTCACACTATATATTAATGAATATTCCAACTTAGTTCAAATTCACCACGGCTTTTCCTTTTCCCACCTAATTTTATTTATATTCCTACCTAAATATAATGAAATCGTAAATTAATAACTATGAAACACTTAGCCTATCTTCTATACAACTTTTATTTTTAATTTTTCATTCTCGGAAGTATAAATTGAGTAATTTACAGAACATATCAAATTTTTCATTCTACTTTTGTATAAGTAAAATTTATACTTCTCAATTTTATAACTACAAATAAAAAACAATATAAATCTTATTTTTCATTTCAACTTCTACTTATAGTTTTTGAAATGACTAAAATGTCATTATTTATTTTTTTATACAATTTTCGACATTTGAAATTTGAACGCAGCTCTACATATGGTATGCGATATTCATCATAAATCTCAATGTTTTTATACCGGATGGTATACCGTCAAATACCGAGACTTCATCGGTATTTTTTTTGGTACCGTTGGGTACCGGGTATTAGGGCCGATATCCGGTTATTTCGGGTTCGATGCTAAAAAACTAAATAAATATTATTTTAAAAAAATAAAAAAATATATCGACCGTCATCATTTCGATGCTAATCTTGTTGAATATCATATTTTGTGGCAATCAGATAAAGTATCAATTAATAATTCATTATTCACTAAATTTAAGGATAGAAAAGTAATTTGATTAACACATAAATTATTATTTTATTTATACAACAGAACAAGTATCTATTTTTATACATTATTTATGCATTCTAAAAAATTACAGAATACTTCATAATTTATATTTATATTTTTGTTTATGTTTCTATTTCTCTTTCTACATAAATTACTTTCTAAAATTTGTACATAACACACCCTTAATAAGTAATTAACACCTAAAATGTTTTCAAATACTACATTTTTTATAATGATATAATCTTTAATTTATAATATTATTAATTAAAATTATTATTGATGATATCTCCGGAACTCGGTACCCCAAACTTGGGTAGGTCCAATTTTAGCTAGGCCAGCCCAAATGACATAAGTCGAACTTGGAGGCCCAAATCCAGCCCATACGAATGGACGACCCGATGAGAACAGTCAGGCCCGATCTTAGTGATAGGGACCGATCGATGGAATCACGCGCTCTCCTCCTTATCGGAACCGATCGGTCCAGGACGGCAGACTACACTTCGGGCCATCCGCACTCCTCGGCATGCGACAATAACCTCTGATAATCTTGTCAGAGGCATGTCTGGCAGAGTTGTACGAGACTCTCTTGGTCTGGAGACAGTCGACTAGTCGCGCAGAAAGGCCTGACGCCGCGCAGCCATCTAGAACTACGATCGGCGGCTGTCCCGCCCAACACGAGCCGACCTAGTCACATGGGACAAGCACAAAACGACATTCTATTGTTCACACAGCAGGAAAAACCAATAAGAAGGATACTTGGGAACGACAACATCTTCTTCTTCGGTTTTTTCTCTGGTTTCCCCTACGTTTCCCTCCATTGTTTGTATCAAAAGAACGAATATGGCTTGTGTATTGAACAACTTGACTATTGGATCGGCTAATGATATTTCCAGCTCTTAGTCAATTGGTTTTGTTCCCCTTTTACAGAGATTTTACACTCTAAAATTGCTCTGTTTTTTTCCATTTGATTCTAGATCATTTCCCCCCTTACAAAACAAATTAAAACCAAGTTCGTCTTGCAACGAACCGGACGACTGTTGATCCCCCGCTTTTCAGACCATAACAATTATAATAAGTTCTTTATTTTTTTCATAAATTTCAATAATTTACAAAAGAAAATTTAAATTTTAATCCCTTAAATTTGATCAAAAATTATAAGGACGGATGTCATTTAATGTCTCAAAATTCGTATGATTTGATATCAAGACAAAACTAATTCTCAAACTTGGTTTTTTAGGCAAAAGTATATATAATACTTTATAAGTTTTCGCAAATCTAGTCATAAAGTTTAATGTGTAACAAATTAATCACCAAATTTTGGGGAGTGTAAGATGAATATCGAATTTGTCAAAATCATAAACCATGGAAACAATTTTATCAAACTATCAATGTATATAGACTACAAATGTCAAATTAAAGTTTAGATACAAAATTTGTCAAAATCATTAAACTTTGTTATGCACATAATTTTCTCAAATTGTATTTATTCCTTTAATTTAAACAAATTCAAATTTAATATATTATCAAAATAACCTTAAATTCAAATAATTATTATTATATTAAATTTCATTATTTAACAAATCATTTAAATTAAGGAAAATTTTGTACTATATGCTAAAAATAATTTTTTAGTTAAACAAGTCAAATTTCATCCAAATTCTTATATGAAAATTCAAACCAAATTTATATATTAATCATTATCTTTATTGGTGGATGTACATAAATAAATAGTTGAAATATTATTTTAAGTTAATAATTTATAATCAAAACAATTATTAACACATAAATTCGCATTGAGTTTTAGGTGTGAAACAAAATTTCAATTATTTCATCGAATTGTATAGAGAAAATTTTTTATGTAATTAACATTGGTTTATGAATGATAAAACTAATAACCTATATTTAATTGAGTTTAAGACTATATTAGTAACTTCGAACTAAAATATAACTTAATTTAGATTTGTTTGAATTGAATAATTAAAATTAATTTTAAAGGTTAAAACTTAAAAATGAGTTTTTTCCAATTTATATGAAGATATCCAGATTTTTATTATAATCCATAAATGTGGGTCTTTTTTCATCAATACTAAATGCAATAAATAAAGTGATCAGGAAGTCAGAATAATCATTTCCTCATCACTTTAATGAAAATAATATATCGGTGCAATAATTTAATGATTATTTAATTTTTCAATAAATAATCAGTTTTATGTATTTCTAATAAATTTCCAACAACTATTTTTAAAAAAACATGCCAAAAGCATTTTCATTTTATTCTAATGGGAAAATTAGGACGGTGGTATTTAATGTTTAAAATAAAATAAAGTTGATTATTCTGACTACTCTTAATACTTGGCTTTTTACATATGATCCAAAAATCAAATGTAAAATATTTGGCTTTTTATGACTACTCTTAATACAAGGACAAAATGTCAATATATTAATGTTTACTTTCTTTCCGGCAGCTACTAGTCGAAAAAGAACAAGGGGAAGAGAAACTAAAAACGTGGAATCAAGTTTGCTTTTTTATTTTTGTAATAAATATAATGAAATTTATTTTATTATATTATCAATTTTTCATATATACACAACACATGTGAATAATATTTCGATTACGCTATCTCATTAATTACTTGGGCCTGAAACAACAATCGAGTAATCAAACCTGATACATATTTAGCCCATGGGCTGGTGGAAAATGGCGGGAGTGTGATTTGAAAGTGTCATGGAAGCGATCAAACATTTATTTCTACATTGTGAATCAGAATCCGAGCTCCAAGTTATTGTTTCGGAGGAGTCGAACATCATCGTAAACATAATGCTTGCAAGAACAAACATTGTTTTATGTACGAAATTTCGCTATGATACTCATAGCTAGAACAATGTTTATGAACATGACGAAACTTGTGTAGGGTAGTTTAGGTACCGAAACAAGCAAATAAAGGGCACATAAACATTCACAATCTCTGTCCGAATTCGGGTGCAATCCACCTTTGATCCTGTCTTTATTCCCCCCATTGGCAACAAATCCAGGAATATGCATTCCCAGATGAAGAGAATTGATGGAATAAACAGCCACATTTTACTACGAACGAAGAATGAATTAAACTCGAGCAATGGGAGAAAAGGGAGGATTGAGAACAAGAGATGGAATGGCTTGTCTGAGAGTAGATTTCGGTTTAAATTGTTCTTGTCCTTCTATTGCATTTGCATCCATCAAATTTGCAATCTTCTCCTCTGAAAAAACCCTTAGAGAATCACTATGCAAAGATTTTTGCCCTTCAATGCTGCATTTCTCTGCTGAATGAAGATAAGCAATGCAGATTGAGAATGCTTCAAGTGCAGATAATTTTGCGTGGAAAACCACTAAATATTTCCCTTCTTCCACTGCTCGCATCGAGAATCCCACTTTTCTTCCCTGCAAGTATCACATAAATGTACATTCGATCACTACAAATCTTCCGTTTACTGATCTAATGTAATTTTCATATATTCGGAAGAAAGGAAAATTACCTTATCGAAGAGTACTCTTGAATGCTGATGATCCATCGAAAACTTTCCCGTTAAATTTTGAAAATCGGGGTTTTCATAAACATCCATTGAACAAGACATATCCCATCCTCCACAATCACATGAACCATTAGATCTCCATCTTTCAAGCAATGATGAAGGCCCAGAGTCATTTGTATCGATCGGCAAACCATGGATTCCGGCTGGGATGATCACATTCATCTTCGAAGGCGTGTTGTCTATGAATTTACGACTCTCTGTTTTCTTCAATGGAACTTGTATAGAAATTGCAGCAATCTCTAGCTCAGGATGCATCTCTGTATCTCTAAAATAATCTTGAAAAACTAGAGATCCTTTAACGCCATCATTCGAACTTCTCCTGGATTGATCAGTATCGTATAATACAAACTCTGTTACCATAGAATCGGTAAAAGCTCCAGTTTCATCCGGTGTTGTGCAAAGAGAATATGATACGAGCATCTTTCCAACTAAATTGGCTTGTTTGTTATTGTCTTTAAACCACCATCCATTCGCATTACCTTTTCTCCTGTTGTAGAAAGTGTAGATCCATGATAATGTATCATCTCCCTTATAACTTCTCGCAACATAAGAAACTTCAGGTGATTTAACCGAAAACTCAAAAAACGGTCCTTCTTTTCGTCTTTCGAACTTCAAAACACCGTGGAGGCTTGTTGAGACGGTATCATCTAAAGTTGTTAATGAATGATTCTTCAAATCCTGATATTGCAACTCTTCCAAATTATCAGTGCAATTGCTGGTGCTTTGTTCAGAAATCGACTCCTTTCTTTCCCTGATCGAGCTATCCTCATCCGAACAACATAACGAGTCGATGATTTCAAGGAATGCTGATGCGCTTTCACTCGAGAACTCAATTTTTTTCCTATTGTCATTTCTCTTCTGTAACCTTACTTCAGAGGAACTTTGATATACTAATCCTCGTTTAACCTCTTCACTATTCTCATGAGTGTGTCTTCTCGGTGCAACATCACGGCATGATGCACTACGAAAACGATTAAAACTGATTTCATTGAAGTCCTCCTTGATACTCTGTGTTTTATTCTCTAAACTACGATTTCCACGTGATTTTGATCGAGTTCGAGGTGCAAGGAGCACAGTTGTGGGGCTACCATCCAAAACACAGTACTTGTTGAAGTCTAGATCCATTCTGATATCGAAGAACACGTAATCAAGAAGTGAAAACCATATCTGTAAACAGAAACACACGAATCAATTCGCAAACAAAATCGGGAATCCTGGATCCTCATATTTTTACGCAAACAGGAATCACAATAAACAACTAAAAAAGATGGAAGCACATCTTCCTGAGGATGAACAGAAAAAAAAGATAGCTATCAAGCAGTTAGAATGGAAGCAAAGAATCCAATTATGGGTGCACGTGAACATCACTATCAAGATCTAACACAAAATTCCAAAAACTTCCAGGACCCCCACCCCCACAGTTAATTTTGAGAATTAACATCAAATTTGAAGAGTAAATCAAGTTAAAGATCCAGTTTTGATGCTAAAATAACCAAGTTTTCGTTACATTCTTCAAAGGGTTTCAATAATAAGAACATATCAACACAATGTTTCACGAAATTTCTATTTTATTCTTAACTCATGCTCACAAGAACCCGAAAAACTTCAAAAAAGCCTTGATGTTCACAAAAACACAAGCAATGACACATCCAAAGACTTATCTCTACACTTTAACTTCCAAAAATTCAGATCTCAGAGAAGTATTTTACCCGCTACAGACATACCCAGTTCAGATCTCAGAGAATCGGAACCCAAAAGGAAGCCCACGGTTTCTTCAACTAAAAGCTGTCACTTGATCGATCTTTCAAACTTTTTCACGCCCATTCATCAATTTTTTCTGAGGTTTACAGGAAGAACAAGAGTTGCTCCCTTCAAAGGCTCCAAAATCATGGAGACGGAACTGACGGAGAGCTGATAAAAGCAGGATTAAAAATCCAATCTTTTCTTTTGACTCATCTATTTTTGATTTTCGCACCCGTTGCTTTTTGTGGACAATGCTTTTTCATGTTAGTTAAAGACATAAATACCTCAACAAACATCTCATAATTTGTGTTTTCACAGTGGCATTTCAGGGGTTTTATCAAAAGTTCCTCTTCTCCAACACCCAATCATATTGTCCGCCTTAAACAGAACCCCTGACCCGGACGTTCTTTATCTCTGGTTTTGTCCCAACAAAAAAATAAGTGCGGCTACGTGCATATTACTCATAAGTTTTCTTGCCCAAACCTCACTCCAATACTCTAAAATAGAATTGTTTCTGCAAGTTGGCTAGCAATAATTTGCTTTATGTAACCTGAATCCAAATCTTATGGGCCTCCAATATTCTTAATAATAATACTATGTGTAGATTTTTTTAATTGTCCCACATCGGATTTTTGACATGAATTTTCCTTCTTTATAACTACTAATCGTACCAAACCTCGTATCACCACGAGATGAAGCAAGTGGGCTTATTTGGCTTCAAGCTTCGACTCAGGAAAGTCCCCGGGCCACATTCTGCAGAGATGCAGGCTGGGAAACCAGTAAAGCTTTTCCGCTACGCTCTCTTCAAACCCGGTTTGGAAGGGCTGAGACACGTGTGGGAGCCCAAAGCGATTGGCGGATTAGCAAAATTGGCCCTTATAACAGTTACTTGCTTGGTCCAATATGGATTAACAGAACGGGGCTTACAATCTCGTGGTTCTCATTTTGTACCCACATAAAATCCCAAAAACATCACTCCAATAATATTTATATATATTATTTTAAATAATTCAAACAATTGATTAGATAATTCAAATTTTTTATTCTAACCAATGTTTCATATCTGCTGGGTATGAAAATATTTGTTTCAACTTAAATTAAACGATTTTTATTTTTATAATATGACTTAATTTAAATAGTGAAAAGATTTATTTAAAAATAACTATTTGATAGTGTTGAATTTGTTCAAATTAGTTTGAGAAGTAGAATTGATTGTGTTTATAAATGTGAAAAATACCAAGTCTTTTACATATGTTTATTCTCGTTCTCATATCGTAATTTTAGTTATATTTCTCCAATAGTTATTTGAAATAACTTAAGAATAGTTTTTTAGAATTATAATTTATTTATTCTTACATTTTTTGCTAAATCGATTTATTTATCCTATCTACTTTTAAAACCATGCCCCTTTATTCTATACAAAAATACATTTTATTTCTTTAATATCATTCATCCATCAACATTATACATATTTATACGAACATTTAAACACACTATTATACCGAATCACATCCATTTGATTCATGAATTCTCGACTTTTGTGTTTCTTCGCTCAATTTTTCTTCTTTCCCCTTTCCCCAAACAACCATATAAAGTCCCGCTACGATCACGACCCCTCCCAACACCCTACAAACCATTTAAACACCGATTTAGTTAAGTAACAACAAAGTTCAAAGAGATATTTACTCACTTTCCGATGGTCATTTGCTCCGCAAAAATAAATGAACTCAAAACCGCAACAATGATCATGTTTAGAGGGTTAAACGCCGTCACGAATACCGGTCCTTTAACATTCATCACCACGCCCGAGAGATAATACGTTATCCCGGATGAAACTATCCCCTAAATCACCACAAAAATCTCGTTATAAACCCGAAAAACATCATCTCTTTGATCATGAACATAAATTTATACTTACACCATAAATATACCCTAAGAGCTTCATATCCCATCCCAAGCTCCATATCGCTGTGTTACCTCTTTGTGCTACTAAAGTCAACACTGTGCCTTGAATCGCACCCGTAGTGCATATCATCGCCGTTAACGAAAGCCCCGCCGAGTACGATTTCAACGTGATCGACTGTTGAATACACATTAAAGCTTCGATTTTTATTCGACTTTAAGGTAATTATGTGTACGAACCTGAATAATGAAGAACAATGAGTAACCGAGACAAGCTGCGGAGATCATTATTGCGCCTTTAATCGGATCAGGCTGATCGTTTGGATTACCGGAAGACGAACTCGAAGCGGGATGAGTCCATGGCAATCCGATAACAGCGCCTTTAAAGAGTGTCATCAACATGGCACCACCAAGTGTAACAATTGTGCCTATGATCATCGCATGACTCCTTAGCTTCTTTAAATTCACCTTCTCAATCCTGTAACGTAGTTGAAATGAGAAACAATGCATTTTGTAATTATAAAATTGAATATTTGTATAATCTACCTGAGAATCCACGCTACAAGAAAAGTTAACGCCGGAATAAGGTTGCAGAGGGCGGCGGTAACTGTCGGCGTTGTATATTTCATCCCTTCGTAGAATAAATTCTGTCCCAGAACCGGGCTGCGATATCCCATTTTTTAACGTTATTTCATTACTGTAATAACTTTAATATAGAAAAAAACTCACTCTAGAAACCCGAGTAACATGATTTTAAAGAACACACCGATCGTCATCGCCGGTCTAGTTTTTCTGCAATGGAAAAAACAAAAGTGAATAAAAACTCACGGGTAAGATTGAAAATGAATAAACAGATCGTAACCTTTCGAGAATCAAAGCAAAAGGGATCAAAACAAGAGCAGCGATAGCACTACGGTACACAGAAAATGTGTAATGGCTAGAACCCTGATTCAGCGCTGCCTTAGCGACGAGAGCAAAGCCGGCGTTTCCAAATTGTAAAAGGATAACGTAAAGAAATGGTGTCAAATTTTTAACAACCTTTGAATCGAGACTGAAATCCATAGTTTGGGGAAAGAGGATTGTCAACTTGATTCCGTTAGATTTGCATGGAGAAGATGAATCGGGAGATGGGTTTATAAAGACAAAGTTTAAGGAGACAAATTAATAATAAATGGACATTTGGGAATTAGGACAATTATTTTTGTGACCAAACATGTTAATTGTGAATGAGTCATTTAGCTTTATGTGTTTTGTGGATGCTTAGTAACCAAACGTCACATTCTCCTTTTTATCTTCATTATATACCATGTGGAATGGCGCTACGAGTAATTCTCTTGATTAAAAATCAACCTTACAACACTGTACGATTAAAAATCAGCAGGTCGGATGATTTTTTATATGTTTAAAAATAGAACTGGTAGAACATTTAAGAAATAGATAACCTTAAATATTATTTTTATGAGAAAATTACAAAATGTGCTCTCAATGTTTAAAATAGTGTAAATATAGTATTTAAAAATTTAAAAATTGTGTATTACATTTAAAGTTTCAAAATTAATTTCGAGTGAATAGTTGTTGTGAGAATTTTAACCATTTAAATGTTTCCTTTCAAATTTTGCAGACATAATCATACATATTTTTAAGGTTTGGGGTTGAATACAAGTTATAGATGTATTTAAAACATTAAAAAGTGTTAAAATCAAATATAAACTTTTTTTGAACTCTTGGGTGAACTACATAATTTTTAAGATTTTATGATATTATGTTTACAATTTTAAAAAGTTATGATATTATATCAAAGAATTTGCATATAATTTACAAACTTTAGTGGTATCACAAACATTATTTTAATGTTAATGAACTAATAACAAACAACACTCCATTTTTATATTTTATAATATGAATTTCCATAAATAAATAATAAAAGACCATTTTATATTTTATTTATTTGGTTTTATTGGAGGGTAGAACAGGAATTTGATAAAAGTAAACTTCAATTAATAATATTTAAAGCGTTGGTACATTACGTTACACTTTTATTAGTTACAAAAAGAATTAACTCTATGTTTGCCTCCAACATTTTTGGTAAGGAGAAATCCAATTTCCCAAACAAGGTTAAACCTCCTTTTAACATATTTATTCACACTTCAAACGAATGTTCGTCTCTAATAGTGTATCTTCGGGATAATGCGCAGCAAAATAATAGTTGTAGTCATCTTGATATTAAACCGAATTAGGTCCGGAAACGTCTTGTGATTCTTCGAGATTTTTATCTTGTGTTATACTATTTGCACCCGTTTTTTCGAGTTGTTTTTGGTCCTTACTTTTACCCCATATCACCATATACAGCCCGATTACAATGACTAAAGCTCCAGTTACCCTGCATATGTTCGTTCGCCATCATGTTTAGTTTATATGAAAAGTAAGAAAGATGAGTAACAGATCGATTACTTACTTTCCGACAGTCATTTGTTCGGCGAGAATGAATGAGCTTAGTACCGCGACAATGACCATGCTAAGAGGGTTAAATGCCGTCACGAAAACAGGCCCTTTTTTTGCCATGATCAAACCAGAAAGATAGTAGGTTATACCTGATGATATAACTCCCTGCAACGAAAAAAGACGAACCTCATTAACAAAGACGACAACATGCTCATTAGGCGTGTGGACCAATTTTATTTTTTAAAACTTAAATATATATAAAATTGATTATTAAAGTTTCAATAAGAGTCAACATCACTTTGACAACGGTTTTAGAAATTTCGATTAAATGAACAAATTGTATTTGATAACACTGATGTAGATTCGATTATTGGTGTTTTTTGTATTCTTACCCCGTAGACATAAGCCAATAGCTTTGCATCGAATCTGAGGATCCAAATCGAAGTATTATCCCTCTCTATTACGAAAGTGAGTAGAGTTCCAATTAATGATCCCATGGTGCAAATCATGGCCGTTAACGACATTCCGGCCGGGTATGATTGCAATGTGATAGCCTGAAGATGAACATAGTACAAGTTGAGTGGGTTAATCATATTTCTTATAAACTAGAAGATCTTTATATCAGATATACTGATTTACCTGTAGAATGTAGAAGAGAGCATAACAAAAGTTTCCGGCACTAATCATGAGTGCACCCTTTATCGGATCCGGATGATCGTTCGGGTTAACTACAACATGAGCATCATGCGATGCACGCGTCCATGGAAGTTCGATAACTTGACCTCGAATCAAGGTCATGATCATGGCTCCACCAAGAGTTACCACAGTCCCAATAATCTTTGCATAACTTGGTAGCTTTCTCAGGTTGACCTTCTCAATTCTATTGAAAAAATCGCAAGAAAAATGTAAAGATCAAAATCATGAATGCAAAAACAACATTAAAGGTTTAATTACCTAAGAATCCAAGCTAGTAAAAATGTCAATGCGGGAAGAAGATTGCAGAGCGCCGAGGTGACCGTTGCGGTCGTGTACTTCATCCCAGCATAGAACAAGTTTTGCCCGATAACAGGACTATTCCACAAAACAATAAAGCATATAAGAGAAAGATATCAAAGTGAAAATAAACTTTACAATATCAATATTTAGGGTTTTTTCTTTAAAAAACGTATTTAATAATAATATGAAATAAAATAGTCTAGTTTCAATTTCGTGAAATATCATTTTCCATTCCAATATTACTTACTCAAATAAGGCAAGGAGAACAATCTTGAAGAAAACACTTAGAGTCATTTTAGGTCTTGTTTTCCTATAAAACACCATAAAAAAGACAATTACATGCATGCAACATGAAATTGGTTAATATTCAGACAAGATCCATACCTTTCTAAGACAAGAGCAAAAGGGATAAACAAAGCTGCAGCAAACGCATTTCTATAGACAGAAAACACATAATGACTGCTTCCCTGGTTCAACGCCGCTTTCGCGACGATAGCAAATCCGGCACTGCCAAACTGGAGGAATATAACTACAATAAACGGCTTCAATTTATCAAAGATCTTCAAGGTGTTCATCGTAATTATATGACTAAAGAGATCTGGATGAATTTGCATGAAATTATAAAGGTATTTATAGATAAGAATATGCATTATTCAGTCTTTGGTAAAAAATGGCGAGTTTCAAAGAAATATACCATTCAATTAGGGTTGGATAATTGAATTTTCCGCCCGCCAACTTATATAAAATAATAATATAATAGTCAAAAAGAGTCAGATTTTTTGTTACATTAAGTTACAAAATTGTCCTTTTTACTCTAAAAAGGGTACAAGGACAACAACGGAAACATACTTTCTACGAATCTACGGAACACTTTTATCAAGGACTTTGTTAACTGATTTTTATTCATTGTAATAATTAGATATATTATTATAATGTTTAAAAATAAAAATTACATCTTATCAAATAATTAATAACTTCTTATCGAATTATTAAGATAGAGGCAATGCATAAAAATCTCTAATATTTTGTCACTTTTTATAATTTATGGAAAATTAAAAATAAAAAAATTAAGGAACTAAAGAAACTCCATTTATTAACATTAAGTAAGAATTCCTTTGCCAGAAGCAAAGGCGCACGCTGAATCTGACTTCCATTACTCTTGTCGTGTCAATATCAGAAAAGCAACTTATCATAAATAAAAATTAAAAATTAAAAATTAAAAAATTAAAGTCAATAGTAAAAATAAAAAGTGGTGAAGATCTTTTATTTTTATTTTTTTAGTTAAATTGATTATATTAATTGTTAAACAAAAAACATTTATTTAGTTCGGTTCATATGTAACATTTATCTTGTCACTTAATATAAACATATCATTATTTTAAAAATTGAGTAATTCGAATGAACAGTTTTATGTGTCTAATTCGAATTTTAAAAAAACAGAGTTCATTTTCAATTTAGCAAAAACTAGTTTAAAATTTTGATGTTCAATGATAAAGTAATACATTTAAAATATATCATATTTGAATTTTTAACTATGTTAGCAATATTCTTAGTTTTTATAAAATATATGAATCGAATTCTTTATGATTCACAATTCTCTTTCAATTCTCGAATAATGTTAAGTAAGAAGGTACAATTGTTTTCATTTCTAAATTAATTATTGTGTTATAAAATGATAATTGTGTAATTTTTAATGATTGTAATCTTTTTTCTTAATGTTATATATTATTGAACTTTTAATCTTTTAAATTTTATAATAAAATTTTATTATATTTTATGTTTAATATTTTTTTAATGATTAAATTATATTTGTCAATAAATATGGTTATTTTAACTTATAAAAAATACAATTATATAACTATAATAATAATATTTACGAATACTTAACGAATCTATTAAGATTCTCTAATAATTTGCATACCACGAATTGCGTCTCGTATGGTGGTAGTATAGATTTTTATTAAAAATAATTAGCTTATTTTTTGTAAATTTTAAAAATATATATATTTATCTTTAATACATTATATAGTTTTTAATACGCCTATTTATTATATTTAAAAATACTCTAAATGACTTAGAGATGGTAAATCACTTTTTTAATTAAGTTAACATATCAATTATTATTTTTAAATAATATATACACGAATAACATAGTCTTTGAATATGGTTAGAGGTTCAAATCATATACATTTATTAGGGTGTTATGATAAATATTTTGAGTCTTAAATAATTATTAATTATGTTCGGTGTACAAAGCATCAAAGATAAGACACTAGATTAGGATGAAAGAATGTCATAATCTTAAACTTAATTGTAATAAATTAAATTAAAGTTAACCTTGTCAACATAAGCTGAGTAGACAATGACCATTCATTGTAGTAAAGGCTCCACAAAGTTTGATAAAAAGCTGATTAAATAATCATTATTTTATTAAATAAAGTTAGTGGATTAACAACAACTCAATTAGTAGCGTAATCATCATCCATATGATCTAAAAGAAAAGATAAATATTAAAATAATTCATATTATAGAATCATAAATTCATTTGAATATTTTGTCATTCGTTTAAACTTCTAAAGTTTCGTTTTTCATTTTTATAATTGTGTTTGCAAATCAAAATGGGAACCAATTCGGAAATACTAATGTTTTCGTACCAGTCCAATATTTATAAAACATTTCTTATAAATTCATCATTTCATAGATAATTGCATGAATACATTGACAACTACGACATATTTCATGCTGAATTGTCGATTCACATGCCCGATGTTCTTTAATTCAACATCAAAAAGGGCAATTTTACAAAATTTCAATTCTAAATCCAATTTAATGTAAAGAGAAATTTCAATTTTCAATTTTAATTATAATATTGCGACTCGATATCAGACTAGCTTCGGGTCTTAAACATCCATCTCCATACAAATGAATAATAAGTTCTTATTATGCAATATTAAATTTTAATAGTAAATTTAAAATTTTAATTCTACTATTCATCTCGATATCGAACTCAAGACCTTCAATTTAGGCATTCTAATTTACCGATAATGTAAATATTGGTCAATTTAGGCACTCGATCGATAACATAACGTAAAAGTTAAGAAAAATCCAAAAACTTTAGTCCCACCAAATAATTAGCAATGAAGAACAATGACACTTTAACAATCTTTCCTCTTTACAAATCTATGCTTCTTCTTTTCTCTTTATTGCCAACTTTTGTTTTATTATATTTCTTCATTTAATTAATCTCTTTAGTTCATTTGGTACACACACTTCAATCAATATTATTGACCATAATTCTCCTGTCATATATCTTTTGCTTTATCTCGCACTTATTCAAATAAACGAGCACTGAATCTCGGATCGTAAATTTGTTACAAAATTAAAGTAATTGCATGACCTAAGAGAAAGAGATTAGGTTCAATTTAATGTGATTAAGAGAATGAGTAATGTTTATACCTTTGTTTTAGCACCAGGTTTAGAGATTGAAAAAATATTATAAAACCAAATCAAATTATTTATTATAGAACATATTTTTGTATATGTAAAGATAGATTTATTGGAAATTTCATACAATTATAATTCCATAAAATATAACATTCATACAATTTATTGAATAATTTATTTTAACTCTATGAATTAATTACACTTGTCAATAAATAATATTAAAGTAAATTACCTTTAAGTTATGTGAATTTTCTCAATCAAATTATACACATATTTTCAAAGCCGAATATTTTTCTATTCTAGTTTGAGTGTTGACTTTAAATTTGAATCTTCTTATTTTAACTATCTTTCAAAGTGTTTCCAAAGTTTGTAGGCTCTTCTTTTAATCAGTTTTAGTCCTTGTAATTAACAAACATGTCTTAATTTGATCAATATTAAAATACCCTTAAACGCAATTATGTTCGAGTGGTAGTAAAATAGTTGACGCATGAGAAGTTTACAATTAGCAAAATTGAAGGCGAATGATGACATGGATAAACTAATTTATTGAGAAAAATACGCAAATGACACCAAAGTTAATAAATTAACTATTTATTATCCCAAGTTTTAAATTATTTTAAAATATTTCTCTATTTAAAATACCAATTTTCTTCGGTTTGTTCATTAAGTTGTTATGTTTGCAATTCAATGTTGAGAGACAACATTTTCACATTTTTAAAGTTAATGAGTCATATACAAATATCATTTTATTAATGATGTATGTAATATATTAACGGGCATTATGGCTAAACTATAAGACTAAACTATTTAGATTTTTGGGTTCAATTATATAATTATGAAATTTATAGGATATGATTTTAACAATTTTTTTAAGTTTAAAGATATGATTTTTACACCGTGTTAAAGTTTAATTGTATTATAAACATATCAATTATAAATTATTGGGACAACTTGCACATAGTGGAGGTGTCAAATTATTTGTTCAGACAATAATTTCAAGATGTGGAAACTATAATACAATTTATGTGGCTATAATATATGCTTTAAAGCCACAAGACATAGAGATAAATTCATTTTCACAATATGTGGTTTGGGTTTTCTCTTTTAGTAGTGTGTGACTTTATTGTATTTTTTAACAAAAGTTACGATTATTTGCGTACAAGAAATAGAGAACATCGATTATGATATATCACTGTACGTAGTACATAAACTATAGAACATTCGAGGTTCAATTCATATTAAAAAACAACGATATCGAGTATTCAATATTTAATTTATCATTGGATGTTCTTGAGATAAATATGATGTTATTTGTTAATCTTAAAATTTTGGATGACTAATTGATTCTATTGACCTATAAATATTATTTTTATTTTTTTAAAAATATTAAAAATATGTGCATTATCGAATCGACGTACGTTTATCCTCAAATCATATTGTTACTACTCTAATTTTCTATTTTTTTAGATTAAACTCACAAATTTTAATTAACACAATATGATAAATGTTATATGACAAGTGACAACAGTTTGTGTTTATTTTTTCAAGATAAATGTATTTTATCAATTTTTGCATGCATTTAATATAATATATTCATACTCGTCTAGAATTTCATTCCAATCCGGCAACCATAATTTTTTTTCTTTTTAAAAGAAATTTTAAAAAAAATTCTTTATATTTTTTGGCCGAACCCGAAAAAACTTGGATTACAACATGCAAACCTGGTATCGAACGGTATTGATCAAAATAGCGATACCGCTAGATTTTTACGTACCGACGTCCGACGGTATGCAAAAATTGAGTTAACGCTACTTGGATTTCCTGCCAGAGGTGATCGTTTTTTTATTCCATCTGTTATTAGGTTGATTTTATGATTTTTACCTTTCCTATTACAAAGCTTTAAAACCTGATAAATTTCAATTTTAGTTATTCAAGTTTTCTAAATTCATATTTTGCTTTGTTCATCTAAAAAAATTACAAAATAAGTACTTCAATTTTATATTATTTTCAATTTTGGTCATGGTGTATGAAATTACCCCTAAAATTTTATATATTTGGTCTCTCATACTCGTGCTCATTTGGTTATAATGATATGATTATGTGAAATTAATTAGATTTGGGATTATGTGTGATTGGTATTATATTGATATTGATACGATATGATTAATCTAAATTTGTTTGGTTAATAGGATACTATAAGACTAATGTTAGATAAATTTTGTATTATTTATTAATAAAATTCAAAGAAATTTGAAAAACTCAAATACCCTTATTCATATTTTAAGTTATAAATTAGAAGATCAAATTATTTTGGAAGAAATACCAAATACACAAACAGCAACAAGTACATATCCTAAAGATTCATAAATGAGTAGAATGTTTTATAGCTCTTTAGAAATAAATATTTATTTAATAAAATGCATATACAAAGAAATAAAATTACTCAAATAAAATCTACTTGAAGAACTTATGTTTTTCGAAAACTCATAGAGACTAAAGAAAAGAAGAGGTGGAAAAAATAAAAAATAAAATATATTGAATGGATAAATATAAGATTGTATATTTACATTAATGATATGTGTGATAAATTAGTTTAACCAACCAAACGAGCACTAAAAATCTATAATAATAGTTAATCATCATAGAAAAAAAATTATATTTTATCTTCAATTTGTATAATTTATTTGATTACTAAATTTCTAATGCATAGATGCGTTTATATGACTAAAATGAACCATATTACTATTTAATATTTGTTTTTTTATGAAATATAAACATAATATATATTTAAATATGAAGGAATAATTTTGTCCCAATAAAAATTAATAATAATAATAAATTGAAATATTTAATTTATGATGATTTTAGATAAATGATATAAATTGTGAATTCAATAGCTTCTTCAGATGTGTACCTTATCTAATTAGATTGGTAATTTTAGAGAAAATGGCACCTTTGGTCTCCAAATTTTGTTGATTTTGGTAAATTTGGTCCCCAAATTTTTTTTTGGCGTATAAGTCCCCAAATTTCAGTTAATTGGCAATATTCATCCCCATAGTTTGTAAAATTTGGCAAATTCAATCCCAAAAGTTAATAATTAGTCCACAAAGTTTAAAAAATGCAAAACTAGTCCTCATTATTTACGTTTGGTGGCAAAACTAGTCCCCAAATTTGTGGAATTTGGCGAAATTGGTCTCTAAATTATTTAACGGCCGTTAGGGTTTACGTTTTTCAAAACGTTGAGGAACACCGTTGCAAATTTATTTAACGATCGTAATTGTCATATTTCAAATCGTTGAGAATCTCTAACACCGTTGGGGACCTTTTTTTGCCAAAACTTTGAAATTATGAGGATCAAATACGCCATTGTTTTTGTTTGGGACTAACATTGCCGAAATTGATAAACAATGTGAACTAGTTTTGCCAAACCATACAAAAGTCGGGGACTTGTTTTGCCATTTTAAAACTTTGAGGTTCAAAATTGCCAAAATTTTAAAACAGTGGGGATTCAATTTGCCATTATTCATAAACAGTGGACACTCAATTTGCCATTATGAAATGTGACTATATTTGCGCATCACCCTTCAATCTCTCTATTACTGGTTTATGAAATCTGATTGGATTTCCTGGGCATAGAATTTCTATTGAAGCCCTTGAATTTGCGTCCCGTTCAATCCACTGCAGTTCAGATCCTTCAGGTACCAGTAACCGTGGTTGATTATTTCAAATCCCGTCGATTTTTTAACCCGATTTGTAATTTTTGCATCGCAGATTCACAAGCATTTAAACTTTGATTTTGCGAATAAAGGCAATTATCAAAATGAGCATGTTCCACAGGTTGATTCCGCGTCACCCCACAATGAAACATCTTTTTTGAGGATGGGGCAATGCTGAATCGCCTTTAGATGAACATGATTCACCTTATCCTTTTGGGCATTTCTTGGTAAAAAACCCAAATTAAGGACCAACACAGGTATAGAGAGAATACTAGTATGATTTTTCTGCTGTTAAAAGCAGCATCGAACATGAGCTTTCTGTTAATGCGTAATCAGACATCTAATCGTCAACTACTGGATCATTTTATTCTATATGAAAAGAGTCAATGTCCAACATTAGATCAAATCTGCATGATATCTGCTGCTCAATTCAAATCCATCTTCATTCATCTTGTGTATTACTTGATGCTCATCGCTATATGTATTTATTAGTTCAACCCCAGCTTCTTTGATCTTGTGTAGTTCTTTAGCAGAATCGAGCTACAGATAACGCTGATCGACGAGGCAGCCATAGCACCTCCGGCAAGCCACGGAGGCAACCGGAAACCTGTCCAAGGGAACAGCACACCAGCTGCCACAGGAATGCCTAAACAATTGTATCCCAATGACCAGAGATAGTTAAGTCTGATTCTCAAGAATGTTTTTCTTGACAGGTCTATGGCAGTTATAACATCTTCCAAGTTGCTCTTCATTAAAACTATGTCTGCTGCTTCTATTGCAATGTCAGTCCCTGCCCCGATTGCGATTCCTACATCCGATGCAACTAGTGCAGGTGCATCGTTTATTCCGTCTCCGACCATCGCCACGATGCATCCTGCGGCCTGATCAAACATATATGGTAACTTCTAAGATAATGTATAAGTATTTAGAAATGTATTTCAAAACCTGTAGTTCCTTCACTTTCTCTGCTTTCTCTTCAGGTTTCGCTTCTGCTATTACGGTACTTATGCCGACTTCTTTTGCAGTGGCATATGCTGTTTCATTGTTGTCCCCTGTTATTATCATGCTTTCTATTCCCATTGACTTGAGAATCGACACAACTTTCTTAGCTTCGGGTTTTAATGGATCGTATACTACTAGGATCCCGTGAAGCTCCTGATCAATAGAGACTAGAATTCCTGTGTGAGCAAGTTTTGATGCTTCTGCTAGATTTTCATTAGCTTTATATGGGATTTCAACATTTGAACTCTGCATCAAACTCCGGTTTCCCAGCAATACTACTTTTCCCTGAACAACTGCTCGTACTCCATGTCCCGGTATGGACTCAAAATCATCAGCTTTCGGCCAACTAGCTCTGTCACCGGCTCGACTGAAATTCTCAGCATATTCGACAACTGCTTTTCCCAATGGATGCTCACTGTTTAACTCAGCAGCAGCAATCAGAGAAAAGAATTGTTGCAAGTTTATTTCTTTGAAAAGCTTGCAGGCGACTACAACCGGTTTTCCGATGGTAAGAGTTCCTGTTTTGTCGAAAACAATACGATTCACCTGTTTCACAATAGAATGATATTTTTTATTACTTTTAGATGGAAAAGAAGATGCAAAACAAGAAGCTTAACCTTGTGAGTAGCTTCAAGTGCTTGGCCACCTTTAATAAGAACTCCTAGTGAAGCACCAACTCCGGTTCCGACCATCACTGCTGTCGGTGTAGCTAGCCCAAGTGCACACGGACATGCAATCACCATTACCGATATACCGAACTGAAGAGCAAGCTCAAAACCATCCATCGAAGGTGGGATCCAAGAAACCGGGTACATTTTCAGTTTCCAGGCACAAAACCAGACAAACCATGTGAGAAATGATATAACTATGACCTGCAAGGTACAAATGATACATTTTTACTTCGAATTTTTTCTATTTTTATTTTCCGAATAATGTGAATGAATTTAGTAATATTGAGTTTACCAGTGGAACAAAGAATTTGGATATTTGATCTGCGAATCTTTGAATAGGAGCTTTAACCATTTGTGCACATTCGACTAAACGAACAATTTGTGAAAGAGCACTCTCTGATCCAACTCTTGTTGCTTTAACATGGAGAAAACCGTTCCCATTAATAGTTCCTCCAATTGTCGAGTCACCGTTTGATTTCATCACCGGTCTCGATTCGCCTGTGATCATGCTCTCGTTTACATAACTTTGTCCCCATACAACGACTCCATCACATGGTACTTTCGATCCCGGTAAGACCTTCAATATGTCGTTTTTTTGTATCAATTGACTTTCGATTTCTTCTTCTTTCATCACATTTTTTTCCTTGTCCATTTCTAACAAGATAGATTTATCAGGAGATAAATCCATTAGCTTTTCTATAGCTTGTGAAGTCTTCCCTTTTGCTAAAACTTCAAGATACTTTCCTAGAAGAATAAAAGAAATCAGCATCGTGCTGGTCTCAAAGAAATCCATCGACTCAAAGCTCGGAGAAATTGCAGCTTTTAAAACCGAGTAAACTGAATAAAAGTAAGCTGCATTTGTTCCCAATAAGATCAAAACATCCATATTTGCTGATCCACGACATATCGCTTTGAACGAACCTAAATAAAATCGTCTCCCGATGATAAACTGAACCGGTGTCGACAATACCCATCTCACAATCTCACCAACAGTCAACATATTCACTACCTTCTTCTCTAAAACATGATTTATTACAGGAACATAAGTAAACACCATCGATGTCATAAAAACCGGTATACTAAACACAAGACTCCATAAAAAAGGTCGAAGATAGAGTGTTATTTGTTTCTTCCTTTGATCATCTCTTCCTTCCCTTTCGTAATACATCTTTACTGTTAACACTCCAAGCTCACAACACTCTATGGCTTTGATAATATCCCGAGGTCCTATCCAATACGGTTCGTATAAAACCGATAACTTCTTAGTCTCTGATTCGAACTCAACCCCGTCAATTCCTGGAATTTTCCTCAAATAATCCATTACTAATAGCAACGAGTTCTCAGTTTCCAAGCCATCAACATGAAGACTTACAGTGCTGCTACTGCTAATAACACTGCTCTCAAATCCAATATCTTCCATAGCTTCCATGATTTCAAATTGAGCTACGATTTTTGAATCGAAATGAACTTGAAGCTGTTCATAAGGTAAAGATACATAAACTTTTTTAACTCCATCAAGAGCTCCAACATAATTTTCCAGTGTAAGTGAACAAGAAGTACAGTTCAATCCCTTTATATGAAATAAACAAGCCTGTGTAAATTTATCCCCTGCTGCTTCTTCAATTACTTGAGCTTCAAACCCTGAATCCTCAATCGCTATCTTGATTTTCTCCTCCTAATAAAAAAACTCTCAAATAATTTAAAACTCTCAAATAAAAGTTGGTACTCATAACTTACATCAACAAACGCGGGGCAAAATACGACCTGGGCACGGTTGCTCAATACGTCAACAACCGCCTCCTTAATTCCAGGTAAACGTTTGACGGCTTTCTCGACGGCGGAGGAGCAAGCAGAGCACGTCATCCCGGTGACTGATAATAGAACCTTTACTTCTGATCCCTTCATGCACTTTTCCTCGTCTCCAAGACGGGATTTTGGAAACTTGGGCATTGTAGGGTAATGTGACGGCGGCGAGACGCTTCCCTTACCCTTTCCCGTTCTCACACATCCCCAACCTGGAGTTTTCACCGCCATTTCCTAAAGACGAATACACATAAATGCTCGCCTATTTATGCCTTTACACCTATGTTCTAAAACACGATCGAAAATACCAACCCTTTAAATAACACGTCCTTATATTAAAATAAGGATAGATAAGAATAAAATAGCTTATATTGTTATTTTACTAAATCAATATCACGTCTAAATTCTATCCACGTCCTTTAAATAACATTATTTTGTTATAAACATCTATATTTGTCTCTTTTTGTTAGAAATAACATCTAATTTTATAAAATCAAATGGACAATACAACAATAAAGTCATAGACTATAAAACTAATCTCAGTAACTAAATCCGATTTAGTGGTGGTGATTCTTCGGGCTCGGAAACCGAACCTCATTCTACCTTTAAGAAATGTTTTCCACAGTTCCTCTTCCACGCTTAAATATCTCCATAGCAAGCCATTAGTTCTGGTAAGGCCAAGAAAAATGGTTTCCTGCAGGTAAAAATCAGCAGAGTGGTTTCTTCCTCATTTTCTCTGCTTTCGCTTTCGGCTCTCTTGTTCTTCAAACGCGGTTATAACAGTCATCTTCTTTTTCAGATATTCATCATTAAATCAGCATCTATCTTTTTTCCGTTGCAAGTCAATACCACTCTTTATAGGTATTTTGGCCATAACTCGACATTCCATCATCTCCTCGGTTTCGAATATTAAGTAAACCATAAACCGGACTGATATTTTGTCCGGGTTCGGTTCGAACCGACCGAATCGGTCCTAACCGGTCCGGTTTTAGAACACGGCTTTACACTGTAAACAA
This sequence comes from Utricularia reniformis, assembly GCA_009725065.1. NCBI lineage: Eukaryota > Viridiplantae > Streptophyta > Magnoliopsida > Lamiales > Lentibulariaceae > Utricularia > Utricularia reniformis. The sequence goes on along the minus strand of RWGZ01001117.1, from coordinate 54,768 downwards.
AATCAAATTTCGATTTCTTTATTACCCTAAAAATATTAATATTTAACACATTTTTCGAAATCCGTGCAAATTAGTAACCGCAAATTGATTTTATTGTACCAAATTTTAAGATTAAGATCAATTAAAGATTCTTTATAATTAAATATAAATTAATTCTTTTTAACTTCCTTTGGAGACATTAATATAATATTTCAACATTTAAATTTCAAGTAATTCATATAATTTTAAAATATTATAATATAATATGTTTTCTTGCTAGTTTCTAAACACTAAAGCTATGTTCTGTATAAATTTTGAATATCTATTTTTATAGAATAAAAATGAGAAAGAGTTTGAAAATGAAAATCCAAAATTATGAGTGTTCTGCATATTTCATTTTCTATATTAATAAAAAATTCTAAATCCCTAAATATTTTTACTTAGTTATGATTTGTTTCTACATTTACATTTGAGTCTTATGAAGTTGTGGACAATGTTTTCTTACCGGCCGATATATTGTTACTATACAGGCGGTACGATGAAAACACGGTACTGGTATTTCGATCGGTGCCGTTGAATTTCCGGTTAAGAACCCAAATTTTTCGGATCGACCCGGAAAAAATAAAAATATTAATTTTTTTAAATACGAAATATAAAAAAATATCATATCGATCGATATACCTATCGTACCGACCCGGACTGAAATTGTACAACGAAGACGTATAACAACATAGTTTGTGGATGGATAAGAAAAAAATTTGTAATTTATAGATAAAATGATTATTTTATAATGCAAGAAAGAGAAAGAGATTTGAAAAATAACATATTTGTTACTTTTGGGTTATAGGCAAAAAATTGAAAAATAAAAAATTCTCATTCCCCAAAAACAGAATTTAAAATAGGTATGTTCTGTTGATGCATTCTTTCTACTTTTTAAAAATGAGAATGAGTTTTGTAAATGAGTATAGAACATACACTAAAGGTTATACAAAAATAATATCTTTAAAGGTTATAATAATAAACCCTAAAATGAGTTCAGGCAAGGATGGTTTTTTAAAGATTTTTAGTAATTATAACCTTTAAAATGAAATAATTAAAGAGATATATAAAAGGATTTATTTTGAATAAATAAATATTGACGTAAAAAGAAAAATTTGTGTACATGCATGAATGATATTATTAGTGCATGTCCAGCTAATAAATCAACTCTCTTTTGTTTTGTGACGAATGCAAATCATGACTCGTGCCGCATAGCATTTTAATTTATATTTATTTATTTCAATATTTTTCTTTTTTATCTTTTTATATAATATAGAAATTATAATCAGGTTAGTAGTATGAATTATATAATAAGAAATTATTAATTATTAATTATTAATTATTAATTATTCAATCTTCAATACTTAATTAGTTATTGTCACTCAAAGTTCAATTTTACGTAACGTGTTGAAATGGAAGAGTATGAAATTACATCTTTATTTCTAAAAATTATGTACATGTACTTTATATCTGCAAAACTTTAATTAAAAATGTTATAATGACTGCCACTTGGAATATTCCAGTGTATATTTTATTATTAAAATAAATAAATATAGATGAGATAATTAATTTTGAATATGATCTGTATTTATCTAATGAAACAATTTAGGCAAATCTCAATATTAGTCGAACTTAGAAATAATTGAAAACATCAAGTTTAGTGACATTGGAATAAATATTGAACGATAATTACAATTTTATGAGATGTCATAAGATCCTAATTAAATCTTGATTTGTCTTTGGAAAGGAAAAATTATAATAAAAGATAAGGGTATGATTACTTTGAAATCATAATCAGATTCCATTAAAATATATCATACGTGTTTTCCACCTTTAAAAGGATTCTATTAAACTCACAAACAATAGAAAAATATATCAAATTTAAGTGACAAAATCTCTTAATGACACTACAATTCAAGAGTATAAAATATTTTTTATATAACATTTTACAATATGATTCATTGCTCTCATTAATTATATTACTGAAAACTATAAATCAATTAGATCGTTAAAATTATAAATACTTTTACAACTATAAATCGACATTTCAAGAAATTTTCCATTTAAGGTTCAAGAAAATAATGTTGTACAAAGTCAAGGATATAATACATATTGAAATAATATTTCAAATGTTATAAAATTATAACTTAGATAAAATAGTTGATAGGGTATTTTACCCGAATATTTAGTGATTAAGATAGTGTTCTGCATAAATTTTAAAAAATATATTATATATTATATAATGCATAATATATTTTAAAAATATGTACAAACACCATTAACTATTTTAAATTCTCATTATCAATTAAAAACAATATACGTTTTAATCTTTTATACTACAATCTAAAATCATATCAATTCTTGATTTTTTAAACTCATTTTGCATTATAGTACATCATTTATATTGTCGTGGTTCATTTTTAGGGGGTACCAACAGTCACCGGACTCTGAAAACCGGTTTTATTTATTGTTTGTGGAGACAACTTGAAATATATAAAATAGAAAGAACACATGCGATTTTATCGTAGAAAAACCCATTAAGAAAGGGGAAAAAACCACGTTGCCGAGAGGAGAACATCCACGGCAAATTCATTAATAAATCAAGGGAAAATGTACAAGAGGAATGAGAATAACGAAATGAATTTACAGGAAATTATGGTTCATAGAAATTGTCATCCAAAGGATTCTTCTGAGCTTATCTTTTAACTCTGTATTTATAGAGGGGGAAACGTGTGTAATCCACGCCATGTAACCACCTCTGACAAGGTGTTTCCTAATGTTGGAAAGCGTGATTGAGCCTGAAACGTGAAATGTATGCTAATGGGTCCACATCCAGTCTGTCACGACCTATGTAGTTTGTTGGGGCCTACGCAGTCTGTCGAGACCGATCGGTCTGTTGGGACATAAGCAATCTGTCGGGACCGATCGGTCTGTTTGGCCATAAGCAGTCTGCTGGGACCGATTGGTCTACTTGGCCCTAAGCAGTCTACCGGACCGATCGATCTGCTGGCTCTAAGCTGTCTGTCGGGACCGATCGTCCTAAGCTGTTTGCCTGGACCGATCGTCCTAAGCTATTTGCCTGGATCGATCGTCCTAAGCTGTATTTCGGGACCAATCGCCCTAAGCTGTTTGCCGGGACCGATCCAGTACTTGATAATTTCAGCTGTCGAATCCTCGCTTGGGTCTGACCCCCTTCATCCTGGTTTAGGACTCCTCGTTGGTATCAGGTTTAATGGTTCTCAACAAGAACGCATCCTTGGTACCCGGTTTAAGAGTTGTCAACACTAGCCCCTTGGGTTTTGTCATATGGAGGCCGCTATGAACGGAAGACAATCACGAAAAACCCGACCCTTCAGATCCATGGATGTCCGCTGGTTAGAGATCATCTATTCTTCTATGAGTACAAAGATAGACTACACTTTTGGGAGCCTCGATTTTTTAATAAGTCCCAAGGTAGGCTCCTCAAATTTTTTTTTCGGATGAACTTCTCATTTATATTCAATTTTCTCAGCATGTTGATAGAACTAATACCTAGGAAAGTAACATTTCTCACACTTTCAATTTGGCTAGCGAGTTCTTGCGGGGAATTATGTTATTGGTAAGTTCTAGGACTTTCTCGACTTAGTCAGAGCTATCACTAGTCGAGACCCGTCCAAAACCTCAGCCTTTCAAGTCTAACTCATATCCCTGTGTGAGAGAAGATTGTTCCAATAAAAGCATATGCCCTTATATGTTGAGGATTCGTTACCGATTGCAGGATCTGTCGCCTGCGTATTCCTCGTCCGGAGAGAGACATCAATGTGTAAATCCACAAATCGTCCCCACAGACAACACCAAATTGTTGTGGTTCAAAAACCAGGAGTGTCAACAGTCGTCCGGTTCGTTGTAAGACGAATCGGTTGTAATTTATTTAATATGTGGAAGATGATTATAAATCAAATATAAAAGGGACAATGCAATTTTATAGTGGAAAACCCCAAAAGTTGAGGAAAAAAAACATTTGACTAAGAGTTAGAAATGCCCATAATCGAATCAATAAGCAAGTTGTTGACCACAAATGCCATGTTTGTTCTTTAGATAATAAAGAGGAAGAAAGCTTATTGAAAATATATCGATAGCCGGCCAAACAAAAAGAGAAAAAAGAGAATCATTTCTTTGCCTCCCATATGTTCTTTTTATACGCCTTCTCTGCTGCGTGAACTGTATGGTGTCGTTTTGTACTTGTCCCCTGCGGCTAGGTCGGGTCGTATCAGGCTGGATAGCCGCCGGGCATGACTTCATAGGGTTGCACGACGCTAGGCCTTTCGGCGCTACTAACCGGCTATCTCTACACCAAAAGGTGGCTCATATGACTCCGTCAGACCTGTCTCTGACAAGATTGTAGCGCTTGTTGTCGCATGTTGAAGAATGTAGATGACCCGAAGCATAGCCTGTGAGATGTGGACCGATCGGTCCTGATGAGGGGGAGTAAACATGACTCTATCGATCGGGACCGATCGATAAGAACGGGCATTCGGCCCGACTGGCTTGGCTGGGCCGTCCATTCACGTGAGTTGGATATGGGCCTCCAAGTTCGGCTTATGTCACTCGGGCTGGCCTGACGAAGCTTGGCTCTGATCAGGTTCGGGGTATCGGGTTCCGAGGGTCTCATCATACATATATATCATTATCTTATTAAATGCATTTTTATATGTATTATTTTTATGTTCCTATGAGCAATGAAGTCATATCGTTGGTATACCGTCCGATATATCGATTATACCAGTAAATATCGATCGTGATCGGTACATCGATATTTCGATATATCACTTGTGTACTAACGAAATATCATAAAAATCGTTCATACTAATCGTTACTGGCACGAACGGTATTGATCGGTATGACATCCTTGGTACGGAGTTCTCTCACGCTATTTCTTTACCATTGAAGTGATATCAAAGTTTTTTACGGATTTCACATCAATATGATTTATTCCTATTTTGTTCTTTTTTTATTATTTGTTATTGCACTAAGAGATCATCAATTTGATATGGGTTAAAACATAATTTGAGTTTTCGTGTTTTTTTATTTGGGAAGCAAAAATTTGATAACATTATTTTGAAACTTATTGAGTTTCTTTCTTTTTATGTTTTTATTATTGTTAGAAATCTTATTCATTATTGGGTGTTATTGAGGATGTTTTGGAATTTTTTGTAATTTATTTGGTAGAATTATTACTTACAACGTATATAAAAAAATTACTTATGATATTCATTATTGCACCAAGGATACATTTGCGTTGTAATGATCTACTTTCAATCATTACCTTAGCATGTGATACATGTTATATCTTTTCATTTGTAAAGCAACTCCTTAGTTTATTTGAGATTTTATTTTATATTTAACATAAGGGATGTAACTATCTTTTGACTACTATAAAAAATTGTTATTCTACATTTTTTCAAAACATTTTTTACACTAAACCATTTAATATATTCATTCCAGAATAACACATTAGTTGTGATTATGCATTCTCATTTTATATTTTAATTATAAATTCTAATTTTATATTTCATAATTTGTGCAGAAGACACCTAAATGTTAATATTACTTCTAAAAAAATAGAATTCAAAACTTAATCCTTCAATAACATAAAAACATTTTTCTTAAATAGCCATAATAAAATGATTATTAAATTAGTTATATCATATTTTTTATGGGGCCGGTTAATGGGCTGGGTCGGCCCATACATATGTTCACAGACGAGTCTATGTAGGGCTTGATCCCATTGATTTTGTTGATTTTTTTACAAATCATATATAATTTTCATGCAATCAATACTTGTACGATTCTGCTAAACGATTTCGACATATTTATAATTTTCATCCCACATTGTAAATTGGATCAAACCTTCACATAAAGAAACACTGTGAAAGTTTCTTTAAAATTGTATAATTTCAACCCATACTGTATTTATTAAATACAATAAGTAGAAAATAATACCAGAAAGTTGATTTAATCTTCTATATTAAATCTGGTTGAGTGTCGCTTGTGCCACGTCGTAATAACATTGAACTTAAGAACAATTTCGGCAAAACCGGTGTTCTACAGGTTACACAAGCAGCAAGCTCCCTTGCTAAGGAACAATGGTTATTGTCGATGAATTCAAAATCAATACATATAAGAAAGAATATCAAAACAAATAATACAAGTATTCTCTGTTTCTCAGTAAATCATCTGTATCTCGATAATTTTTAAATATTTAGATGTTTTCCATCTAAATAATTGATAATCAAATGATGCCCATAAAAATGTAATTAATTGATTCTAACAAAAAAAACTAATGTTAAAAAAAACATCCAACATTCATTTCGAATCTTGGAAAATGGATTGTTTTTTTTAATTGAAATATTCGGTTCTACAGCCTTTAACTTTTCAAAATCAACAATTCAATGATATTTGAAAATGATTTGAATTGAAATAAAAATGTTGTATTTCTTAAAAAAATAACTTTGAAATTAGTTATATTTTTACCGAAGCTATCTCATAAAATCAATAATTAATCATTCAAGACAATAAAATGAATGAACTAATTCAATAACTGAATCTCCTAAATTTCAGCATAAAATAATAAAATTAAGACTCATTCTTAATTTTATTTAGAAATTGTTAAATGGATCAGACTTGTTAAATATTGTTAGAAATTGTTAATAATAAAATTGTTAATTTTATTTTCCAAATTTGAAAATAAAGTTTTGACTAGTTTTTTATTTATTATTAAAAGCCAATTCACCTTTATGATTACGTAGAAAATGATTTCAGTAATCATTTTTCAAAAACAAGCAAAACTAGTTTTTCAAAGTTTTGGCATCCTGAATTACGGTAACCATAATGTTAGTTTTTACATGCAAGCACAATACTCTTCTTTAAAATAAAACGATGAAACCTTGAATTAGATGATAACGATGATGATTTACATCTTCCTTCTATTTGAATCAGAGTATTATTGTTGTTCTTAAGATTGTTGTAAAACTGTATCAAACATTCACAGAAAGAAAACTGTTAGTATTAAATATAATAAATAGAAAATAATATCATAAAATTGATTTGATCTTCTGCATCAAATCTGGTTGAGTGTCACTTGTGCCACGTCGTAATGACATTGAACTTAAGAACAATTCCGGCAAAACCGGTGTTCTCCAGGTTACACAAGCAGCAAACTCTCTTGCTCAGGAACGATGGTTATTGTCGATGAACTCATAATCAATACAGATAAGAAAGAATATCAAAACAAGAGAATACAAGTATTCTCTGTTTCTCAGTAAATCATCTGTATCTCGGTATATTTTCCATCTCTATCTTCTACAATTCTATTATTATTTATATAATATAATATGTAGATAAATATTTCTCCACTTCCAACTCTATTTTTTCAATAAAATAGATAAAAGTAGTTTTACTGGATGAAAAAGTCTATTAACTTTTTATTATGTATTTAACATAATAATAAAAGTAATAAACCTTTTAAATATTGTTATATTTTATACAACAATATCTCTAGCATTCTTTAATGCTTGTGGGTTTGCATTATTATAATTCAAATCATGAGTTTTCAAGCTTTGATTGATGGAAATGATACTCGAATATTTATGAGGTAGTCCAACTCCTTGCTAAGATATTTCGATGAGTTTATGTTTAATAGAAAAAATGTGATAATTCAGTATTTTATTAAAACATTGGAAATTAAGATTTTTTATGTATATATAATGTAATTCTTCAAAGAAACCAGCTTTGTGTTGATTAACTTTTGAATATATTAATCTTAATATAAAAAATGAACATGTATCCTAACCCTTCACTGAGTAAAATAGGTAAATATTAACATCCAAATAATTATTAGTTAGATTTTATATTTCCAACATTTGAATCCCAATACAATTAACCTTGAAGTTATATGAAATTCTAATTACCATTTAGCTACAATACCATCTTCCTATAATCTAAACCTAGAAAATTGCAATGCTGAGAAGAGCTTATAACTTTTACAACAATTATACACATTATGTATGACCTTTGCTTACTGCCCTTCAACTTACGGGCTATGCAAAAGTCATACCGTACAATTTACGAAATTTCAAATATAATATATTATTTTAGTAAAAATATGTATTTGTAGTTCTCAAATTTTAATTAAATACATGTAAGACTTTGTTTATCAACTTATCAATAATGTTTATCATTGATTCTTTAACGACTTTGTTGTTAATAGTTTATATTTATATACATAATTATCAAATTTCAATGGTCAATTTTGAATAATTATTCAAATATAAGAATTTTATTTGCATTCATTATGAATTTTTAAGGTTAATCACGCTAATATAAAAATGTTTGTCAACTTAGCGAAAACCGAGTATTATAGTTTTATAAGTTAACAATCATATTAATAATTTTAGGTGTAATTTATATAATTATGTAAGTTGAGGCATAACATTTAAACCGTGCTTAACTTGGTGGTTAATTATACATTTTTCTAAATTTATAAATAAGTATTGAAAATATTTTGACCCGGCCGACAAAGGGATGTGAATTGATGTGGATTGTGAAGAGACACTACGGCACTGTATTAACTGTACCATCTTATCTTTTAGTACAATATGTACCACATTTCAATTATATATACAACATCTAATAATTTTAACCCAATATAGCTAAACTTATGTATATCTTTAAATATAGTATATTATAATACCATTTTAAAACAATATAATAACCATAATCTTAAATTTTAAAAATGATGTATATAACATATGAAGTTTTAAAATTGATAAGGAATAATTATCAATTATTTGATATCTTAAAATATAGTTAAACGATTAAATATAAACTAGTTATACATTTAAAAAAGTTAGGACAAAACTTTAATTTTGGATTTTAGATATCAACTATTTAATTATAAAATTTAAAAAAATTTAGGGGTCATGTAACAAATTCTCTGATATTTTTTTACAATTTTCCAAATGTGAAACATGATTGTTGGATTTAGTAATAAAATTATGTTGCAATTATTAACCTCGTAATACTGCTTGAATAAGTGAATTGCGTAGGAAAATAATTAGCATAATCTGGATGAGCCGAAAGGAAATTTGTAAAGAATTATGGACTAAAGGTATAAATAGTACAATTATGGTCATAGGAGGACTGTTGAGCCAGCTCATTGGACGGCACATTAAGACATTTTATTGATTAACTATATTTTATTGTATTTTTGTCGATAAAAAAATAATATATTATAGAAGATTTTTTTCCAATAAGTAATTTATTGTTGATATTTCATTATCGCTCGTCCTACATCTCTAATTAATAATACATAACTTAAATAATTCAACCTGAATATTTATATAGTTTACATATAAACAGTAGAGTAGTTAATTTACCGACATTCTTAAATTAAGAAATGCAGTTACACAAATTGTTCAATACGTACAACTTTAAATAAAATTTACATGAATATAAGGTATACAAGATTATTGCACAAATATTCTTTTTAGTAAATATTTTGGAAATAATTTAATTAATTATAATTTTGATTGTCCATTTTGTTTTTTTATCCCTCAATCAATTAGCCTAAAGCTTATAACGTACACTTTTAGACTTGGACGTATTCTTATTTTTTTGCTTGGTTAAGAGAAAGTGACGTGGTGACCTTTTCCTACACGAATTTTCGATATTATTTAATTTTCTATATAATATATCATTTCCCCTATATTTAATAAGAAAAAAATTGTATAAGTATCCCTCAAGTTATGAGTGGTATAAAATGAATATTCCTCAACTTAACAAATTGCAAGAATGATATCCGAAATTGCAAGAATGACACCAAAAATTGCAATACCGTTTATTTTTTATCACTCACATTCTAACATTTGATTTTCCATTAAGTTGATAAACGTTTTTCCTTTAGCATGACTGATCCTAAAAGTACCCAAATAAGACTCGTTTGAAAAATTATTCAAAATTGACCCCTGATGTTCGATAATTGTGAATAAAATATGAAATATTAACGAGTTTGTTAGAGTGCTAATGATAAATGGTATTGTAAATTTGAGGTGTCTTATGCAATGTTTTCATACTAGTCCAGGGTACTGTTTTTGGTTCGGATCGGTACGGCCAGTATACCGCTTGGTATACCTGTCAGTATAAAATGATTTTTAAAAAGTATTATTTTTTTTATTTTTTCCAGGCCGACTTGAAAACCTGTTACTGGTCGAAATACTGATGTCGCACGGTTTTCATCGTACCGACGGGTATGAAAACATGAGTCTTATATGCATTTAATTGAAATTTGATGATTACAAATACATATTTTTGCTTAAAAAAATTATCATATTTGCAATTTCGTAACTTGGAAGACATGCATTTTACACATCCCGTAAGTTAGGGGCCGTAGGCAAATATCACTCATTTAATAAGCTGAATTCTTGTAATGTAAAGTTTCATTTTAGTTTTTCAAAATTCCTAAATAACTTAGATGATTTATCCATGATAATTTAAAATCAAGTATCCAATTTTGGTCATTATAAAAATATTGCCCCAAATATTGTGCAACGAAAATTATTATTATTAAAGTTTATATCTAGTCATTAATTTCAAAACTACCAATTTGAATTTGTTTTTCATTGGAAAATGAGTGTTTTATTGCATCCTATCATTCTATTTTACCATATTGAAAATAAACTATTATCATAATTTGTAAGCATATATTTGAAATATGGATAATAATAATGTCAATTTAATATAATCACTCTTCAAATAATAAATATAAAGATTAACTGACATTCATACTAAATTGTTTTACTTAGATATTTAGTATTTCAGACAAAAATAATCGAATATATAAAATTTGAATAATTAAAATTATTTTTTTTCCAATTACATATATATAAGATACTCGATTTATGTGAGTAACATATCCAATTACATGTATAATTGTTAATACATGACTTATTACAACCGGTCACGATCGGGTAATACGTCCGATCGACCATCCTTTTACCGATCGGACAAAAGAATCAATAATCTGTCGATCGGTATCATATGGAGCGATGCAGGATCGGCAATGAATTGCTACGATCGGGAAGATGGTATGCGATCCACATCTTATGGGGAAATGTCAACGAAGACTACGCCATTACTCCAGGCAGCGGTGTGCGGCTTCGACGTGCCCAAAAGTCTCATAAATCAGCTTGAGACGGCTGCGATGTGATCACAAAAAATTACAATTGGATTATGTATAATTAAAATATGTAGAATGTGTCTCTATAAAAGAGAGGCTGAAAATGTTGATAAGGGACAAACTCTATCGAGAGTTCCGGATTCGAAGTTCTTAGTTAATTCTTCCTGGATTTGTTGCCTCGTAGGTTTTCCTCCCGGTTCTCGGGTTTCCCACGTATAATTTCTTATTCTCCTTTCATTATGGCAACCGAATATCAGCACTATCCTCACTTAATATTTAAAACATTTAAGAGTAAATTTTTACTCTTAACAATAATGTATATTAATATATATGCTTAAAAAATAAAAAATATATGTATTATTTGGTAAGGAAATTCCCAAATAATATTTTATCAAAATAAACATTTTTATTTATCGAGCATTATTATGAAACTTATTATTACTATTATTATAATAATAAAATGTTTAGATTTCTATTTTTTATTTAAAATTTATTTAGTTATTATTAATTGTTCAAAATAATTGAATTTTATGGAATATATATACCAGTCATAATGAGAATCGCATCAGCACCATTTTCTATCAACAAAGGCATCTAACCACTTTCATTAAGCTTTTCCGAAATCGGAAATGGCGGATCTTCTCTGCGCCGGAAGCGACTTTTCCGGCGGCGAAAACAGAAGAAATAAGAGAACCAAAGAATGTGGAGCTAAGCATCCCGTTTACAGAGGCGTCAGAATGCGTAGCTGGGGAAAGTGGGTATCTGAAATCCGGCAGCCCCGTAAGAAAACGCGCATTTGGCTCGGAACTTACCCTACGGCGGAGATGGCAGCGCGTGCCCACGACGTGGCGGCGATGAGCATCAAAGGAGTCTCAGCCGTTCTTAATTTCCCTCATCTAAGTGATTCCCTCCCACGGCCAACTTCTCATTTGCCTAGAGACGTGCAAGCCGCAGCAGCGAAGGCGGCGGCGATGGAGGACTTCAGTAAAGTTGGATTCTCTGATCCTTCTTCTATATCTACAGAAGTTTGCGCCACCGCATCGTCGCCGAGCAGCGAGACTTTTAACAGCAACTCTGATGACGAGCTCGGGGAGATAATTGAGCTACCGAGTCTGGAGGAAAGTTATGAGTCGTCGGAGAATATATTTACCGAAGTTGATACGGCGGAGAGATGGCTACAGCCGCCGTGGTGGGCGGTGGATAAAGACTTGTGTGAATACTTTTCCGATCTGGTGAGCGGTAGTGGAAGTTTATTCAGTATTCCATGCAGCTTCGAGAAAACGGAATCTGCTCTCTAAGGTCTACATCAGATGTACCTTGAGCTATTCGGATTGTACCACACGCTTTCATTTCCACTTTATTGTGTGTTTTTATTTTTTAAAAGTAATGTGTACACTAATAAATAAGGGCCCTTTTGTGGTAAAAATATTAAATTAACATATCGTCTTAAATTATATTTTAAAATATATATTAATAAATAGTATTTAAATCAAGAAATTTAATTCCGTAGGACATACAATATTAATAATAAATCAGGGAATACTAGAATATAGGCATGTAGTAACATCAAATTATAAATCATGTTTACAATAAATAAAATTGAAAGCAATGCACTGGCTTTAAATATGATATAATTCAATAATATATAACATATGGAACAAAAGTATCATTAAATATTATTTTAAATTATTATTACAAAAATTAACTAGACTAAATTTTAATATAATGGATTGTTCTATTAACGCATTTTTTTACCAATGAAACAAGGAAATATATCAATCACAAAAAGAGCATCGTGAATTATTAACTTTTATGTCGTTGAAATAATTGTTTTTTGGAAAAAGGAGTCGTTTAAATAATTAAATTTTTTTTATTAGAGAAAATTATATTTCTTACAACGAATGAATAACGTCCATTCATTTTCTTTTCTTTTTGTAGATAGGGAAACATGGAATTAATTGCATGGTAGTCATGTCGGCCGGTTTACCAGTCATACCGGTAAATACCAGCCTAAGCCGATATACCGGTACCATGGCCGATATGGGTATTTGACTTTTTTATTGGGTTTGGTTAAACAAAAGCCCAATTAATAAGATAAATAAATTTAAAAATATTTTGATGTTAAAGATATCTTTCTAATTTTGCATTTTTAGTTTTTCTATAAACTCTAAAATATGTATTGTGATTCAATTTTTTGTTTTATTATTTTTTCAAATCACTTTGGTATGTTTTATATGATTATTTTTTACTTTTAATTTTATTGGGATATAATTTTACTAAATATTTGTTTTCTTCTATTTTGTTTGATTTTGGATTGATTTTGAAGAATAGTTGGAAAAATTTATTGAATTTGAATTAAACTCTTGAATATATTACACATTCTTTTATTCTCATTTATCATGTGATTATTGTGTCATTAATGTTGATTGCTATTTTTTATTTGAGTGGTCTTTACTTTTCATTTATTTGTGTTTCACATATTTAGGAGAATATTTGTTATAAATGCATAAATCCAAAATAAATTATTGTTTTAAAATTATATAAATATAATAATATAAAAATAAATATACCGATATGCGACTGGTATAGGTATACCGGTAAAACCGTCCGTACCGGTAATGATCGATACGAAGAGTACGAACCGATATGACTTCCTTGATTAATTGGACAGTGCGGAGTGGCATCACTGTAGTTTAATGATATTCGTCTTCAAAAAATGAGACATGTGTCAGATGATCCTAAATACATTAAAGCAACAATTTTAATTATTTACGGCTCAAATTTCACATAATTAAAAACTAAATTATTTAGATATGATTGAAAAAATGTCATCATCCCCTCAATATTTGAAATATTATAAATTTTATGTCGTCAAAGTTTAAAATTTGCTAAGAAATCTTTGAATTTTGGAAAATATTTGTCGATAACTCTTGTACTCACTATATGATATTTTTGAAAATTTACGTTAAATTTATATTATGATAAATATAAATATTTTAAATTTTGAAAACCAACTATATAATTATAAACATAAATGATATATTGCTTACAATTTTTATGATTTGATGAATCAATAACACATATTATATCAATTTCATATGTATTTTATGTAATTTATAAATTTAAATTATTTTAAATTTCGTGTGCCACTCACAAAAACCACCCAATGTAGATATAAGTTGGTGAATTATTTAGTGACTTTTAGTGTTCATTACATATAATTTTAAATAAAATTATTTTTAACCAAAAATCTACACTTAGCACACCCTGCCAAGTTTACGTAGATTTGATTGATATGAATATTGTTTTTGTTACTTCATCGGGTGATCGAACCCGCTAAAGACGAGTGATTCTCAAAAACGCCTCATAGGCATAAAAAAACTTGAAAAATTTTCTTCTAGATCTTCCATCATCGTCTCGATTCATTGAATATCTGCTAATTGGGTGAGAAATCAGCCTACATTTTGCAAAGGAAAAATAATGTCATGTGAATAGTCCCGTGAGTTAGTTTTAAAACATACAATATCGTTAGTGTTGAAATTATAGAATATAGCTTAAATTATGATGGGAGTGACACTGATATAACATATAAGGAGTAGATCACACCGTAAAAAACTTAAATAAATCATTTAATATAATATCTATTATATCTTATAAAACAATCCTTACTACATTCATTTTCCAATGTGAAACATATTCATATTTCAACTAACCACCCAAGTCCAAATACTTGACAAATTTGAACTTGCAACTTGAAATGAATCAGATTTTCCAGGTATTGATAATCCAGATTTTTACAATAAATGACAAGAATATAAAAAATGATTAATTTATATGATTTATTTGGGGGTCAACATATAATATCGAAAGATACATCTAATCTAACTCAAATTAAAATTTTCACATATTATCCATCATATGTCCATTATATTTTTGTTCCAATTATATTTTTGCAAATATCGTGAAATAATCATTGTTTTAATGACGATTCAATAAAATAATTGGAAATTGCTCCTTAATTCACTGAAAATATTTATTAGATAAAAAATCTAATTTGATTATTTTTTTGAGGAAATATTAAAAGATATAAAATCAGCATTTTTTCAAGCATGATTTACAATTTCACAACTCTTAACGTCAACTCTTCATTTATTTAATGATGTTTTATACAACGATTCGATAAATTTATGAAAATTCAGGATACGTTTGAGAACAATGGATTAAATAATATTGAATTATTGAAAGTTATCTTTCGTCGAAAAGCGACTTTTTTTCCAAATTATTGCTAATAATGGAAAATAAAATGATAAAATACGATATTCAAAGTGTTTTGATAAGCTTTTTTTCAAAGAATGCGGCCAATAGGCAATAATGCAAATACAAAAGAAATCAGTGTTCAAATAGAAATCCCACCAACTTTTGAGACTTAGAGTAATTAGAATCTTCACACCCTCACAATATTTAAATATTTCAATAAAGCTAACTTACTTTTATTTTTTCTTAAAGGACTTCAATTAATTATTATTTAATTTAAAATTCCCTTAGTCCACATATTAATCTATGTTCTAAAACTGGACCAGAAATGTGAACCGGTTACCCATCGGTTTGATTCAAACCGGTTTGACTCGTTTTTATCATTTTAATATTTTTTTTAATTATTTAACTTATGTATATTATATTTATATCAATTAAATAAAAATTTCTAAAAAAAAAATTTCAAAAGAGTATTATTATCTATGTTCAAATACTAAAAAGTGATAACTTATTAATTGTCAAAATCGTTGCTCTATAAAATCATGTCTTAAAAATCTCTCGCAAATGATTCAACATTCATTGATGTGTTCTTTATATGTTACTCAAAAAAATCATAAGAAGTTTTCTTGTAATGAAATAATATAAAATAATAAATGAATATATTGTTCAAAGTTGCCATCATCTTTATAATTGCTTTGCATTAATATGATATCCAAAATTTGGTAACATAATCTTCAAAATCCAAATATTATGATCTTCATGTATATATTAATAATATAATATTTTTATGAATTTGGTTTAAATTAATATTTTAATTATAGTTTTTTAAAAATATAAAATTAATGGATCCCACATACTAATATAATTGGGACTTATCCTCTGAGTTTTTTTAAGTGGATGACAGAGGGTTAACTTTACTTAATTAACATAACTTTAAATAATGTTTAATTTTTATTACTGGCAAAACTTTTTTTTCAATTCTAACATTGATTGACAGTGATTAGATTAACTTCTTTATTTATAATAAAAGTAGTAATTAGTATATGTATTAAATATATTAATTATTAATTAGTATACTAATATTTTATTTGATTCTTACATTAAAACTAGATTAATAAATCATATAAATATATTAAAATTTATATTTAATATAAATTTTGGTGTATTTTTATTCAATATTTATATGTATTAAATATATTAATTATAATATTAATGGTTATATATCGATTTTTTCAATTTGTGATGAGATCGAATGGACTTAAAAAATATAACGAATTGAATTTTAAATATTTTTAACTTGTGTGTGTGGCGTTATCCATCAAATGCTAATATACTATTTAATTTATATTTTTAACCCAAACTTGAATTTGAGTCGAACTCGAGTTCAATTGAATTTGAAATAACGGATTTTGTAGATTTCAAATTCAATTGAATCTCGAATCGAACTTTCCCATGAAATCGAAACAATAAAAAATAATTAACCTTTGCTCGGCTTGATTCGGTTCGATCATTCATTCTGGCCTAGCTAAAAGGCAAATAACAAGTTTTAATCAATGTTTTACACCAATTTTATTTATTTATTTTTTAAAAATAATATTTAATAAGCTTTTTAGAGTCGGAGCGTAAAATACTCGTAAACTGACCCTAATACATTGTACTTACGATACCAAAAAAATATTAAGACTATCCGATATTCAGCATATCGGACTATATACCAGTATTAAGAGTACTCTATTTTCTTTTAAAAATTATCACAAACTAAACTTTTTTACATCATAATTATTATTAGCTTTTAATATATAATAAAAGTGTTAATTACTGATTAATTAGTAAGAAAATCGATGTCAGTGACATTTGCAGAAAAGTTAATAATTCTGTGACATTTGTACAAATACAGATACTTGACAATCCTACTGAAATTTTTTGCCCAAATTAAGTAGTACTTTTTATATATATTAAAATTTAACACGATGATAAAATTGTATTTACAAAATAATAGCATTAATGACTTCTGTCATACAATTAAATTAATATATATTATATTAATCAATAATGATAATAGAAATTGCTAAAAACTCATCTACTGGTATCACATTTATGATAATGAGTTTGTTTGGTATAACTTTTAAAATTGTGGTGTGGTGAAATGTGGTGAGATGCGGTGAGTTGTGGTGAGATGTAGTGTGATATGATGATCGTAAATTTTTAAATATGTTTGGTAAAATTGTGATATTATGATCGTGATTTATGTAAAAATACTAATATATCTATATATATAAAAAATAATAAATATAATTATATTATAATTGATAGAAGTAAGGGTAAATTAGTCTTTTCCAAACCACGATGAAGCCAAAGCTGGTTTTAACAACTGTGATGATTTCGTGATTTTTTAACGATTATCACATCGCAATTAAGCTTGTGTTTTGTGTACCATAAGAAAATTACAATCTAGGCATCACACCGCACCTCACCGCAATTTTAATTTGAGTTCTAATTAAAACCCAATAATTACAAAAAAACATTAAAGTTGAGCATATTAATTTTCATATTGTCCATATTTTCAATAAAAAATAAATTTGTTCATAATTTTCATAAAGAAATATTTTGCATAATATGGATTGCTTTTATCAGAAACCTTGATTTTGGGATACAAAAGTAATCATAGATACGTAAATTTGTTTATAAACAAATTATGGATAAAAGAAAAAATCATTTTCGGACAACATACTATGTAATAAAAAAACACTTTTATGATAACATATTACTTATATGTACATGTATCAATATAAGATTAATTTTAATAAATTATAAGTACACTTTTATTTGACGAAAGATGTATTTTTACGCATTAAGATATCTTTTGTCAAAAGTACCAAAATAAAACATATCCTTTTTTATTCTATTTCTTGCAATTAATAATTAAAATTAGTTAGTATAATATAATATTATTACTCACACCACTAATTAATGTTGTTATATTGCTAAACATCATTAATTATATTACTAAACATACCACTAATTCGGCAGTTTTGCTAAACATACCACTAATTAAATATTGCTAAACATACCACTAATTATATTACTGAGACCATTAAAGTAATATATAATTAAAAAGTACGGTTAAAATAGTCAATAAAAAAAGTTTGTGATGTTATGTAGAAAATTGCCCCTTATTCTCTTGTCTGTGCTAATTCGGCAGAGGAGAGAAGTGGCGTTGCAAATTTGCAAATTCTCTGTGCAGGCTGTGTTGCTAACCCGACCGGTGTTTGGTCCGGGTCCGGTCCAAATCGTCAAAATCGGTCCGATTTTGGAACACAGATATTAATATAACAATGTTATTAATATCAATCTCAATTTATAATTTTATTCATAAAAACAGTATTCCTATGATTATACGAACAATTGACATCATACTAGATTTGATTTTAAAAGTTATGATATAATTTAATGGGAATTTTTTCAATAATTAATTTGATTATTTGTTTTTTTAAATATTTTATAGGAAATTTAGTCAAATAAATAAAGCATTTCTCATTACTTTCGGCCAACTAGTCTAGTACTATGCTTGCATCGACAACTTTTCATTTTGCCGACTATTTGTCGGATAATAATAAATAAGTATTATTAAATACTATTATTTTATTAAAGTAATGTATAACAATATAATATAATTGAATGTTAAATTAAGTTAAAATTATCTATGGGATAAGTGTAATAAAATTATGTTGAAATAATATGAAAATTTTAAACGGTATTTGAATAATTTAATAATGATATAGTACGTAAATTATAAAAATAACATATTATTACACAAACAAAACGCATATTTAACAATCAAATTTATACGCCAAAATTCCAAAATCAAAATGGAAATATTGCATTTATATAGATATTAATTAGTCCAAGAAAATGGTTAATACTTTTGCAGCATTTTCATAGCTATGACAAAAGAAAGGACAATAAGATACCGTGAATAAACAATAGAACATCCCAAACTTGATGATCGAACTTCGACCATCAATCGTTGCCCCATTTTGCAGTGATCTTCAACACCACTAGCGAAATACGCAAATCCCGGTTCATCTAGATAAATAGTGGTATTTCCATCATGGAAATTTGCGATAGGATGGCTTAAATCGCAATGGTAGTAACCGGTTTTGTCGACAACTTCTACCGAGTCGTTTTTGTACTTGAAACCTCGATTCATACAAAGAAAAATAACAAAGATTAAGCCTTAAGGAATTGAATTTATATTGCGAATAAACTTACAAAGTGAATCTCCAATGTGGAATCTTTTATTCGATGCCCAACGTGTGTACATTTCCGTATCGTTCGGAGATGGAAGTTGCCAACCGTCTTTGCCACCGACGTCGATTTGGATTGCGGAGACGAGAGAAAATACGAAGCAAAGAACAGTGAGGTTCTTGAGAAAAGAAGACATGGTTCTTGAGTTATTTTTGATGAGGTAATAATAATACAAAGAAAAATTGGTTCTTACATAATATATTTGAATTAGGCGGGACGGTTACTGGCGGTTTTTAAGATCATGGGTTGTACAGTTACTTTTTGCAGATATTTATTGGGCCAGTAATATGGGCTTCAATTTAAAGCCCAATTAATTACAGTTATTTGTTATAAAGATTTTGCCAATTATATCCAAATTCATAATGTGCTCATTTTCAGTCAAAATGATTGTAATTAAATAGAAAATCTGACGTTTGGATATAACTTGAATATTATAATGTACCTTTCAAAAAGTATTTTTTCAAATTATAAAATAAAAAATATATTTTTTAATATCCAGGTACTTGAAAAACGATTCAAAATGCATTTTCATTTGAAAAGTTGAAATACTTTCTAAAGAGTTAGATAAAAGGGAAGATTTAAATGGTTTAAACTCCAAACATCAAATCCATGACTTTAGATACCATTGACTTGCCTGGTGCCGCGATGCTACCGGAAGCAGATCGTTGGTTAACGCCGGAGACATGGTTCTGGAGATACCTTGGAAATGGCGAGGTTTCGAAACCATTGGATTCAAATTCAGTTGAATATGAGAATGGCATAAATTCTTGATTCTGGATTCTCTCATTTAGTGCTTGTCGCTGCATTTGATCCACAGGCTTCACTCCGATGATGAGAATTCCGTTTAATTCCATTCCGTTTTTAGAAATAGCTTTACGAGCATCGGATCGGTGCTGTATCGAGAAAGCATTAGTGACGATGCAATCACATGAAAGCTAAAAATCGAAGAGAAACCTGATATAAAATGTGCATCCAATTTGCAGTTTTTGGGCCAGGAAAGTGCTTTAGGATAACACCATATTTTTCAAACTCTCCCAGAACGAGATTGGTGTCCGCTGGTGAAAATCTGAATACCAAAACATTCATGAAGTAAAGAAAGCCGGGAATTCGACAACCAACATAACATTAATATCCACGTAATCTAGGAAGCGGAATCGAAACCTAAAACTTTAAATCTTGTAAATTCTACATGCATTCTAAACTAGTCACATTAATAAAAAAATATGTTGAGAAATGTAAGGATTGAAGATTACCCGTAAATGGTAATCCATTCTTCCTCGTCTAAATCTCCGAAAGGTAGCAAGCTCTTCTTTACTTCCGGCCGTGCAACTTCCCTAGGAGGAGGCAAAGTTATAAGGGCTCCAGGCTGAACAAGCCCCTCAACAGGTGAGCCACTTCCTTGATAATCTTTCTCTGCACTGCTACCACTCTTAGCAGGTGACAACCAGTTTGTGTTCACCAACGGGCTCTGTTGATTCCGATGCAATTGTGTCCTCGTCATACGACCATAAGAAGTGGTTGCATCGGACCTCTTCTTAGGAGTTGATAGTTTCTTGCTATGAGAATCTGATTTCATTTCTGGTGATACTGAAGAGTTTTGTATCTGCAAATCGGGTGAAACATCGAGTTTGTCTTCGAGGGTAAATGCCGGTGGAGGAGGAAGATCGGAGGAGGCTAAATTCTCACGCCACAATGCTGAAACAGCAGCTTCCTGCCCTGGGGTTCTGAATCTTGTTCCAGTTCGACGAGATGTAATTGGTGTTGCTAAATCTTGATAAAGTAAGGATTGCCTCCCCACAGATCTGGGTGTTCTATTGATATCTGTTCGCATTTCTCTTTGTACCTACATTTAACAATGAATCTCAGCAAAATTATTCAACTGTTCATCAAACTACCAGTTGCAATTTAAAATTAAAATGACAAAAAACCACTAATTTGCATCCAAATGTCAACAAAATCCCAACTAGCCAAATCCTGTAGAGACAATCCTTACTGACAGATAGAAAAACTAGAACATGTACTGAAGAATTCAATTTACACTACATTCATGATGAGCTAAAATGGACCAAGAACAATGTATCCCAAACCCGTAAAACCATTCATTTACAATGCTTCAGCTTTCTTTTCACATACGAATGCACTCAGAAATCCGATTACCTGAAAAATATTGTTGATTCTCAACTCCGTAAGACCACGCGATAGAAAATCAAAGCCCTAATTCCGTAGTGAATTTCAGCGGTGAAGATTCAAAATTATTAGTCGCTGGGCGAAGTACATTTTTTCGATTTTAGCATGATTATGGGCTTATTTAGATAAGGTCTATTATTTTCAGAACCCGTCCAATTTGTAATAAAATGCCAGGCCCAAATATGATTGTATTAATAAACGAATTAATAACAAATTAATTTGATCATTAGTATGTTTCCCATGTTTCAATAATTGATTATGATGCATAATAATTAATATAAGGGTGGGAAATGATCCACAGCTATAACAATCACAATTATAAAAAACAATTAGCAACCATATGAAAATAATAAAGGATAATATCATTAATGTAATCATATCAAACCTACGAAATATGATTTTTATGGTTATTCTTCCTAGATTTATGCTTTGTTGCTTTATTGGGAGAATTTGAAATTACTCACCCATGATTTATAATTTTATATTTTACTTTATTTCATTTGTATTTTATATTTGTATTTAAAAATCTAATTAATTTTTTAAAATAATATATTCATAATATTAAAAATATAAAAAAATAGTCCATAACCTAAGTGCTTAAACCATAACATACCATTTAACTTGTTTATGCATAGTAATAACCAATCAAAAACCGAATCGAATATCGATTAAGTGCAAACTAAATGATCAAAAATTACTCAGTTCGATCGGTTAACCGGTTCGATATTTTTAATAAAATTAAATCTAATAATTTATATATTAATTATATATATCAATTAAAAATACATAATATATTAAATTATGATATATTAAGATCGATTTTGATTTTAACAAGTTTGAATATGATACATTTACGTTATAAAATAAATTAATTTCGTTTAATAAATCGTAAAAATTTGCTAAATAAATTAAGATATGCAAATATTGATAAAATATTATATCGGACGACACGTGAAATGTCGGGTACCGATCGATATTTTCTAGGATCCAAAAAAATTTGATCTTAAAATATTTTCTAGGCCGCTACGGTACACTTACAAGTAAAATAAGATAGCGTATTTATACCGTACATAATAATTATGACATTTTTAACAACTTCCGAAGGACTCGATCGTTGGATCATTTTGAGAATAATTAATATATTACTATTTTTAGAAAAAAAAGTATTTTATTTAATTTTATTAAATTTAAAAATCATACAATTACATACATAACAATGTTGAATGTAGGGATGTAAACGAAATGAACCGAGTCGAACTTTAGTATTTTTTTAAGGTTCGGGTTTGGCTCGAAATATATAAGGTTCGGTTTGGGTTCGAAAAACATAAAATCTATGGTTCGAGATTCAGTTTGATTAAGGTTCGGGTTCTATTCGAGTTCGAATTAATTAAAATAATATATATTTTAATATAATAATTATAAATTTAATATAAATAATAATATTATATTATTAATATGTATATATATTATAATATTATTGGTCGCGAACCTGTTCGGCTCGATTCGCTAGAAATTTGAGGTTCGAAATTCGATTCGTTAGAAATTAGAACTCGAACATTAAGAAGCTTGGATCCGTTCGTTTCCACCCCTAATTGAGGGAGCTGCCGTTGGCTGGGAAGTGAGAACACATCACGTGATGATTATGGAATTTTATTTAATAAACGTCCATGCTTGCCAGCTGGGCATAATAATACTGGTTAGGTTTGTTTATAGTAAACTATTAAAGTTTAAAATAATATAAATATCATCCTTGCAAGCTTTAAATAGTTACAAAAATAACATAACTCTAAAGGTACTAAATTATCATCTCAATTTGTATAATTATATATTTAATTACTAATATTCAAAATTGTTCAATTAATTATTAGATACGTTAACCTAATTATTATGAGGTCATATTTATATTAACGTTTTAATCTTAAAAGCCTTAAAGAGTATCTGAAGCATGGTTTTAAAAAAACCAATCCAACCGACCGTTTCAACCGGGAATCGTTCATTATCCCGATCCGATTCAAACTGGTTGGCCAATTATTTTAAAAACCGATTTTTGGAGCCAAAAAATCCGGTTGAATCGGTTTATTTTACTCAAAACCGGTTTTTAAGAATTTATTTTAAAAATTTTTTAATTTTTTTAAATATATATCAAAAATTTTTATATTACCTAATTACATTTTTTAACAATTTATTTAAAATTATTTGTGAAAAAATATATTTTTAAATATATTTTTCTTGTTCATTAATATTATTATTTGTTTTTATATTAAATCGATTCAAACCAATCCGATCAGTAGAAAGCATTTCCGATCCACCGGTTCGACCGATTTTAAACCATGATCTGAAGTGTCAACTATGAAAATTTTAAAAAATAACATATTAACTATCTCACGAAAAATGGAAGAAAAACTACTATATGTTGCTCAAGGTTATTCTTAAATTATTTTTAAATTTCTTATGTTAAATATACCATTTCTAAAGTTTTTATACCATATTTACACTATTTCAATTTTATAATGTTATTACATAATATTATAATAAATTAATATACACTAAAATTGGAAGATTAATTCATTCCGTGATAATTTATTTTTTTATTAGATTTAGATAGAACCTTATGTTGCAATATTCTCTTCGATTTGTATAACCGAGAACACCCGTATAAGGGGTGAGTTTTTTAGATAGCATTGTAACTTGTTAAAATGTAAAAAGTAGTATTAATTTTCGATTGATTTTGTTTTTGTCATTGATTAAATTTGTTTTACAAACATAACACTGATTTGCAGTCTGCCACGGACAGTTTTTATCGTAGTTCGGTTTCTATAATAATAGAAACCGAGCTACCATTTTTTTTTTATTTTTAATTGTTGTTTTTAATGCCTTTTGGATATAAAAAAATGGTAGCTCAGTTTCTATAATTATAGAAACCAAACTACCAAAAAAGCTGTCCGTGTCAGACTGCAAATCAGTGCTATGTTTGTAAAACAAAATTAATCAATGACAAAAACAAAATCAATCAAAAATTCATGCTATTTTTTAACATTTTAACAAGTTACAATGTTATGTAACACAAAAAACTCCCCATATACATGTGGTGTAAAAAGTGCTTTCTGAGCGTAATTATTTACAAATACATTTTTAAATTGATTTCATTGATATTTTACATTATTCAATGCCTCGGGAATTTAAATGAATTTAAATATTATCTAAGTGAAAAATAATGACCCTACCCCTCGCGATTAACACCAAGTTGATAAATTACCATAAAAAATTTAATTCCTCAAATCTGCTTCAAAATTTGACCACAAACTTTCAAAATCGTTTATATTAGATTCTAATTCCTCAAATTTGCTTCAAAATCAATTTTGGTATTTCAATTCAAAAAAAATCACATTAAATTCTTCAAATTTGATATATTATCAATTTTAATCCAAAATTACTAAAATACATTTAATTTCAAATAAGTATAATAATTAGATTTAAATTAATGTTCAACATTTATAAACCGATGTTTTAAATATGAAAATTTTTTATTCTATACTAAATATAAATTTTCGGTAAAACGAATGAAATTTTGTGAAAATTTCCTACCAAAAATTCAAAACTCAAATTTGTGTGTAGGGCTATTATTCGATCCGATCGAACCGGACTCCTTGTGCTCATTTTCGTTCATATTTTTATTAAACATATTCATGTTCGTTCATATTTATTCGAACGTGAAAATATTGTTCATGAACATTGTTCAAATTATTAAGTGAATATTCATATTCGTTCGAATAACTTGTTCGAACATTGTTCATACGATTTGTTCGAACATGTCTGTACTATTTGTTTGTTGTTTTACAAACAAAATCGCAAAAAAATAAATGTACTTAAAAAAAATTATTAAATAATTATCTTTCACAAAAAAGAAGAATATTACATAATTAAAAACATCAAAAAGTTTTGTAAAAGTATTTAAACTTAAATACTATAATAATTTATTAGTATAAAAATTAATTTAAATAATATATTTGTTCACGAACGTTCAAATTAGTTTACAAAAATATTCGTGTTCGTTCAACTTATAAACGAACAAAAAATAATGTTCGAACAATGTTCGTATTTTATTCGAACGAACGAAGACAATCACATACAAGACAAACACATATTGTGATAGGTAGGTTCCTCTACACGCAAGTGGGGCTCACATCAAAGAAAAAGAATAAAAAAAATGAAGAAACGTGAGGGCAACCAATTAAGATTTTAAAGGAATTGGTGGTATTTCTTAGCTTCATCCGGGGGAGGATTTTTGCATCCCAATGTCTATATAAGGAGGAGTTCTTAAGCTTCTCAAATCATTCCAAATCCCATCTTGCCTCATTTGAGCATAGAGTAGAGAGAAAAGAAGGATTAGAAAAAGAAACGTTTTCTTTTCTAATCGTGTTTCCGGAAAGTTTTCGGAAGAGTGTGTAATATTTAGAAATACTTCCTAAATATTCGGGGAGTCTCAAAATAGTTGAGGGGTAGTCGGAGTGTTGTGTCAACACTATTTTACCGCCTATTTTGGGTAATTTATATTCTAAATATTTATCTATGGTAGATTCACTTTGTATATCTACTATTCGCAATAGTAGAAGTTTCTCTGGTGGGACCCGTGGACTAGCCCGGTTTTTGGTGAACCATGTTAAATTTTGGTGTCTATTTATTTATCATATTTGCATCACCAATACCTCGATTTCATAACTTCCCTGTGAAACTCCAACAAGTGGTATCGGAGCTAGATTCAGTGTTAATATCAGCTTATCGTATGCTCTGTAGTTGCCACTAGGTGGGATCTTCCACATCAGAAAATAAGTTTGATTATTTTTCACTATTTTTAACTGATATTGGGCCTATGGAGGTTAAGGCGAGCAACATGATTAAATTAAATGGAACGAATTACTACATGTGGAAGAACAAAATGAAAAATCTTTTATTCGTGACGAAGATGCATTTATCGGTGTTTGGGGAATCCATACCGGAGGGAAAGTCCGATGCTGACTGGGCTTTCGAGCATCAACAAGTATGTAGTTTTATCCGACAGTATGTCAAAGAAAATGTGTACAATCACATTTTTGACGAAGTCCAAGCAAAAAGTCTCTGGAAGAAACTTGATGAATTATATGCATCAAACATCGGCTACAACAAATTGTTCTATTTGAACAACTTGGTTCTTACAAAGTACCAGAAGGATGCTTTGATCGCTGATCACTTGAATAGTATTCAAGGGATATTGGCTTAACTCTCAACAATTTGTATAAAGCTTGACTATGAATTAAACGCGTTGTTTATTCTGAGATCCTTACCAGAATCATGGGAGCCGTTGAAGGTATCACTTACTAGTTCTGGTAATATTACCGTTGAACTAGTTAAAAGTGGAATTCTGAACGAAGAAATGAGACGACGGACTCAAGAGACCTCACCGTCGCAGTCAGAGATTATGATTGCTGATTCTAGGGGAATGAATACTAAACGGGCTCTAGACCTACGAAGCATGACAAGAGCCGTGGAAAGTCAAACAAATACGGCAATGTTGAGTGCCATCATTGCAAGAAGAAAGGCCATATCAAGAGAAATTGTCGACTGCTCAAACAAGAGCAAGCGGCAAAGGGAAAAGGATGTGAGAGCAGTGATGACGATCAAGCCAATGTAGTCGGGGAATTCAACATCGTATGTGACGATGATGTTGTGAATTCCACATCTCAAGAGACAAGCTGGATTATTGATAGTGGAGCTACTGTTCATGTGACGTCTCGTCGGGAATGCTTCTCATCCTACACACCTGGAGATTTTGGTGTGGTTAGGATGAGAAATGAAAACCTCTCCAAAGTTGTTGGTAAAGGAGATGTTTGTCTCGAGACGGAGAACGGTAACAGACTGATATTGAAGGAGGTTCGGCATATTCCAGACGTGCGGCTAAACCTTATATTAGTTGACAGACTCGACAATGAAGGTTTCTGTAATACCTTCTATGATGGCCGTTGGAAACTCACGAATGGTTTGTTGGTGATTGCTAAAGGCAAGAAGTGTTCAAAGCTGTATATGTTGCTAGCGAAGCTTTCCTCTGAACACGTGAATGTTGTTGAGGATGAAAATACAGTGGAGTTGTGGCACAAACACCTCAGGCATACGGGCCAGAAAGGAATGGGGAGTCTGCTGAAGAAGCAAGTGTTGGCTGGAATGAATCATACAAATCTGAAGAGATATTCTCACTGCCTCACGGAAAACAAACGAGAGTAAGTTTTTACAGTAGACCACCTTCGAGAGAGGATGATATATTGGAATTGATACACTTAGACGTATGTGGGCCGATGCCGAAATCACTTGGAGGTGCCAAGTATTTCGTTACTTTCATCGATGATCATTCTCGGAAGAACTGGGTCTATCTGTTGAAGACGAAGAATCAAGTCTATATTGTTTTCAAGCAGTTTGTGAAGTTGGTTGAACGGCAAACTGGAAAGAAGGTGAAGTGCATCCGAACAGACAATGGCGGGGAATATATTGGACCATTTGATGCTTACTGCAAAGATAATGGTATTCGGCATAAGAAGACACCAACGAAGACACCGCAACTAAATGGATTGGCCGAGAGATTCAACAGGACTTTGGAGGAGAGAATACGATGTCTACTATCTCAAGCAAAGTTGCCAAAAGTTTTTGGGGAGAGGCTATTCTGGCAGCAGCCTATCTACTGAATCTCTCACCATGTGTTCCTCTTGGATATGCAACTCCGGAGAAGGTATGGTCAAAGAAAGAAGTTTCTTACAACCATCTGCGGGTTTTCGGGTGTAAGGCTTATGTTCACGTTCCGAGGGATGAACGATCGAAGCTTGATGCCAAGACTCGCCAGTGTGTCTTTATCGGATATGGCCAAGATGATCTTGGTTTTAAATTTTATGATCCAGCCACTAAGTAGCTTATCAGAAGTCGTGATGCCAAGTTCATTGAAGACGAAATCATTGCGGATATTGGAACGGTTATCAAAGATGTTGCTAAACCCGATGGTGATTCAACAAACTTGAGAGTTATGCCTCCAACAACGGTGCTAGGACATCTTGGAGATGATGGATTTCATCCACATGATGACGTTGATGAATCAGACGTTCCTGAAGATGTTCCAGCTGATGATGTTGATGAGGGTGATGAAGAATTACAAGTCCTTATTAGTTCTCCTGTTCGACTACGAGATCTGATAGAGTTATACAACGCTCTACGAGATATTCACCATATCAATATGTGTTATTGACTGACGGGAGAGAACCGGAATCCTACGAGGAAGCCATGAATGATGAATTTCAGGCAGAAGTGGATTGAAGCCATGCAAGACGAGATGAAGTCATTGCATGAGAATGCAACTTTCGAGCTTGTAAAGTTGCCAGAGGACAAGAAGGCTTTGAGGAATAGGTGAGTTTTCAGGATTATACATGATGATCATAATCCGGAGCCACGGTTTAAAGCAAGGCTTGTCGTGAAGGGATTTAGTCAAAGAAAAGGGATTGACTTTGACGAGATATTATCACCCGTGGTGAAGATGACATTCATTCGGACTGTGCTGGGGTTAGCAGCATCTCTCAACCTGGAGGTTGAACAAATGGATGTAAAGACTGCCTTCCTACATGGAGATTTGGAAGAGGAGATCTATATGTTTCAACCAGAAGGCTTTGTGAAGAAAGAGAAAGAAGGTTATATTTGCAAGATAAAGAAGAGTCTTTATGACTTGAAACAGGCATCAAGACAGTGATATAAGAAGTTTGAGTCTGTCATAGGGGAGCAAAGCTACATGAAGACTACTTCAGATCACTGTGTCTTCAGGAAGAAGTTTTCTGAAGATGATATTATCGTACTAATGTTGTACGTGGACGACATGCTGATTGTTGGTCAAAACTGTTTGATGATTGCTGAGTTGAAGCAGCAATTGAGTAAGTCTTTTGCGATGAAAGACTTGGGACCTGCAGAACATATTCTTGGCATGAAGATCATTAGAGACAGGAATGTCAAGAAGTTATGGTTGTCACAAAAGAAGTACATTGAGAAAGTACTTCAAAGGTTCAACATAGACAAGTCTAAAGTGGTTAGTTGTCCCCTAGCTAATCACTTTAGATTGAGTTCTAGCACTCATACAGATAAGGAGGATGACGAGATGGCTACGGTGCCATATGCTTCTGCAGTTGGAGGCTTGATGTACGTCATGATGTGTACGCGACCGGACATTGTTCACTCTGTTTGAGTTGTGAGTCGCTTTCTTTCGAAACCGACCAAAGTGCATTGGGATGCAGTGAAGTGGATCCTTAGGTATCTACGCGGAACCTCCAAAATGTGTTTGTGTTTTGGAGAAGGTGATCCAATACTGGTTGGATATACAGACGCTGACACGGTAGAAGATGTTGACTCGAGGAAGTCTACATCTGGCTATCTGATTACGTTTTCAGGGGGAGATGTTGCATGACAATCTAAACTCTAGAAGTGTGTTGCTCTTTCGACAACGGAGGCCGAGTTTATTGCAGTAACTGAAGCTTGCAAAGAGTTACTGTGGTTGAAGAAGTTCTTGTAAGAACTCGGTATTGATCAGCAGAATTATCAGCTATTATGTGATAGTCAAAGTGCGATTCATCTAGCGAAGAATGCTTCGTTTCACTCCAGATCCAAGCATATTGATGTGAGATATCGTTGGATTCACAAGGTGTTGGAGAAAAAATTGTTACGGCTTGAGAAGATCCATACCGAGGAGAATTGATCATATATGTTGACAAAAGTTTTGTCAAGATCAAATTTTAAGTATTGCCGATGTGCAGCTGGACTGGTGGATTCTTCCATGTGTCGGGGGGGAGAATTGATAGGTAGGTCCCTCCACATGCAAGTGGAGCCCACATCAAAGAAAAAGAATAAAAAAAATGAAGAAACGTGGTGGCAGCCAATTAAGACTTTGAAGGAATTGGTGGCATTTGTTAACTTTTTCCGGGAGAGGATTTTTGTATCCCAATGTCTATATAAGGATGAGTTCTTAAGCTTCTCAAATCATCCCAAATCCCATCTTGCCTCATTTGAGCATAGAGTAGAGAGAAAATAAGGATTAGAAAAATAAACGTTTTTTTTTCTAATCGTGTTTCCGGAAAGTTTTCGGAAGATTGTGTAATATTTAGGAATATTTCCTAAATATTCGGGGGAGTCTCAAAATAGTTGAGGGATAGTCGGAGTGTTGGGTCAACACTATTTTACCGCCTATTTTGAATAATTTCTATTTTAAATATTTATCTATGGTAGATTCTCTTTGTATACCTACTATTCGTAATAGTAGAAGTTTCTCTGGTGGGACCCGTAGACTAGCCCAGTTTTGGGTGAACCACGTTAAATTTTGGTGTCTATTTATTTATCATATTTGCATCGCCAATACCTCGATTTCATAACTTCCGCTGTGCAACTCCAACATATTGTTCACGAACGTTCACATACATTTTCTTTTTGAATTTTAGTCCTAAATTTCGACAAATTTTTTTTCGTTTTATCGAAAAATTATTTTTATCATAGAGCCAAAAATTTTGGTAGGTAAAACATCGGTTATAAATGTTGAAACTTAAGTTAAATATATTTATTATATTTATTTGAAATAAATGATATTTTAGTAATTTTGGACTAAAATTGATAATATATCAAATTTGAATGACTTAATTTGATTTTTTTTAATTGATGGATCAAAATTGATTTTGAAGCAAATTTGAGAGACAAAAACTGATATTTACCCATAAAATCGTATATCCGTCTATTCGGATATAATATAAATCAATCTTATATGAATCGAATCTAGGAAATTTCAATTAATTAAGTACTCATTTAACTTGAATACTTGTAAATTTTGTTTGTATTTTAATATAAAATTTGAATTTGAGATATAATATATTTTTTCAGATTTGCTAATGATGAATAAAATATTTTTAAAAATATTTGGGATATATAATTATTATTGATATTTTAATAAGAAATATTTTTTTGCTTGTATACAATTTACTATATAAATATGTAACTATAACTATAAAAACAATTGTAATGTCACATTATTCAAACTAATTCCAGCTTCTCTATCTTCTTCAATTTCTTCATTTTCCGGTCGTTTTTGCATAGTTGAAGGGGTCATTACGATTGGTACTGTAACGCCCAACACATAATCTAATACCGGGCGCATTGCCAGTTTATATTGTAAGTTTTCTCGAGAATAAATATTAGTACTACTACTACTAATACTATTATTGAGGTCGAGATCGAAGAGGCTTGGCCGTATGTAATTCATATTCCGCTTCTTCCGATGAATGAAATACTTTTGAGCATGGCTAGCGACTTGTGTCGGAGTTCTCGAGGGGACGTAATACTTCGAAATAAGGCGCCAGTGTCCTTTTCCTAAGTTATGTAGCCCTAATAAGAATTGTTTATGCTCTTCTTCACTCCAAGAACCTGCTCATAAAAATATAGATTTCATATTATCATGTCATTTGGATGGATTTTGCATTTTTATAAATCACATTATAAAACAAATGTGTCACATTAGAAAAATATACATTTAAAAAATATAATATATTAGTTAGATGTATAATGCTACAATTGAAGTGTCAAATATTCTAATGTATGATCCACTAATCTAATAATTAATTTAAAGAATACTCTCTTATGATTTCTATAAGTAAGTTTTAGGATATTAAAAAAACCAAAATTAATTTGGATCACAAATACAGAAAAAAATTGTTTTCAAAATTATATAAAAAATATTGGAAAATAAATAATATATATACTAATAGGCAAGTAAACACGTTTGTACTAGTGATGATTAGTACGAACGGTGGTACCAATTGGTATGACTTCCTTGATACGCCTTTGTACTAGTTAATATGGTCCAATTAGTGGAGTTTTGGAATGGTCACAAACATACCCCACCGTTATGACAAATACTGGATTTGTTTGATTCAACTTTTAAAAATTGAGTTTTGGTGAAATGTGGTGAGGTGTATTGAGATAAGATGGTCGTGAATTTTTAAATATATTTGGTAAGATTTTGGTATTTATGGTAATTTATGTAAAAATACTAATATATCATTATATATAAAAATAATAAATATAATTATATTATAATTAATAAAAGTAATGATAAATTAATTTTTTTTCCAAAATAATGATTAGATCACAGTTTTTTAACAGTCATGATGAAATCGTGTTTTTTAGCGATGAATGCACCGCATATTTGCTTATATTTCGTATGCAGTAAAAAAATCACGATTTGTTGATCTCACACCATCACACTTCACCTCACTATACTTTCCATCAGAGAACCAACCATATTTATCAGTACATGTTAACATTGGTTATATGAAGGTTTCTAATGCATAATCAATGGCAAGTTTCAAAGACACAGTTGAATCACACCTTTTCTTAAACGATACGGTTGCCCGAATCGATCACCGTAGCTCCGGTAACATTCACTTGGGTTGATGTTACATGCCGTAACAATCTCCTTTATTGTGGTTTTTTCCGGCAAAGGTTTGCTGTCACCGGAAACATTAACCTTGGTATTTTCGCTGTCCATTTTCACACCAAGAGTGGATATCGAAGCCGAAGAAGATGAAGTATTAGAAGAAGAAGAATGTGCTTCTATTTTGATCAGGGTGTTGATCTTTGTATTTATATGATTACAAAATACATAAACATGGAATATTCACATTCCCTTATTTATATAGAGGGACATAAATCGTTCCAATTGTAATATAATTATAAAATTTTAATATATTATCTATATATTAATGGAAATATCACTAAGTTTAATAATTTTTATTTGTTTAGACATGAAATGCTAAATTGGAAAATATCTTATTTTATATAGAGAAAACATTCAAAATAGAGACAAATTAATATATTTTTATTTCGACAGCATTATTTATTAATTATCTCTGATTTTATTTCGAATATAATGGTTATTTTAAATAATAGTTTTGTACTTCATATTATCAAATTTAAACTTGATGATCAAGTTTGTGATATTGTCAAAACTTTAGAAGACAACAATTTATCAATCCTAAACTTTAAAGACAACAATTTTCAAAATTATGAAATTGTGGGAGATATTTGAGTGTCATCATTTACTAATTATGTATATCATGTGACAGCCAACTAGGGTTAATTTAGAAAATGGGCCGATTGTATTATTGGCCCAAAACAACTAGGGTTTCCCAAGGTGCTTAAAATGCTTGAAGTTTCGTTCAGTTATCGGAGTTTTTAGGTCGGCCGAAGTTAAGAGCGAATTCTAATTTCCCCCGTCAGGTTAACAGCGAGTCTAGATTATTTATGGATTCCATGTTTCTTTATTGCTGATAATCTCCGGATCTGTTGAGTTTTATACGTGATTTTTTTATTTTTTTTGACTAAAGGTTAGAAGCGATCCGGTGTTTTGTTTCCTGTATGCGCAGTTTCTATGCTTAAAAATGTCCTATTATTTTTTTATCACTGGATTTTTTATAATGCTGTTTTATCGATTTTCAAGTGCTTTTCCGTGTATTTTATGAAGATCGCATGCGTTTATTTGTATGTTTTGGTGAACTTTTAATTAATTTTTTGTTTTTTAGGTTATAGAAATGGCGACAGTTCCAGGACAACTGATTTGGGAGATCGTGAGGAAGAACAATTCCTTTTTGGTTAAACAGTTTGGGAATGGAACAGCTGGTGTGAGGTTTAGCAAGGAGCCTAACAATCTTTACAATTTGCATTCCTACAAATACTCTGGTTTGTTCTCTAGTTTTTCATGATATTCTTTGTTCTCTTTTGTGTATTTTTCAATCTCTTTGACTTGGGAATTATATTTGCGTTTTCTGTTTGCTGTTGTTGATCTAAAATGAATTATTTTCATAGGATTGGCAAATACTAAAACAGTGACCATCCAAGCTGGAAAAGATCAGTCTGTTCTCCTTGCAACTACAAAGACCAAGAAACAGAACAAACCATCCACTATCCTCCACAAGTCTATTATGAAGAAAGAGTTTAAGCGTATGGCTAAGGCTGTGTCTAACCAGGTAAATTTGTCATCATCCATTGAACTCCGTATTCGCAGAATATTGCTACATCCTGCTCGTTAGGTGTCAATTCTCTATTATGCACTGTGTTGATTAGATTACATTACTACTACCCGAGGAATGAAAAATAAGAGAATATTGCTACATCTTGCTCGTTAGTCGTCAATGCTGTATAACGCATGCTGTGGATATGGTCTTATTTGTTTTGTTTCATAGCGTAGATTACATTGCCATGACCCGAGAAATGAAAATCGGATCGAAGCAAGAAAAAGTAGCTAAGCTTGTTGTTTTCACAAATTTGACCAATTTTACATGTTTTGACAGGTTGCGGACAACCATTACAGACCTGACCTGAAGAAAGCAGCACTTGCTAGACTAAGTGCTGTCAACAGAAGCATTAAGGTTGCCAAGTCTGGTCCCAAGAAGAGGAACAGACAAAGGGTTTAGAAACCAGGTCTTAAATCCTAAGATTTATCCTTGTTGAATTTTCCATTGCTTTTTCTTGTTGTTTAGGAGCGTGCTAAGGATGTTTTTTTCTCTGTTTCTTTTGTTGGTTTTGGATCTGTTGTCCAAACTTCCATTTTATCATTTGAAATTCGAGTAATATTCGCATATTAAAATACACTTTCTATTTAATTGAATGTTCTGATACACTCAAAAAATCAATTAAAAATGTAATCATTAAAATAACGAATTTCTTTCATTGGAATTGTGCATTTTAAAAAAAATACCTTATTTACATTTATTTTTTATGAAGTCGCTATTTTCATTTTAGAAATAAATGAGATGATTTACATTTATTTATTATTAAAAAATATATATCGAAAAGGATTGGAGAATTGACAGAGAAAGGAAGTGAAAGCTGGAATTTTTTTCTCCTGCTATCTATACGTACATATTGGTGTATCTATAGATAGAGCGAGAAAATCTGAATCATCGTTGCCTTTCTTCTTTCTTTCTCCATAGGCACTCTCACTGGAAAGATGGTTGAAATCGAAATTGATGTCGCGATGTTGTTTCGATCTTCTATCGGTTCCCTGTTCTGAAACAGGATACAAAGCTTTGAGTGTAAAGGGGAAAGAATATCTGAATCCTCGTTTGGCTTGCTCCTGCTTTTGCTTGAATTTTTTTTGTTAAAAAGATGAGCGGCGTTGCCATTGATGTAGAGGTGGCACCAGCTGTAGCGGAGCCGCCTTCGCCGCTTGAATGGAAATTTTCTCAGGTATTTGGAGAGCGGACGGCAGGGGAGGAAGTACAAGAAGGTAATTTTGTGAAGTGATGAATGTTGGAATGATTTTGTTTTTTTGGGTTTGGATCTCGTTTTAGGGTTTGGCTATTATATGAATTTTGATCTGTCCCTGAATCATCACTGCTTGATTTTGTGATTTGTTGTAATGGCTGATTGGGCATTTCAATACGCGATCTGGATGGCAGGGTTCTTCATCTAAAATTGGTTTTATAGCATGGATTGAGTGAAATGGTTTTAATGTCACTTTTTTTCTTACCTGAACCGATTTGTGATGCTGCCATTAATGTTCATATTGCTCGAGTCGGTATTAATATTTTGCATTTATAGCCTAGTCTAGCTTCGATGTACAACCATATATGGGTATGAATAGTCAGACCAAGCTATTGGAAATTGGAAGATGAGAAACAAAACGAGTTGAATGCATCTAATATCATGATACAGTGTATTTCGGCATTATTGCTGTTTTGTAAATCTCTTACCTTTATTATATGAATTTCTATGCATTCAACCCTTCAAAAACATGATTTTGATGTGCTTCTTCCTTCCATGATGTTCAGTTGATATCATCTCTGCAATTGAGTTTGATAAATGCGGTGACCATTTGGCAACCGGTGATCGTGGTGGGAGGGTTGTTTTGTTTGAAAGGACTGATGTTAAAGAGGTGAGTATCTGTTAAACATGAAATAATTTGATTGTATGCTGATGCAGTTATCTTGATTTGTTTGCCACTGTATATGCAGTTTGGCAGATCTCGGAGGGATTTAGAGCAGGCAGATTATCCTGTTAGTCGCCATCCAGAATTTCGTTACAAAACTGAATTTCAGAGCCATGAACCTGAGGTCTTAATTTCAATTCACAAATCTTCTATTATGATTTTTCGTGATATTTTTTGAAACAAGAACCACAATTTTACAGTTTCCGTCTGATCTGATTTAGAATTTAATCCTAATTTATGTTTTGCATTCCTTTACTTGGAAGACTTTAGATAGTATGCCAAATTTTGATGCCTGTTTTAATTTTCAGTTCGATTATCTTAAAAGTTTGGAGATAGAGGAGAAAATCAACAAGATTCAGTGGTGCCAGGCAGCTAATGGGGCTCTTTTTCTTCTGTCTACTAATGATAAAACCATTAAATATTGGAAGGTACGACCTTTAATTTTGTGTAACTCTGTTGGTAAAGAGTTACAATATGTGCTTCGTTCTAGAAAAAAATTGAGTAGGGATATGTTACTTTTTTCGAGGTGGAGATATGCTTGTGTAATTATAGTATGGTGGTAAATCAATGAAAATATCTTCCCTTCATTAACTTTTTCTTCCACTTAGATTTTGTTTTCCTGAACAGGTTCAGGAGAAGAAGATTAAAAAAATATCTGAAATGAATGTTGACCCAGCTAAAAATGCTGGAAATAGTAGCATAACGTGTTCTAGTGTGCCTTCCAGCTCCAAGCCAGCCCTCTCAAACGGTGTCTGCTATGGACAGTCTTACAATGCCTCGGGCAATGAATTGTCCTTCCCTCCAGGAGGCATCTCCTCTCTACGTTTGCCAGTGGTAGATTTACTTGCCTAAACTGCATTTTTAGACATACAATGTCCAGTATGATATGTCTTCCTTTGTAATATGTTTATTAAACTAACTTATTGTGTTTCATTGACTATGTGTCTTCTTTAAACTTGAATAATTGCTGCTGAAACGTCTTGCTTCCCCTAAACCACTTGATCTTGAACTTGCTAGGTAACCAGCAGTGAGACCAATCTTGTTGCAAGATGTAGGAGAGTTTATGCTCATGCACATGATTACCACATTAATTCTATTTCAAGTAACAGGTCAATCTCATTTCTCTTATTAGTTTTTTTGGTCAAAATCTTTATGCTGTTCAGGTTTCCTTACCATTTACCTTCAATACATAAACAACCGTTTCATCAAAACCATTCTGCAGTCTTTTCTTATTTTTTGAGCTCATTGAAGTGACTGCTTTATGCATGTAATACTTAACAGTGATGGTGAGACATTCATATCTGCTGATGATCTGCGAATAAATCTTTGGAACTTGGAAATAAGCAATCAGAGCTTCAACATTGTTGATGTGAAGCCATCAAATATGGAGGATCTTACAGGTTACTTTCGTTGCTGCATTCATGCTTTAGTTGTTGCTTTTTCTTATTTGCATTTTTTATATCTTCCCTTTTTCTTTTTATCTATAAATTCAACTCAAACCTGATTTTTTTACCTTTTTTAAATCCAAATAATACATATTTATGGTGAAATGATTGATTGATGTAAAGTAACCTAGGATATAACTTGTATTTCTAGTGGTCACACCTTGGAGAATTAATTACACTTATATTTTCCTATTGCAGAGGTAATAACATCAGCCGAGTTTCATCCTACTCAGTGTAACACATTAGCTTATAGCAGTTCGAAAGGGTCCATCCGTCTCATTGATTTGAGGCAATCTGCATTGTGTGACTCACATTCTAAATTGTTAGTTTTTTAATCCGAATACTTTATGTAGTCGAATAGAAGTTTAAATGATGAAGACTTGATTTACCACCATACTATAAACAGATTTGAGGCGCATGAAGCACCTGGATCTAGGTCATTTTTTACAGAGATAATTGCTTCAGTATCAGATATTAAGTTTTCAAAAGATGGGAGGCATATTCTAAGCCGTGATTACATGACCCTCAAGGTTTTAAGTTTACGTCATTTTTCCTTCTTATGGTTGTATGCTTTATCAGCTAAACTGACATTCTTATGTATGATAATGTTACTTGATCTCACCTCTTATTTTGGCTGCAGTTGTGGGATATTAACATGGATGCTGGTCCAGTGGCAACTTTCCAGGTTCACGAGTATTTGAGACCAAAGGTGAATCATAATTGTGGATTTTGATCATTTTGAAATCTAGCAGTATTGGATATTTTCTAAAAAGTAACTATAACATGGAAACGTCCAGCTTTGCGATTTGTATGAGAATGATTCCATTTTTGATAAATTTGAGTGCTGCTTGAGTGGTGATGGTCTTCGAGTGGCAACTGGTTCTTACAGGTATTTTGAAATTTTTCATTGGTCTTTTCATTTGTTGCTTTTCATTTTCTCATATTATACTAAGTCAAAAGAACATTTCACGTGATTCTCAGCAATCTATTTCGCGTTTTTGGCTGTACTCCCGGAAGTTCCGAGGTCACTACACTGGAAGCAAGCAAGAATCCACAGAGGTTCATTTTTCATACCAAGTTTGTTTATGCACTGATTAAATAAGTAATCCATTGCTTTATCACTAAAAAACCACTTTCTGGCATTCACAGAAGACAGCTGCAAACCCCTGCAAGGCCTTCCCGGTCCCTTAGCAACAGCATCACCCGTGTTGTTCGTAGAGGTTCTTCATCTCACTCGCTATCTATCAGTTTCTATGAATCTTGTTGAGCATATAATGCACAGGTGCTGAGACATCAGGAGCTGACACAAATGGGAACTCATTTGATTTCACAGCAAAGCTTCTCCACTTAGCCTGGCATCCCTCAGAGAACACAATCGCTTGTGCTGCCGCAAACAGCTTGTACATGTATTATGCATAAAAATGTGCGTTCTCAAGCTTTATTCACATTCACAAGTTTCATTCCCTCATCATATTTCTGACACCATACAACCCTCCACAGGTCGAGGCTGTCTTAAAATGGGCAAAAACACACCCTCCTTGGGCTCTCTATAAGATATATATATTCGTTTAATTTGTTACTACTTCTCGAAGGGAAGGAAAATGTCAGAAGTATGAAACCTGGAAGCCATCCACGTGATTTGTAGCTCTTTTTCACTGGAGTGAATGAATGGAATCTTTGGTGCTGGTTCTACTAACTTCGACCGGCCAGATGTTTGGTTAGTATTATTTTGCAGAATGATTCTTTGATATCGTATTCTTTTTGTACAACCCTGGGCTTCTATTTATTTTGTTACTTCAATATGCTTCTTCTTAGCTCTTTTAAATGTCCCTATAGAAATGCCCTTCATAAGGTTTGAAAGAGCAATTATGGCAGTTTCCACACTAGTAGTGTTGGTTATTTTGTGGTGCGAATATTTGCTAAGTTGTGTTAATTATGTGGAGGTAAATTTGTTAGTCTTGGAATATTGTGATGATGTTATCGGTCGGGCCAGCCGACAGAGTTCGTTACCATAAGTATGTAAAGCTTACATTGTGTAAGCCCTAAACTTATTATGTGTTGTGGTAATGAAAAGTTGGTGTTTGTGTATTAATTAAGGAAAGATGCACAAAAATAGTCCCCTCAGTTTGAGCATTTTGATAAAATTGGTCCTCAAACTTGTTTAATTTTGGTCCTTAGTTTTAAATGGCAAAAATGATCCTCATTGTTTGCACAGTTTGACAAAATATGTCCTCATTATTTGCAATTTTGGCCGTTGGAAGACCCCAAAGAAAAAATATGGCACTTGTGGTCCTTGTAATTTCATTCTTATGTGTTGTGATCAAATTTGTCCGTCTAGGTAAATTTGGTCCCCAAATTTTTAATTTTCGTTAATTGTGGTTCCCAAAGTTTGAATTAGTAGATTTTGATCCTCATACTTTCGAATATGTTGCAATTTTGATCCCCATGTCGATTTCATATTTTATTTTTCGGGTTTAACCGTTTCATTAATACTGGAAGATGAAAATATAAAAAATGCCAAATGCCAACGGTTTCATTTATTACAAATTGTGTATTTATTTTTCTTGTTTTGTGTACAAACGTTTCATGAATGCCGTTTATGTCATTAACGATGAAAACATAAGAAAATGTGTTTGATATTGACCGAATGCATCGACACTAAGAAAAATGCCGACGAGCATTCAAGTCTAACAATTTCAAGTGAACCAACCTTGTAGTTGCCACTTAAGACAAGTGCAAGTGCGATTTCGTATGTCAACCGAGACACGCTATCTCCCAAATTCTCATGTTGTACGTCAATCATCTGTGGGAAGAACATTTCTAGTAGTCACTGCTTCCATGCATCGCTTAATTATTCCACGGATCCAACGATAAAAGTTGTCATCCAATATGGATAGGGAGGAAACACGTCTCTCATGCATACGCTGGCCAAAAAAAATAGAATTCTCATCAAGTATCTACATTAGAGGGCGACGATGACAATGTAGTAATAAATTGTTCAATGATTCGGTATGATTGTTGAGCAGTAAATCAGACTTATAGTACGTTGAGCAGTAATTAATTTTTGGAATTGTTTTTGCTATTTTGAGATCGAATTTGTATCAAAATATGGCAAAACCTTGAAATTTATGGATTAAATGTGTCTATTTATTAAAAGTATACCAAAAGTATAAAAGTTAAACATTTTCTAATTTATTAATATCTATCAATTCTTATCTTGTGGCTGGGGATTCCTTTACCTATTTTAATTTATGGTTCAAACTTAAAATAGAGTTGGGATTTTCCAAACTATTTTCATAAACATTATATGTCAATGTATTTAGATAATAAGTTTGTTCAATTCCTTCACCGCACGGTAGGATTTCCGAAGCAAAACAATTGTGGTATTTTTGTGATTTAAAAATATTATTTTTTATATAAAGTAGAAAAATAAAATTAATATTTAAATTGATAGTGATGACTCACACAACTAGTTGTAGTTGTAGTTCATCTCTATCCCTATCCCTTTCTTTGCACTGTAAACAGTCAACTTGAAAGAAGAATCCCAATCCTCTCTAAAAATGCAAGATCCATTCTCCCTTTATACCCAGATCAAGCCGCAATTGCATCCCCAGAATTCGCTATTATTTCCAGAGCAGGAGAATTTGAAATGCCCGAGATGCGATTCAACCAACACTAAATTCTGCTATTTCAACAACTACAACTTATCTCAACCCCGTCACTTCTGTAAAACATGCCGGAGATACTGGACCAAAGGCG
Organism: Utricularia reniformis; assembly: GCA_009725065.1. NCBI lineage: Eukaryota > Viridiplantae > Streptophyta > Magnoliopsida > Lamiales > Lentibulariaceae > Utricularia > Utricularia reniformis. The sequence continues at coordinate 12,560 of RWGZ01001117.1, read as the reverse complement.
GTTCTCTCAGAAAAGTTCCCGTCGGCGGCGGATCTCGTAAGAATATTAAGCGTAATTCATCTTCCAACTCTTCTAGGGTTTCGATTTCCGATGGAACCTGCAAAGAAGATCAACAACCTCCTTGCAAACTTGATCTTCATTCATCGGGGTATGTTGGTAAACTCACTCCCAAAAGCCCAATTACAGGTTATTTTGTCAATGGTCCTGAGCCCAATGGACCAATACGGGATCATCTTATTTTGGATAATGACAATAACAACTCCGATGGTTTCTTAAGCATTCACGGCGGAGACGGAGATTGTTGGGGTGGCGCCAATGCCGCCAGTACGTCGCCGGATCTTGATATGTACGCTCTCCGACCAGCCTCTCGGCATCATGTGCATAACGTATGAGGTAAGAATATACATATAAGTTCATGTTTGTGTGATTTTTCTCTCTTTATATTTATTATTGTATCTATCAATAAGCATTTTTATCGTGTTGCTTTAATGGGTTTGTTTTCTATTTTTAATTGTTGATAATGCAATTATTTGAAAATGTTATTTTCAATTATTATTTGATCAAATGAAAAAATAATTTTATAATTTAACTTGTAATGTATTTTAATGAATATATAATAAATATGGTAGGATTGTTGGAATTATAGAGTAAGTCTCCAAGGATATCATATAAGAGTAGGACACGATATCGTAAAAGACTTGAACAATTCATTTACTATAATACTCATTCGTTCTCATAAGTCAATCTAAATTTAATCATAAATCATATATGAGATAATTTGATATTTCATGTGACAAATTAAGATATATTTTTGGCACTGTATAATTCAACCAAATATGATTGCCCTTAAATTTTGATGAATGTGATTGGAAAATAAACCCCACAAATAATATTATGCAAATGAATCATTGAAGTATCAAATTTAACAAAATCAATATTATAACAATATTAATGATATACCAAAATTAATCACTAATATTTTTTTCTTTCACATTCTCATTCTCAAACATTTATAAATTTTGAGAAGTTATTTTTAATTTTAGGGATCAAATGATTTATAATAAGTTTATAAATTATAACTTTTTAAGTTTAAATACCTAATAAACTAAATTTGAAATAAATCCTAAAATTTGGGGATTCCAATCTAATTTGCTTAATCAAGTACAATAGTTGGAAGGTCGGTATAACGACTTGCTTTCTTTTGTACAATATTATTTGTTTTTTATTAGATTAGTTGACTCATATGATCATACATAATTTTTACGATTTTACTTTTTTTCTTAATTATAAACTTCTATCAACTCAATATTATGGGGTTGTTTGGTTTCACGGTGGTCGCCACGGTGCAGTGGCCGCATAGTGATTTTATTTTACACTACCAAACAGTTGGATCAATTGCAGTGATCGTACCCGAGTTTTTAGCGGTCATGTGGCCATGGCTTGATACGTATGGCCAACCCACCGTGATTTCGTAAATTCCAAAATTGATCTTCAAAGTTCAATTAATTACTTTAAAACCAAACTCTAACTCTAACCAATTTATTCTTATTTAACAAATCTTACACTATTTTTACCAAGTTGTTATTCTACATTTTTAGGTTTCTTTTTACAAGGTACATATTCGATTGTATAGATTTCATTTCCGTTTTTTTTCCGTTTTTTTCTTTTCGGTTGTTCTTCCGATTGTTTTTATTGGTTGAAACATTCAGAGTTGGGTTGTTTTTTATTTCTCCGGATTTGATATACCGCTTTTAAAAATATTTTTGACTTGTTTTTATATTTCTAACGTATGAATATGCTGTTAGAGTTGTTACTGAAAGTATATTTTGACGGACAGTAGAACAAATGAACAATTTAGACGGTAACACCCAAAAAATTAAAAGTGTAGCAACTTTGGATAGACGATTAACAAAAACATTTGTTCGATTATGTGTGCTGAAGTTATTAAAGGAAATATACATTTTATTAATATATAATAAATATATTAATATAAATATTAAAATATACATTTTATTAAAATCACGGTACGATCACCGTAGTTTTTGCAAACAGTTTTCTAAATTCCGATCATGATATTACCCGGAAATATTCTCTTGTGTTTGTTCTCACCCGGGAGCTCGTCTAGCGTGAGTATCAGTATTTTTGGTATTCTCGGTATTTTCGGTATTCTCGGTATTCTCGGTATTCTGATTCGCCAAGCGACATATAAGGCCTCGGTGAGCATTTTGAAGTATTTCAGGCCATTTCGGACCCGGACGAAGCCAGGGGTATTTTCGTCATTTGCCACCGAGGGCGCACCGCACAAGTACAATAAGGTTGTCCGGCTGCGAGTTCATTATTTTAAAGCAAAGGGTCGACATACGAAGTTCGGGGAAATTTTCTGATCGTATTCCCGATTAACATATTATTCGGTTTGCTTCCCGAGGCGTCGAGGTCTACATGGCATTTATTTTGCCATAATTAAAGATATTCAATTATTTTGGTTTAAGTAAGGTGGATTAGGCTCATGGGCCCAAGAGGGTGAGTTTTGGGCTTAATTTGCCTATAAATAGGAGTCTTAAGGCATTAAGAAGGGACTTTTGGACTTTTGAATATTGATCACGCATCCCAAGGTGAAAACTGCTCTTCAGTCGCGACCAAAATCCCTTCGCCGCGACCAAGCACCAAATCGCGACGAATCAGCTATAAGCTGGACCCGCGACGAATCAGCTCTCCACCCTTAACCGCGACCAACCCCTTTGTCGCGACGAGTCATCCTTTGGACGCGGCCGCGACGATCTTTCCATTCGTCGCGAGTTGGCCCTCTGCCGCGCCCAGTCCGCCCCTCTGCACTATTCATTCGCGTCCAGTGCGACGTAACCGCATATTTGATCGTTTCTCGATCCGTTTTCACNTAGTTGTAGTTCATCTCTATCCCTATCCCTTTCTTTGCACTGTAAACAGTCAACTTGAAAGAAGAATCCCAATCCTCTCTAAAAATGCAAGATCCATTCTCCCTTTATACCCAGATCAAGCCGCAATTGCATCCCCAGAATTCGCTATTATTTCCAGAGCAGGAGAATTTGAAATGCCCGAGATGCGATTCAACCAACACTAAATTCTGCTATTTCAACAACTACAACTTATCTCAACCCCGTCACTTCTGTAAAACATGCCGGAGATACTGGACCAAAGGCGGTTCTCTCAGAAAAGTTCCCGTCGGCGGCGGATCTCGTAAGAATATTAAGCGTAATTCATCTTCCAACTCTTCTAGGGTTTCGATTTCCGATGGAACCTGCAAAGAAGATCAACAACCTCCTTGCAAACGTGACCTTCATTCATCGGGGTATGTTGGTAAACTCACTCCCAAAAGCCCAATTACAGGTTTTTTAGTCAATGGTCCTGAGCCCAATGGACCAATACGGGATCATCTTATTTTGGATAATGACAATAACAACTCCGATGGTTTCTTAAGCATTCACGGCGGAGACGGAGATTGTTGGGGTGGCGCCACTGCCGCCAGTACGTCGCCTGATCTTGATATGTACGCTCTCCGACCAGCTTCTTGGCAGCATGTGCATAACGTATGAGGTAAGAATATACATATAAGTTCATGTTTGTGTGATTTCTCTCTTTATATTTATTATTGTATCTATCAATAAGCATTTTTATCGCGTTGCTTTAATGGGGTTGTTTTCTATTTTTAATTGTTGATAATGCAATTATTTGAAAATGTTATTTTTTGATCAAATGAAAAAATAATTTTATAATATAACTTGTAATGTATTTTAATGAATATATAATAAATATGGTAGGATTGTTGGAATTATAGAGTAAGTCTCCAAGGATATCATATAAGAGTAGGACACGATATCGTAAAAGACTTGAACAACTCATTTACTATAATACTCATTCGTTCTCATAAGTCAATTTAAATTTAATCATAAATCATATATGAGATAATTTGATATTTCATATGACAAATTAAGATATATTTTTGGCACTGTATAATTCAACCAAATATGATTGCCCTTAAATTTTGATGAATGTGATTGGAAAATAAACCCCACAAATAATATTCTGCAAATGAATCATTGAAATATCAAATTTAACAAAATCAATATTATAACAATATTAATGATATACCAAAATTAATCACTAATATTTTTTTCTTTCACATTCTCATTCTCAAACATTTATAAATTTTGAGAAGTTATTTTTAATTTTAGGGATCAAATGATTTATAATAAGTTTATAAATTTTAACTTTTTAAGTTTAAATACCTAATAAACTAAATTTGAAATAAATCCTAAAATTTGGGGATTCCAATCTAATTTGCTTAATCAAGTACAATAGTTGGAAGGTCGGTATAACAACTTGCTTTCTTTTGTACAATATTATTTGTTTTTTATTAGATTAGTTGACTATATGATCATACATAATTCTCACGATTTTACTTTTTTCTTAATTATAAACTTTTATCGACTCACTATTATATCTCTATTTCATGGTAATCACGTTTAACTTTTCGGTTTCAGTGAGATCCTTCACATTTTATTAGAAAAAAAGATGCATCCAAATTATGACAAATAAATATTCTACATCTATAGATGATACCTAGATTTACTACCTCGACACCCCAAGTGTTCTTAGAGTATATCTATCAACTAACATATTGGGTGGGCGAATTGATGGTTTAATAAATACATTTAATAATAATGATAATATATTAACAAATAAAAAAATTAATACAATTACAATAGCGGTTCTACACGTATAACATATTTGATAACCTAGTAAAAATTCAAATTCAACGTATGCATCCTATTTGATAACATCGGTCTAATATCTCAGTGCGTATGATGGGTGTTTGTTTTATTTATACGACGTATTTGAAGGAGCATCTGAGTCACAAAATATCCAAATAATTACAAATAGCATTTTATTTATACGACGTATTGTCTTAGCAATACTTTCATCGATACATAATAAATGTAAACTTAAAAGGTCAAATTTTTAAAAACGAAGTGTTTTAGATGTATCTACTCGGGGTCGGGGGTTGATCTTTGTTGGAATTTATCTCACATCAGAAAAAGAAGTGGGATTGATTATGTTTATAAGGGTTGGAATTCTATCACATATTGATTTGATCAAGTATTTAAATGTGTGAGTTCCTTCTCTTAATTCCGTTCGTTCACACTTCCCCGTCGTCATTTCGGCCAGCCTCTCTCTATAATTTCGATATGGTATCGGAGCTGGTTCAGTTCATTTCAAGTCGCAATCTTATGGTTGGATTTGAGGGGGAGTGTTGAAATTTGTCCCACATCGGAAAAAGAAGTGAAATTGATTAGGTTTATAAGGATTGGAATTCTATCACATATTGACTTGATCAAGTTTTTTAAATGTGTGGTTCTTTCTCTTAATCCCGTTCGTTCACACTTCCCCGTCGTCATTTCGGCTAGACTCTCTCTATAATTTCGACATATAAATGTGTGCAAATTGACATATAAATTTAAAAGAATATCTAACTTTTATTCTATTAAATATAAAATGCACGTGGGGATCACCAACTGACTATTCAAAGCTAGTAGCATTTTCCCTATTTAAATATAAAACAATACCAATTATATAATTAAGAAATCATGTCACTTCAAATTCCATGTTATTTCACTTCTTAAAATAATTAATAGTAATAAAAGTCAGCTATGAATTGTTATAAACATAATAATTATATTTATTTGTTATAGTTATATTTAATTATAATAATACCATAATGTTAGAATTATTCTTTTTACAACATTTGATAAATTATATCACCATAATGATAAAAAAGATTCCTCAAATTTGATTTTGATCAATGATTTTAATTACAGTAGAGTAAATATTAACACTTTTTATTCCATATATGTTATTATTGAATTTTTCAAAATTTAGAAACATAATAATTATATTTTATGAGTCATAAAAACTAATGGTGCATTTAAAATATTTGATAGCATTAGAGTACGAGTTTTGATTTTCGAAAGTGAAATGCACAATTATAAAACTTAGAAGCATACTTTTTATAATTTATAAAAATTTAGAGATAAATACAATTCATTATAATAAATTATTTTTTTAAAAAAAATTGAAAACTTTGAATACAACATTTAAGTATATTAACGTTGATAACTTAATTTTACTAAATCAAATTAAAATAATTATAAATTAGTTGTCATTTTAAGTGGGCCAGCTGTTGCTATCTGGCTACCTTCCTTAGACCCATACTTCTATTCCGCATCTCAAAATATCGAATTTTTTTTATAGGCATGGTTGTGTGGGGCTATAAACGTTGTTTAATAGACACCATTTTAAAAAATAGCTTTTTAATGGCACTGGTTACAAAATATTTCTCACAATAGCAGTACTTTACTGCTATTACTACAACAACTAAGTTTTTTTTTATATTTTAGATCGAAATTTTTTATATGTCTCAGACACCATTTTTTCGAGTTTTTTGTTGTACATGACATGATATTTTGTTATGTTGTTAAAAAATAGTATTCATTTTCGATTGATTTTGTTTTTGTCATGAATTAATTTTGTAGTCTGACACGGCTAGCTTTTTTCGTAGCTCGGTTTCTATAACTGCAAATCAGTGCTATGTTTCTAAAACAAAATTAATTCATGACAAAAACAAAATCAATCGAAAATTAATGCTATTTTTTACGTTTTAGCAAGTTACAATGCTATCTAAAAAACTCACCCCCATTTTTTCCCCAAACAAGATCGATCGAAAACAATATTTTATATTGGTTCGGAATTTCATACTAATCCAAACCGATATGGCATGTATGGCCGATATATCGTCTGTTACGAGTTATTAATTTTTTTAAAAAAATATTTTTTAAAATTTTTTATGGATAGTCCCGTGATACTTGGCTTCCGACCCCAACAACGGCCCCTAACGATCACTCTGGTTTTCGTCGTACAGAGTGGTATGCCGACACTACATCGATCGGTATGAAAACATTGACCGTATTTATATCAATCGATATTTTATTTAAAAATTAGTCAAAACCGATACTTCAAAATTTTTTAATTTTGTTCGTGACATTTTTGTAAACTTTAGATTTTCATTTACTTTAAATAACTTTTTGTTTCTTACACACTATTCTCGCCAAAAACTACTGCTATTCTGAGAAATAGCAGTAAAGTACTGCTATTGTGATAAATATTTTGTAACCAGTGCCATTAAAAAGCTACTTTTTAAAATGGTGTCTATTAAACAACGTTTATAGCCTGACACCGGTATGTAAAATATTTTCCCTCAAAATATCACTCAACATATTAAAAATGTTATTATGATTCAGACAATTTTCTTTTGTGTTTTATCATGTGATGATTAAATAACAATTTAAAATTTGTTTTAAATTAAAAAATCAAATAAAAATAATAATGTTTTAAGTTATTTATAATCTTAAGTAATTTTTTATTAAAAATATTATATCCGTTTCCTTTCTTAATATAACAAAGTGATATTTTTAAATAAAAATATAGTTAATTGAGATTTAAAAATGATATAAGTATCATATTCTTAATCATTATAAAATGCTAAATCTAACCCGATTAGTAAAAATACTAACCGAACCAAAAAAATCCAACCATTATATAAATAAATAATTCAATCAATTGATAATATGATTATTTATTTGATGTTTTAGTGAACTATATTAATTAGAATCAACTAATTAATATTTATAATAAATTAAATAGACAATAATAAATATAATTTATTACTATGATTTACACAGTAATACAGTGGTATATCACTAAATATTTTGTTGACAGTGCCAGGACATATATGTAATATTGCGTGTTATTTTAAAAATACTAATTGTATTACAATGCTACTATTTAAAAAAAAACCGGGCATCTGGATCTCTGCCGCATACTCTCAAAGTCTCAAGTTAAAGTTCACCAACAGTCTCAGTGTATATAAACAGCCGAACGGAAAACTGAGCCAACCGTTGCGTATACAAAAAAATATGAACGAAAAAGTGTATCCTTCGGCGAAGCCAGTAGCCTCTGACGGCGGAGCAAATCCGAGGTTTCCACCGACCAAGGCTCAGCTATACAACGGCAGACGTCCAACCTACAGACCGCAGATTCCGCATCGAAACCACCGACGTGGCTGTTGTTGCAGATGCTTTCTCTGGACGACTGCGGTGATCTTGATCATCATCGTCTTGGCGGCAATCGCAGGCGGTGTATTTTACTTGATTTATCGACCGTACCGCCCTACGTTCTCCTTCAACTCTCTTGAGCTATCCAATTTCAACGTCACCGACACTTCCGTGATATCCTCATTCAACATCTCGGGGATCGTACGCAATCCTAGTTCGAGAATCACTATCATCTACGATCAAACAACTGTTCANGCACACATGGAAGACGGGATGGTCGGTATTGGTACCGATCGGTCGAGGACCGAAGTACGCAATACCGAATGTAACAAAGAGGACCGAAGCAATCGGTAGAGGACCAATGGCACGTGACCCGAAGATATGAGATGGAGGCAATCGGTCGATGACCGAACTGAGATATGGTGGGGCTCATTAGTCAAAGATATCGGCAGTTATAGAAAGAGATATTGAAGGAAATAATATCATATCAAATCAGTATATATGGACGCATATATATGATTTGATTATGGATAATCATATATGGAGATATGATCAAATATTAGGAATATTTGTTTGTTACCTTAATATCTCAACCACCTCATCTATATAAAGGGGTCTTAGGGTTCATTGTTATGTACTTCAATACTCTTGTATTCCAAGTTTTCCTCTTCGTGTGTGTGTGTGTTGTAATCTTCTCAAGTGATAGTGAATTTGGCTGTTTCCGTCGGTCACGTGGTTTTTTCCCTTTACAGGTTTCCACGTTAATTTCTTGTGTCGTTGTTTTCTCTTTGCTTTAATTCTCGGGTTCTACTTAATCTATCGAGATTGTTCGCACACGTGTTCAATCCCCAACAAATACACTTATAGGCTCGTAGTCGCGAGATTTCGTCATATGGACAACTGACTCGTGACTTTTCATCACTTGGTCCATGTAGTCACGACATTGTGCATGTAGTCGCGAGATTTGTATGGATTTTGTAGTCGCGAGATTTTGTATGGATTTTGTAGTCGCGAGATTTTGTATGGATTCGCGACATTTTGCATGGACTTGCGACATTGTGGCAAAAAGTTGCAAGTATCCTCATTCCGGGCGCGACAGAGTGAATTCGATCGTTTTTCGTACCATTTTCATTCGAATTATCATTATCCATTGATTGTACTTGTTACCTATGCTTATTATAGTGGTAACCAAGGTAGAGCTATGCTCTCTCGAGGACGTAAGCTTACGCATTGTGGGCCCATCCTCGTATATCGCTCGTGTCCCCACAACAATTAAATTTCATAAAATTATAAATTAACTGATCTAAGAATGAATGCTCTAAAATATTTTTAGACGAGATCATTATAGAAAGGAGATAATCAAGGAAACGATATCTCTTCAAATATGATTTAACTTGGATAAATCGTATTGGTGATGCAAATATAATTTTGAAAATATTATGTTTCCGTAAATATGTCAAACCATATCATCTAACAAAATATTAATATTTTTTTAGATAACTTTGTATTCCAAATTTCATCTTTGTGTATTTGTGTTATATTTTTCTTCAAATGATAATTAATTTGATCTTTCCACAGATCAAATAGTCTTTGTTTTAAATGATTGTGAATTTATTCGTTCTATCGATCACATAGTATTTACTCATCTTAAGTTTTATGCGTTAAACTTCTTATGTTGAGAAGGTTATTCCCAATTATGTCATAATAATATTTCAAATTTTGACTGTAGAGTTTTTGGTCTTACATTTATGAAATACATTTAGGCCTATTCACCCGTTACCAGTGCTGGGCCGACCCATCACATTTATGTATTTTAATAAAAAGAACGTCGTTTTAATTCATTTGGAGGCAAACAGAGACCGGGCCACTGAATTTCGATGGTAAGTCACGTTCATTCACTGGAAGTAGGTCAGCCACAACATTGGAATCCGCGTCCTATTCTAAGTCTACAACAACAAACCCTGTCCCCTTCTTTTCTTTTATTTGCCTGTAATATATTTATTATTTTTAATACCTCCAAAATTTATTAGCCAAAAAATACATGTTTAGTTCCACTTTTTAATACAATGGTGCCCTGTGATGAAATCAGTGTTAAAAATTGTTTAAGAAAAATATAGTATGCATGCATTTATTAAAAAAAGTATAAATTTGGAAAAATTAGTAATTAATTTATGAAAAAAGTTATAAAGAAGCAATCTCAATTATCCATTTATTGCAAATCAATATTATGACTAGAGTTTGAATTTTTAGCTTGAGGAATTGATTTTATCCAAATAAAAAATATACAAATGATGAAACCATTTTGAAATATGAAAATGATCTCATTTAATTGTTTAATGCTTTGAAAAATACCCGATTCATGAAAGATGTGTTCAATAGAAAACAAATGAGAGAAAGACCTAAATCCTAATCAAGGTTGCAATGCAGGTTTTCGAGTCAAATTCAATCGAATGATGCACGGAAATGATATCGATCCACAATATAAGTACTCCCCGATTTTGACAGCACTCGAAACCATACGTACATTGCGATCATAGTAATGTTCGTCGGCTTTTCCATCTACATCAATCGAAATCACTCCTCCATTTCTTTCCATTTTCATCCACTCTACATTCTTCCTTACCATCCTTGCAAGCTTTTTTAACATGGGATGCCTTTGCAGAAATACCCAAATATCAGCTCCCTGTTAGCATTCCAATCCTATTAGTACCGCACAATAAACAAACACCACCATATCGATTTCATCACTCGAGTTTCATAAAAAATATACCAATGCATCATTCGAGTATTTCTTGAACTATATAAATGATAGAAACTAGAAAAGATCTAGTTTCATATGCAATTATTTTAACTATAAAATCGCATCTAGGTATACAACGTTGAATGACACAATATATGTTGTTCCGTAAACCCGATTTATTCATATCTTACCACAGAAAGTGCGATCCAGTAGTGTCCTTCGCCGTCGTACCTTATATTATCCGGTAACCCTGGCAAGTTTTCGATGAACATATCGACCGTTCCTTCTCTAGGACCATGAATGTAGTACCTTTTGCATCTCCTCCTACACAATATCGAACTTGTTTTCATTAAAAACAAACTTTATAGTAATAGAAACCAGTAATAAGATGAAGAGCTTGCATTGGGGTTTCGCAGAAAATGACAGAACGCTGATCAGCAGATAAAGTTACTCCATTTGGGAAGAACAAATCTCGAACCAGAACTCGGGTTTCTCTCTTCCATGGATTGTAACTCAGCAATCTTCCATTAGGTTTACCCTCAAAAATGTCTTTAATATGATCTTTTAGACTGTAAGTAAATGAAGCATCTGTGAAGTAAATTGTTTGATCGGGGCCAATATCAAGAGCGTTTGTCATCTTGAACTTGATTTCTTCAGCTTCGTCTGTTAATAACTCAACAACGCCATCTTTACTCACGTTCAGTAATCCCTGCAAGATCACCATAACTTCGTTTTGTTTCTTTCTTTCATGTTATTAATGAGAGAAAAAGAAAAAGGATGCCTTTTCAGCGTCTGCGATTAAAACTTCACCGTTAGGACCATGCGCGATTCCCAAAGGACGGCCACCGGTGTTGACCCACTTATCGACTGTGGCGGCGGAGTCTGGTCTTAGAATAACACGGCTGATCCACCCGTCGGCACAACCGGTGTATATGGTATTGGTTTTGTGGTTGTATGAAATATCTTCTGGGAAGAGGAGGTCACCGTCGCCGATCTTTTCCGCTCCACGTAGCATCTGGTTCTTGCGTTTGGGAACGAAGAGGGGATCTTTGTATTGGATCAGTTCATTTTCCGGGTATGGAACCGGGTCAAGTTTGTCGAGATGGTACACCATAACTGCCGCGAATACCGGTAAGATTAGTAAGATGAACGGTGGGGGAATGAGAGTCTTCGCCATTTTCGCAGTCCAGAACGTGAAAAGTGACATGGGGAAGGAAAACATACTTGGAGGCAACAATTTATTCTCATTTTTTCAAAAATTAAATTAATTAACATATAATCATTAATAAATTTTAGTTATGATATTTGGATCCATCTAAGCTTATTCAAACTCAGAAGTTGAATCGATGAAACTGAAAATTTAGAAGAATTAGATTTGCGAACGGATCCTAACCCACTATTATATAAATATAATTATATAAATTAAAATGATAATCATTATTTGAAACTTGAAAATTAAAATAAAATATTTTAACATCTCATCAATCATAAGTTAATAAAAATTATTATCTATTAATCATCAATAACATTTAAAAATCAAATATAAAAATATTTTAGAAAATGAAGTGCTTCTTGTAAGCTTCATAGATTTCGATGCGATTCGACATACTTCCGAAGTGGGAGCAGCAATAGCTAGAAACTTCGATGCAACATAGGTGACAAGTCCAACGAATAAT